>CM039121.1:36800041-37316421 GCA_022036555.1 Microstegium vimineum | reverse complement strand
CTCAGTCAGCCTGGGGCAGAGTAGCGCGGCCCCGGCTCCTGGTTCGGCAGGCGCCGCTGTGGCCGCAGGGGCACCGTCCCCGAGCGACGCCGCTGTCGTTGCCGTGGCACCGTCGCCCCCCCAGTCGCAGGCCCTGTGAACGTCGCACCGTCCTCTCCTTCGGAGGTGGTGGTCGTTGATGACTCCGGGGAGGAGGGCGGCCTAGGTGACCCCATGGTTGTGGACACCGAGGAGGATCAGCCGGCCGTGTTGCTGGAGAACGCGGCGGCGGCGACCACGATGGGCGAGGCTGATGGGAGCGTCCCTGCAGATGCGGACGGGACTGTGGGCCTCCCTGTCACGATGCCTGAGGTCAAGGCGGCGGCGACAGGGGCGAGTGAGGAGGGCCTCCTAGGCAGCCCCCTTCCTCCCAACGTGCTGGCGCGAGACGTGGTGGCCCCCCGGTCATTCACCGAGGAGGAGCTAGCGACAGCGCGTGTGGCAAAGGCTGTTCTTTCCTAGTCTAGCGTGACCTCGCCGGGCGAGGTGGGTGGCGCTGGGGGGGGGGGGGACGCCGCCCAGGGACGGTGATCGGATTGCCTGGGTTGACCAGGGGAACCTGGGGGTGCCGGTGTTCGTGCTAGACGATCAGCGCGAGCTCTGGCATTGGAACCGCGTGGTGGACTCCTGTCGGGAGCACGATCATCTCGTCGCTCGCGGAGTGGAGCTGATCCAGAGGGCGGTGGCGGCGCTCTCTGACGACCTCTCCCACCATGGCAATGTGAGAGGCCGCTTGATCATAAGTGTTTGCCTGCTCTTTCTTGTCGGCTTCTTGACATCTTTGTCCGTCCAGATCCTGATGGCGACGAGCGTCGAGAAGTCTAAGTTCCTCCGTCGCGAGGTCGGTCGGTGGGATCCCGGGTCGTGGACATCCGCCGGGGAAGCCGATGTGGCCGAAGAGCTAGTCGCGGCTCGCCGTCGCATGGCAGAGTTGGAGGAGCAGCTGAGCCCTTCGGAGTCGAGGGCGGTAGATGCCCAAGCGACGGCGCACCGGAGCGCCGCTGACTTCGAGCGGATCGGGCGAGAGCGAGACGAGGCTCGTGCCGATGCTGAGGCCATCCGCAAGATGCTGGAGGACGAGCGCGCGGAGCGTCAGGTTGAAGCTGAGCGTCTTGCGGGCGAGCGCAACGCTGAAGCAGAAGCGCGACGCCGGGCCATGTCGGCGCTGGACTCCATGGAGGAGGAGCGCAACACCATGCGGCGCCAGCGCGACATCAACCGCCAAGAGCGTGACGACGTCGTGGCCCACTTTGAGGACCTTTCAATCCGGGCGCGTGATCGCGGCGCCAACGCTGATTGGAGAATCCTGGCGTTCTCGACTCAGGTTGGTGAGCTGACAGCCGTTGTCTCGCAGCTCCGTGTGACGGCCGATGGCCTGGCGAGGGAAAACGAAGGTGTGTTTCCTTTCTTTGCCCTTTTGTTCTGATGTCGTTGCCTTTGAGTTCGGAGGTTGTGACCCCCTTCTTGTCGTCACAGAACTGCGTACTAGTGCGCAAGAGTCGTAGGCGCTGCGCGAGGCTGTGCACGGTATGTGTGCCCTTTTTGGGTGCCAGACGTTGGGGATGGGCCTGACGCGGCCAGGAACCGTGTTGGCCTGCTCTGGGATCAGGGCCAAGCCAGGATCCGAGAGGCCTTGCGTGTCGGGGTGCATTGCACGATGGCTATCGCCGCCTGCCTCTACAACGCAGTGACACTTGCGCTCATTAGCGAGGGTTATCTCCAGGACACCCCGGAGGACCTGCTCAACCAGGTTGAAGCCGCCGCGGAGGAGCCTGCGATGATTCTGGCCGCCAAGCTTGAGGATGATGTGTTCCCGCCGCCGGAGGAGTGACCCTGCATGGCCAGTGAACAAGACCGAGGGCCCTTGTAAGAAGAAAACTTAATTCGTCTTTTGGTACGATGCGCCCTGGACGGCTCTGGACAAGTTGGATTGCTCCTAGTGAGCTTGCTTTTAAGTTTGCTCATTTTCTGGTTTCTGCGTTTTTTCCGTTTCGATCTACTTGCTCTAATTTTCCTGGTAAAAGGTTTGATCTGCTCGGGTGTGCAATTGGGTGGAAGTACTTCGCGGCTCGTTGCCGCGACCCGGTGAGATTTTCTCTCTTGACCGGGAAAAGCGAAGTTTTCATTCAACGAGAAAAAGTGCGGGTTTTTGTGCAAAAAGCTTTTTGGAACAAAAAAACAGGGGTTCCCCCCTTTCTAGCCCCCAAGCAAGGTGTGCTCTGGCAAGCGCCGGGAGTGCACCTTGCTAAGTGATTGGTCCGAGAGTTCTTGCATCTTTATTCCTCAAACTTTTTACTTAACAAAGATTACATGAGTATGTACAATGCGCTAACTACTTTTAATGAGAGTAGAAAAAATGACATAGCTGTTGGTGCTCTAGGCGTCTGAGCTCTTCACGCTCTAGGGGTCGACGTCCATCTTGTCTGCGGCCTCGATCGTCGCCACCAACTCCTCGCTGCGCACCTCGGCCATGGCGTTCTCACAGCAGTCCACCTCGCACTGGTACGCCACCTTGAGCTCGGAGGTGACTGTGATGATGCCAAATGGCCTCGGCATCTTGAGCTTGAGGTAGGTGAAGACTCCATAGTGATTTTGGTAATTAATGAAGCCTAAGTACTAACCTATCTCTAAGTGGTTGAGTAGGTTTAGTAAACCAAGGTGAAGAGAAGGTGACAAGTGATGGAGCAAGGAGGAAGCTAAGGAGAAAGCAAATCAAAGGCCCACACTTGGAGAAGAAGAGAAGAGAAGGAGAGCCTAAGCTAATCAAGGCAAAGGTATAAGCTACGGTGTTTCTTTTAGTGATCTAGACACCTACTGGGTGTGATCACATTTAGGATAGATAACTGTACTATTAAGAGGGGAAAATAGTATGTGGTTACAACTATCAAGTGCTATTAGGTTGATCATCATTGCATTGCATCTAAACCTAATGAGCAACCCTTGTAAAACTTGATAAAATATGCCAACACTCATGCACAAGTCAGTGAAACACTTGGTGGTGGCACATGAGATCAAGGGAAGCAAAGAGAAGAGAAATCAGACCAAGAAAGAAGTGTCGGACCAGTTGAGCATGGGAGCTCCGGACTAACGGAGGTGGTCCGACGACCGCTCCCAGTACTAACTGGCTGACATAGAAGCTCCGGACTAGTGGCGAAAAGAGGCTCCGGACCATAGGCGAATGGTCCGGTGGATCAGTCAACAGCAGAGCAGAAGTCAAAGGGACCTCCGGACCAGGTGGCATGGTCCGGTGGCCTAGTCCGACGGTCAGGTCCGAAGCAAGGGTGCTCCCTGTGTGAAATCAGCGAAGCTCTAAGGAGGCTCCGGACCAGACGGCATCTTGTGATTGATTGGGATTCTTGGAGTTCTCATTTGATTTGATCAATCCTTGACTCGGCGGTATAATCACCTTCACCTCTCTTGCATTACCTTATTCATACTTGTCTTAGTATATTAGGTTGTGCCTAGAGGGCTACTAGAATTGAGTAGGAATTGTGTGATCCTAGAGCTTTATTAGGATAGAAATTGTGATTAGGAGGCTTCGCATCCCCTAGTAGGCTAGTGCAAACCTAGCTTCGCTCCCTTATATTCTAACTTGTTGTTGAGATTTGTTTTAGATTTCGATTTAGGCTATTCACCCCCCTCTAGCCTTGGATTAGGACCTTTCAAGTGGTATCAGAGCTTGGACACTGTTGATTTGAGGCTTAACAACCTACGGTGTGATCATGGCTCATATCAACAACATGAAGAAGCCACCCAAGTTTGATGGCACAAACTATGGCTATTGGAAAGTCAAGATGACCGCTCATATCAAGTCAATTAGCCGGAAGGTTTGTCTTGTGGTGGACAAGAAGTTTGAGGTTGCAAATGAGTAAGCTCCCACCGCGGCCGAAGAAGAGAAGTTGCAACACAATGACATTGCTCTTAGTGCTATTCACGAGGCTCTTGATGAGAAGGTGTTTGAGAAAATCAAGAATCTTGAGAGTGCTCATGAGGCTTGGAAGAAGCTTGAAGAATCATTTGTAGGCACACAAGCCGTCAAGGGGGCCAAGGCATATATTCTCAAGGAGAAATTTGCTAGCTTCAAGATGAAGGATGATGAAAATGTGCCGGAGATGTTTCATCAGCCTCAAGTGCTAGTCAATGATCTCACGGCTCTTGTTAAGAAGGTTGAGGACAAGGACTTCTCTCATAAGTTCTTGAGGTGTCTTCCTCCTCGGTTTGACACTCTTGTGACCTTGATAGAGGTGGTTTGAAAACCGTGACACCCAATCAAGTCTTGGGAGATGTAATGACCGAAGATGTTTATCGGGACAACAAGGAAGAAGATGTGAAGAAGGAAGACAAGAAGGATGAGAAGAAGAGCTTGTCATTCAAAGCCACTTCATCACACAAGAGCAAAGGCAAGAGAAAGATTGAAGAATCTAGTGAAAGTGAAGACTCAAGTGCTAGTGATGTTGATGAGGAAGAGATGGTTCTCTTTGTGAAGAAATTTGGAAGATTCATGAAGAAGAAGGGCTATGGTGCAAGAAGAAAGAGGACTTCCACAAAGAACTATGATGAACCAAGGAAGTTCTTCAAGTGTGGAAGCTTTGATCATCTCATTGCTCATTGTCCATACAATAGTGACAAGGATGATGATCACAAGAAGAAAGGCAAGAAAGAGAAGAAGCCTACCTTTGAAAAGAAGAAGAAGGGGTATTCTCACATAGTGACATGGGATAATGATTCTTCTTGTGGTGAAGATGATGATCAAGAAAAGAAGACATCTACCAAGAAGAAGGCTTTTGCAAGCATTGCAATGAGGGACAAGATCTCTCTATTTGACACTCCATCATCATGCTTCATGGCTAAGTCCACTAAGGTACTTTCTCATGATGAGAGTGAGAGTGAAAGTTAGAGTGAGGATGAGGAGCCCTCCAAGGAGGAACTCATGTACATGCTTGAATAAGCTAAGAAATACATTGACAAGAAGAGGAAGGAATGCAAGGAATTGCGCAAGACCAATGTGGCTCTTGAGCAAAACCTTGATAAGGTCGTAGCATCTCATGAGAGGCTAATGGAAGCCCATGAGAAGCTAGTGAAGTCTCACACTAAGCTTGAAAGAGCTCATTCCTCCCTCCTTGACCAAAGTAAGAAGGAGATTGTTCAAACATGTGACATGGGAGTTACTTGTGATATTATTGATGAATCCTTTTTAGTCCTATTGTTGTTGCTTCCACTAACCCCTCTTGTATCACTACTACTTCCACTCCTATTTCATATACTAGTGATGGTTTCACTTGTGATGCCTCACTAATGGTGGAAAATGAAACCCTCAAGAAGGAGGTTACAAAGCTCAATCACTCCTTAGCTAAGGCTTATGGAGGTGAGGACCGCTTGCTTATGTGCTTGGTAGCCAAAGAGCATCTCTCTACAAAGAGGGATTGGGCTATACCCCCAAGAAAGGCAAGGCCGCTTTTGCCCCTCACAAGACTCGTTTTGTGAAGGACACTAGTAGGTATTGCAAAAGTTGCAAGCAAGTTGGTCACTTAGAGCAAAGTTGCATGAACAAGAAGACCAACCAAGATGTATCCTCAATGAGAGTTGATTCATTCTATGTTCTTTCCAAGGGTACTAATGGTGTTCATGCCAAGTTTGTTGGTGCACCATGGATGACTACTAAGAAGTCCATTTGGGTACCAAAATCCTTGGTAACTAACCTTGGAGGACCCAAGCAAGTTTGGGTACCTAAAAAGAATTGATCTCTCTTGTAGGTTAATTACAAAGTCGGAGGGAGACATTGGGTGCTTGATAGTGGTTGCACTCAACACATGACCGGTGATGGAAGGATGTTCAACTCAATCAACCAAGATAGTGACCATGGATTTGATAGTATCACATTTGGTGACAATGGCAAAGGAAAGGTGAAAGGGCTTAGAAAGATTGCTATCTCCAATGATCTTAACATTAGCAATGTGCTTTTAGTTGAAAGGCTTGAGTTCAATCTATTGTCGGTTGTCCAATTATGTGATCTCGGTTTCAAGTGCACATTTGGTGTGGAGGATGTGGAAATCATTAGTGTGGATGGCTCTAATATGATCTTCAAAGGATTTAGATATGAGAATCTATATCTTATGGATTTCAATGCTAGTGAGACCCAACTCTCAACATGTCTCATCACAATATCTAGCATGGGTTGGCTATGGCATAGAAGGCTTGGACATGTTGGCATGAAGCAATTGAACAAGCTAGTCAAGCATGATCTAGTGAAGGGCTTGAAGGATGTCACATTTGAGAAGGACAAGCTTTGTAGTTCATGTCAAGCCGGAAAGCAAGTTGGCAACACTCATCCAAAGAAAAGCATCATGAGTACAAGCAAAGCTTTTGAGTTATTGCATATGGATCTCTTTGGGCCAACAACATATACAAGCATTGATGGCAACAAATATGGATTTGTGATAGTGGATGACTTCACAAGATACACATGGGTATTCTTCTTGAGTGACAAGAGTGACACATTTGATATCTTCAAGTCATTTGTCAAGAGGTGTCATAATGAGTTTAAAACAACTATCAAGAGAGTTAGAAGTGACAATGGGAGTGAGTTCAAGAATACAAGAGTTGATGAACTTTGTGATGACTTTGGAATCAACCATCAATTCTCTCCAAAGTACACTCCTCAATCCAATGGGATAGTTGAAAGGAAGAATAGAACTTTGATTGACATGGTAAGATCAATGTTGAGTGAATACAATGTTAGTCATTCCTTTTGGGCCGAAGCTATCAACACGGCTTACTACTCTAGCAACCGTCTCTATTGTCATGGAATGCTTGAGAAGACTCCATATGAGCTCTTGAATGTAAGAAAGTCAAATATTGCATACTTTAGAGTATTTGGGTGCAAGTGCTATATCTTAAAGAAGGGAACAAGGCTAAGCAAGTTTGAGAAGAAATGTGATGAAGGATTCTTACTTGGTTACTCTACATCTAGCAAGGCTTATAGAGTTTGGAACTCATCTAGTGGGATTCTTAAGGAAGTGCATGATGTGGAATTTGATGAAACAAAAGGCTCTCAAGATGAACAAGAAAACTTGGATGATGTGAGAGGTGACAAGTTGGTCAATGCAATGAAAGATATGGATATTGGTGATATTAAACCAAGACAAGTCCAAGATGAAGATGAAGATCAAGTAACCATTTCTACAAATGAAGAGTATAGTGGCTCTCCAACTCAAGATAAAGCTAGTGCTAGTGAAGCTCAAGTACAAGTTCAAGATCAAGCAAGTCCATCATCATCTCAACCGAATGCTCAAGATGTTCACATGCAAGTACTTCAACCTACCAATATTGCAAGAGATCATCCTCTAGATCAAGTTATTGGTGGCATTCAAAGTGGTGTTCAAACAAGATCAAGATTGGCTTCATTTTGTGAGCATTACTCTTTTGTCTCATCATTTGAGCCAACCAAGATAGATGAAGCTTTGAAGGATGTGGATTGGATAAATGCTATGCACGAAGAGCTTAACAACTTCATAAGAAATCAAGTTTGGTAACTAGTAGATAGACCAAAGAATCATAATGTGATTGGAACCAAATGGGTATTCAAGAACAAGCACTATCAAGATGGAATAGTGGTGAAGAACAAAGCAAGACTAGTTGCACAAGGGTACACTCAAGTAGAGGGTCTTGACTTTGGAGAAATCTATGCACCGGTGGCAAGATTAGAGGCAATTAGAATCTTATTAGCCTATGCTTGTGCTCACAACATCAAGCTCTATCAAATGGATATGAAGAGTGCTTTTCTCAATGGGTACATCAATGAGGAAGTGTATGTTGAGAAACCACCCGGATTTGAAGATATAAAGAAGCCCAATCATGTATTCAAGCTCAAGAAGGCTCTCTATGGATTGAAGCAAGCACCTAGAGCATGGTATGAGAGGTTGAGAAGTTTTCTCCTCTGTAAGGGATTCAAGATTGGTTTGGTTGACACCACCCTATTCACCAAGAAGATTGGAAGTGACTTGTTTGTCTTGCAAATCTATGTGGATGGCATTATATTTGGATCTACAAATCAAGACTTTTGTGAAGAGTTTGGGGAGATGATGGCTAATGAATTTGAAATGTCAATGATTGGTGAACTTAGTTACTTCCTTGGACTTCAAATCAATCAAATGAAGAATGGTACATTTGTGAATCAAGACAAGTACATCAAAGATATGATCAAGAAGTTTGGCTTGGAATATGCAAATGACATTAGTACACCCATGGGAACTAATGGACATTTGGATAGTGACACAAGTAGCATGATGGTTGAGCAAACACTATATCGGTCAATGATTGGAAGTCTACTCTATGTGACCGCATCAAGACCGGATGTTATGTTTAGTGTATGCATGTGTGCTAGATTTCAAGCATCTCCTAGAGAGAGTCATTTGAAGGCCACAAAGAGGATATTGAGATATTTGAAGCATACACAAGATGTTGGATTATGGTTTCCCAAGGGGTCAAGATTTGAATTGGTTGGATATTCGGACTCTGACTATGCGGGATGCAAGATTGATAGGAAGAGCACTAGTGGAACATGCCAATTGTTGGGAAGATCACTAGTCTCATGGTCATCCAAGAAGCAAAATAGTGTAGCACTCTCTACCGCCGAAGCCAAATACATTAGTGCGGGGAGTTGTTGTGCACAACTATTATGGATGAAGGCCACCTTGAATGATTTTGGAATCAATTTCAAGAAGGTCCCTTTGCTTTGTGACAATGAAAGTATGGTGAAGCTTACAAGCAATCCCATCCAACACTCTAGAACAAAGCACATAGATGTGAGACACCATTTCATAAGAGACCATCAACAAAAGGGTGACATTTACATTGACAATGTGGGCACCGATGATCAATTAGCCGACATATTCACCAAGACACTTGATGAGAAGAGATTTTGTAAGTTAAGGAATGAGTTGAATATCTTGGATTTCTCCAACATGAGTTGATGCACCCCACTCATATGACATGCCTCCACTTCAAGATAGCAAGGTACAATTGGTTGACATATGCATTCATCCTTTGCTAGACTTGTGTAGAACATATAGACATCACTTATTTAGGCTCATTCATGAAAAACAAAATGTTTTGTATGTGCATATGCTACCACTCTTGCTTCTTTGAATTGTTTGTCCAAGTGGTATCATATGACATGTTGATATGCTTGAAACCTCACATGTTTAGTCTAGAATATTTGTTCTTGTATTTAACCAACATGGATAAGATAACCATTGTAAGATGTGTGAAAAAGCTTGTCCATGGTTTAAACCGTGTTAAATATATAGGACAAGTGATCTAGAGTGAACTAAGTTGCATAATATTTACCCCACTTCTTTTATGAATTGACTTGATATAACTTTAACTAGCAAACCCTTTGTGGTAATGTATGACAAAAGGGGAGAGAAAGTGTGATATAAAATATGACCTTAAAGGGGGAAAAGTTTGTGAGATAGATCAAAGGGGAAGTTTTTGAAAGTGAAAAATTAAAATTTTGAGCACACAAGTAGGGGGGGCAAGCCTATGAACAAGTTGTTGCATTTGAATGTGCATTCACACATATGCTTGCGTGCATTGTATTTCCTTCATCATGATATGATTGTGTGGTGCATGCTTAGTTATAATCTTGATTGATGTTTGATCACTAGCATGCATAGGAAGTTAGCTAGATATCCTCCCTTGTTTAGTTTGTTTAATCAATTGTTATCAAGCTAACCATGTTGCTAAGGGTGAAATGAAAGGCGCACTTCGATTGGTATCACGCTTCAAAGGTCTATTCTTAAAACCTTAGCATCATGTCATAGTTTGCTAGTTGTTCACCCCTCCAAAAGTCCTATCTAAGCATGTGTGCAAAGCTTGATTCATGTTCATAGAAGTGCACACATGTAGGGGGAGTAAACACTATCAAACCAACCTTGAAATGGTTGTCCACCTCTTTTCAATTGGTATCTTGCTTGGACAAAACATTTCAGGTTGAAATCAAAATCATATTTCACATCTTTATATCGGGTTGTCATCAATTACCAAAAAGGGGGAGAGTGAAGACTCCATAGTGATTTTTGTAATTGATGAAGCCTAAGTACTAACCTATCTCTAAGTGGTTGAGTAGGTTTAGTACACCAAGGTGAAGAGAAGGTGACAAGTGATGGAGCAAGGAGGAAGCTAAGGAGAAAGCAAATCAAAGGCTCATACTTGGAGAAGAAGAGAAGAGAAGGAGACCCTAAGCTAATCAAGGCAAAGGTATAAGCTAGTGTGTTTCTTTTAGTGATCTAGACACCTAGTGGGTGTGATCACATTTAGGATAGATAACCGTACTATTAAGAGGGGAAAATAGTATGTGGTTACAACTATCGAGTGTCATTAGGTTGATCATCATTGCATTGCATCTAAACCTAATGAGAAACCCTTGTAAAACTTGATAAAATATGCCAACACTCATGCACAAGTCAGTGAAACACTTGGTGGTGGCACATGAGATCAAGGGAAGCAAAGAGAAGAGAAATCAGACCAAGAAAGAAGCGTCGGACCAGTTGAGCATGGGAGCTCCGGCCTAACGGAGATGGTCCGACGGTCGCTCCCAGTACTATCTGGTTGACATAGAAGCTCCGGACCAGTGGCGAAAAGAGGCTCTGGACCATAGGCGAATGGTCCGGTGGATCAGTCAACAACAGAGCAGAAGTCAAAGGGACCTCCGGACGAGGTGGCATGGTCTGGTGGCCTAGTCCGACGGTCAGGTCCGAAGCAAGGGTGCTCCCTGCGTGAAATCGGCGAAGCTCCGAGGAGGCTCCGGACCAGACGGCATGGTCCGGTGGACGAGTCCGACGGTGAGGTCCGAAGGCCAGGTGCTTACTGCGTGGATGGTTGAAGACAAGTGCAAGGCGTCAGACAAGGCGTCGGACCAGGCCTCCGGACCAATGGAGTTGGTCCGACGGTGGCCAGTTTTGCGCGCCAATGGTCAGAATTCAAAGCGTCGGACCAGACGCTATGGTCCGACGGTGCTGAAAGTGGTCTGACGGTCATGTTTTTTTCAGCAGCCCAAGTGCATAACAGCTAGTTCCTTTGAGGGGGCTATAAAAGGGTGTGTGGCGGTTCAAGGCAACTCTCTTGCACATCTGGACATTGCATACTCTTTGTGAGCTTGTGACACACACTCCCACTCATCTCATCATTGTTTGATCATCCATTTGAGAGATTTGAGTGTTCTAGTGCATTGCATGAAGTGATTCATCTTAGTGGCACTTGGGAGTTGATACCGCTGTTAGTTTCTTGTTACTCTTGGTGATTGCCATAACCTAGACGGTTGGAGCAAGCGGTGTGGATTCGAGAAGCTTGGTGATTGTGCTTCGTCGACCACAAGTGGTGATTGTGAGGGGTTCTTGTGCCTTCCCCGAGGGAGATCGCAAAGGTAACTCTAGTGGATTGCGCGTGTCTTTGAGTGCTCTCATCTTGTGTTGGTTGTGCGGCACCCGGTGATGGGTTTGGCGTGTGATGCCAATTAGCGCGTGAACCTCCAAGTGAGTGAGCCGACACAACAAGGACGTAGCTAGTTGGCAAACTAGTGAACCTCGGAGAAAAATCTTGTGTCAAGCCTTGTCTCCATCTTGTGATTGATTGGGATTCTTGGAGTTCTCATTTGATTGGATCAATCCTCGACTCGACGGTATAATCATTTTCACCTCTCTTGCATTACCTTATTCATACTTGTCTTAGTATATTAGGTTGTGCCTAGAGGGCTACTAGAATTGAGTAGGAATTGTGTGATCCTAGAGCTTTATTAGGATAGAAATTGTGATTAGGAGGCTTTGCATCCCCTAGTAGGCTAGTGCAAACCTAGCTTCGCTTCCGTATATTCTAACTTGTTGTTGAGATTTGTTTTAGATTTCAATTTAGGCTATTCACCCCTCATCTAGCCTTGGATTAGGACCTTTCAGTAGGTGTAGTTGGGGACGGCCATGAACTTCGCGTAACTCGGCCTCCCTAGCACCGCATGGTACGTCCCGCGGTAAGCCACGACCTCGAAGGTGAGGTCCTCGCTCCGGAAGTTGTCCGGATCCCCGAACGTAACGGGCAGGTCGATCTGCCCCAGGGGCATTGTTTGTCTTCCGGGGACGATTCCCTGGAAGGGAGCCCCCGACGATCGGAGCTTTTCCCTCCATAGGCCGAGGGCCTCGAAGGCGTTGTAGTACATGATGTTAAGGCTACTGCCCCCATCCATCAGTACCTTGGTGAAGCGCACGTTTCCTATGATTGGTTCCACGACGAGGGGATAGCGACCCGACTGGGGAACGTGATGTCGGACTCCGACCAGTTGAGGAAAACCGGAGTTGCGAGGGCGGCTGCGAAGTCCTCGCACCACTCCTGCTTCTGCCGGCGCTTGCAGCCGTAGGCCTCCGACCCCCGAAGATCATGTGGCACTTGCTTCCGTGAGTGTAGGAGTCTTCGCGACCCCCGTCCCTATCTTGGCCCTCCGACCGCTTCGGCTGGTCGTCCTTGTCGGGTACGGCTTTGAAGTATCTGGCCATCATTTCACACTCTTGGAGCGTGTGCTTGACCGGTCCATTGTGGTACGGGCATGGCTTGGTGAGCATGTCGTCGAACTTGCCCCCTTCTTCCCGCCCTGGGGACGGGGGGTCTTGTGATCCGCCGCTGCGACCAAGTTGTTGCCACCGCCGCGTTGCGGCTTTCCCTTCTTCTTGTTCTTGTTCTGGGCGCGGTTGGAGCCGCCTTCGTCGGCGTCCTCCACGTCCTTGCCCTTCCCTTTGTCGGGGTGGAAGATTGCGTCGATTGCCTCTTCGCCCGACGCATAGCTCGTGGCGATGTTGAGGAGTCGCTCGGTGGTGTGAGGGTTGCTACGGCCCAGCTCGTGGACCAGCTATTTGTAGGTGGTGCCCGCGAGAAACGCCCCAACCACGTCCGTGTCGGTCGTGGTCGGGAGCTTCGTACACTGCTGGAAGAAGCGATGGATGTAGTCCTGGAGGGATTCGTCTGACTTTTGCCTACAACCACAGAGATCCCAGGGGTTCCCTAGGTGTGTGTAAGTGCCTTGGAAGTTCCCGATGAAGGCCCGTCGCAGGGAGCTCCACCCATCAATGGTGTTGGGGGGTAGATGCTCAAGCCACGTGCGGGTCGAGTCTGAGAGGTGGAGAGGCAAGTTGCGGATGATGAACTCATCATCGTCCACGCCGCGGGCCTAGTAAGCGAGGCGGTAGTCGTTGAGCCAGAGCCCGAGGTTTGTTTCCCTGGAGTACCGGACGATGTTGGTTGGCTGCCAGAAACGTTACGGGAACAGAGCGCGGCGAATGCAGCGAATGTAGGCCAAAGGGCCCGGTGGCTCCGAAGTGTGAGGCCGATCTTTTTCGCTGTCATATCGGCCACCACGTCGGACGTGGTAGCCTCTGCTCGCGTTGTCCTGCTTGGCGTGCTTGCGCGCGTCGAGCGTGTCGCGCACGTCGCGCTTGTCGCCTACGCGAGCATGAACCATCAGACGTCGGCGTCCGTCCGACGTGGGATCCTGGTGAACTGAACCCTCGCGGTCGTTAGGCGCCGGGTCGGCCTGATGACTGAAGTTGAGCCTGCGTCGCGGCGACGCAGAGCTCTCGGCCTTCTGAGTCGCGGCGTGCCCAGAAGGGATTTGAGCTCGTCGTGAGCAAGCTTTCCTTCGGGAGTGTCAGGGATCGGGAGGTTGCGGAGCAGCATCGCCGCTGCCACGATGTTTTGACTCGCTCGTGCGAACTGCGGCGGGTCGTGCTCGTCGTTGATGATGCGTTGGTGTACCGCTCAGGCTTCCCTTCGAGCACAGGGATCTTCGGGGGCCCTTGCAGCTTCACGCTCGAGCTTTTCGTGCTCGAACGTTACTCGTCGCTGCCCTTCGTCGAGCTTCTACTCCATGTCGCAGAGTTCTTGCAGATAGCGCCGTTGGGCATTAGAGGACTGCGGGTGACCTCGCTCCGTCGACGGGCGTGTGGACGTCGTCACCATCCTCGTCCTCGATGAGGGTGGCGTCGATGGCAGACCCGCGCGGTGGTGAGTCGCACATGAAGCACTCACGCTCGCAGCCGGCACTGCGGTTGCTCGAACCGGAGCCGAGCAGGTAATCGCTGGCGTGCAAGAAACCATAGAATGCCTCCTTATCCCCCAGACCTTCGAAGTCCAAGGGCTCCCAGGGATCGATGCTCCCATGGCTCGAGTCGTCGTTCGAAGCGGCCTCCGAGCTTGTGAGGAGGTCGGAGACGGACCGAAGATGGTGGGACGCGAGCCCGATGCATGTCCCCTCCGTGGGGTCAGCACGAAAACCCGCGGTCACCGCCTCCGAGAAAGATGCGGTGGCGTTTTGCATGCCGTACGGTAGCGCCTTTGGAACGAGCGCATTGGTGAGCTCGGGAGAGAGCGGTTTTCCTCCCGCGAGCTACGCCGTCACATTGGCGAACGCAAAGTAGAGGTTGTGCAGGGACCCCTGAGTCGGCTGGGGACCCATCAGGGTGTCGAGCTGACGCTCGAACTTCGGATAGTCGGCTCGTGGGACGGCTGTCCCCTGAGCGATTTGCCCCCCAGAGGGAGACAGGCCAAGGTGGGCCATGGACGCCGAGATGGCGTCCACGGCTACCTCGGAGGATGCTGTGAGGCGACGGAGGACGAGGTCGGCCCCCTGCCCGTGGCACTGGAAGTCCAGGCTACCAAAATGAACGATGGAGCCTGGAGCGAAATCGACGTGGCGAGATGCCATCCGAAACTCGAAAATACGGGTGACACGCAAAGTTCCCCTACCTGGCGCGCCAACTGTTGGTGTCTAAAATGGCGGGGTTTAGATAGCCAACGAGTAAATTTCTAAGCGTGTCGGAGATCGGATGGTTGCGCTCGGAGGACACAAGGTTTATACTGGTTCAGGCACGAACGACTTACGTCCAGTTTGTCGCGGGGTCGTGTTACCGATCGCGGAGGTGCTCGTAGAGGGGAGCTACAAGCAATGGTGAGAGAGGGAAGTTGGTTCCTAGGTCTCGTGCATATGAGGTTCTTGGTTCTGGTGAGAGCTTGCGTGAATGCGAGTTTGTGTGTTAGTGTCCAGAGAGAGAGATTGAGGGTCCATTCTCCCCTTTATACGTAGGGAGAGATGACAGAGTACAATAGGAAAGGGAGAGAGAACGTGGGTCTGGCTTGGACTGTCGTCTTGGGAGCGCTTTTGGAGCTTCTGTTCGCCTTCCTTCCCGGAGAAGATTGCACCTGTAGACACGCCGCCTGGGTCCCGTTCGTCCTTGATGAAGTTGTAGCCATGCGCCTTGCAATCGGGAACGTCACCATTCCTCGATTAGGGCATGGGCGGGGGTTGGCAGCATAGGGCCAGGCACCCCCGCGTTCCGTTGTACAGGGCTGAGGACGCACTAATTCCTGTTCAAGTGTCCATCGAAGGTATGGCGCGGGTATAGCGAGTGTCAATCGGCGGTCAGGCAACACAGGAGCTCGTACCGTAGGGTGTATACAGGGTTAGGCATGACGGTTCATGCCTTGAAACCCCATCCCTAAGGACGGGCGGTACTGTGGACCTTTTGACTATTGGCTAGGGCGCCATGGGTCGGCCGTGGCGGTAGTGCCTTCGGGAGGGGATGATATCGTTGGATGACGTCACGTCAGCTCGGACGAGGCGGAAGAGCCCCCGAGGATAGATACGTCACGGATGACGTCAGCCTAGCTCGGACGAGGCGGAAGAGCCTCCGAGGGTAGACGGCGTCATGGATGATGGCAGCCTAGCTCGGACGAGGCGGAAGATCCTCCGAGGGGGTGCCATTGTCTTAGTTAGTTGGTGCGGAGAGCCCCCGAGGGTGATTTTGTTTTCGCGAAGTGCGGTATTAGGGTACCCTATTCTCAGGTATCCGACAGTTAGGCCTTCTGCAATGTACGTCTTGAGTCGTGCTAGGTTTGAAGAGATAATGTTTAAGAGCTACTCCCAACACTGCAAGGCATGGTGCTAGTTCAGAGTGACGCTAGAAAAAGCGTGAGAGCGACACATGTAGAGGAAGCGGTGCTATCTCTGTAAATGAAATATTTTATTCACTACATGGTACGTTTCTTGTCTAGTGACTGGTTAAAGTACACCATTGTTTATTGCTTTTGGGGCCTCTGATATGAAAGATGTGATGCTATACACTGCGACCCGATATTCAACTGAGCACCACTGTGACTTGGCGTGAGTAAACAGTATGTGGCACCACTAACATTGTGGACAGCCTTAGAGTCTAATCTGATGGCAATGGTATGGAGGGCAAAAAAGTTTAGAGCAATGGCGCCAAAGGCTGCTAAACTTTTTTATTGGCACGAAAGGAAATACGATCTTTTATAATGGCTCACAAGGAATTCTTCCTATGTTTTTCTCATTACAATGCACGAGTATTTATCAGTGGCTGGGAAAAAATCCAGCCAATGATGGACACAACACAGATATGGCCTTTCAGAAGAAAAATGATGCACACAACACACATGTAACACCCCAAACTTTTGACGAATCTTAATTCCGAATTTATAGTAGCTAGTCATCAGTGTCATGCAAAAAAACAAGTACTATGATTTTTGCCTTATCTCATGAAATTTTTTTCAAGACTCGTACAAATATTTTATTAGTTACAGGTTTAACTAATTTTAACAATAGGCACATATTACATTACAGTGATTCACTTATTTGACCTCAGCTAGAGCCAACACTAGTTAGCCATATCAGAGCCACTTTATGGGTCACAGAAATGCAGTGCACAATATTCAGCTCTATAGGCCATTCCCTTCTGTAGCACATGGCAGCACACTAGATATTTGTCAACCAACCAATGAGGAGCTTGAAGCCCCTATTCCTCTGAGCCAATGTAGCAGATCGATGATTCACCATGGGGATGGGGAAATATAAGGAGATGATACCGTCTCATGTATCACCGTTAGAGTTTATCCTACGAGACAAAATCAAGCCAGAAATCTATTCCAAAGAAAAAATCCATACACAAATGGACTATAGATGACTAATCTGTTCTCATCACTAGGAAGGAGCAGGAACTGGGAGAGCAGGAGTAGACTAGCAAAATGGTGGTGGGGAAGGGGGGTGGAGGGATGGACTACCCTAGGAGCGAGGAGCTGGTGAGCTGACCAGGAGGATCGAAGCACGATCACAGCTTGCGACCTTGGTCGAGCTCTCACATGTGCCGCTATGCTAAGGTGATTTTTCTTGCCTTTGGATCTTCGTGCTTACTGATGTGCTTAGTTCATCTCGTTTGTGTCAAGATTACAGCAAGTAGATGGGAAGGTTCTTGTGCCAATGTATTATCTTAAGTTGAAGTACTATGCATATACTTGTGCTAAAAAAAAGAATACTGGTCCTTATTCCGGCAAGAGCTAGCTCATCTTTTAAGGATCAGTGTTTGTTTAATGTGCAAAATTAGTAGAACCAGAATATTTGTCCCCAGGGCATGTGCTATGTGCTCTTGGTGGATAGAGAAGGCAACAGCTAGCTCATCTTTTAAGGATCAGTGTTTGTTTAATGTGCAAAATTAGTAGAACCAGAATATTTGTCCCCAGGGCATGTGCTATGTGCTCTTGGTGGATAGAGAAAAGTGTTCTCTAGGCTGTGTATGCAAAACATCACCTTAATATTGGAGATTTTCAGCTCCAAACTTGGACTTGTGCTTCTTCATGAGGACCCCTTCTACTTGCAAATCTTGATTAACACTGCTTCCCCTTCTCTATTTAGTTGATCCTTGCCTAGCTACTTGACTTGACTTCCTTACAGCTCAACCCCTTCCTCTCAAGCCATGTCGCATTGTATGGGTGGTCAAGTCACCATCTTGTGTTGATGTGGATTGAAGTGGTTTTTTCTCAAGCAAGTACTAGGCTAGATGTTTTTGCTAGGCTTCAGCTTTAAGTGGGAACTCAAGAACTAGTTTGCTACTATATTGAAGGGAATGAAGGCTGGCCCTTTCACCTGGGTTCTGTATTAGGGGTTGTTTGGGACTACTCCGCTCCATGTTTGTCAGATCTGCTCCATATTTTTTAGCCAGACGATTTTAGCTCTACGCACATAGCTCCAGAGAAAAAAAGGTAGAGTTGTGAGAGCACCTAAAGAGGTACTCCATAAACTCTAGTTTTTTGTGGAGCTGTTCCACAATGGAGTTTGCAGAACAGAGTTTGTCGAGGAGTCCCAAACATGCCTTTAGTATTCTACTCTCCCTCCACGAGATATTCACCTCACTTGGTCAAAGTCTGTGTAGTGATGTGGTCCAGCTGTTGCTACTTGATTGGATCCGTAGTGATGTGGTCCAGCTGTTGCTACTTGATTGGATCCGTAGTGATGTGGTCCAGCTGTTGCTACTTGATTGGCTGGATCCCTTCTAGAAGGGCATGGCAGCTCACACTACTAGAGATGGGCCCTTTGCCGAGTGCCTGCGGCACTCAGCAAACGCCACAAAACACTCGGCAAATGTTTTGTCGAGTGCAACACTCGGCAAAGCGCACCTTTTGCCGAGTGTGACATTATGCCGAGTGTGACACTCGGCAAACGAATCTTTTGCCGAGTGCCCGACGGAAAGCACTCGACAAACGTTTAGGCACTCGGCAAAGAACACGTTTTCAGTAGTGTCACTGGTGTATAAACGAATACAAGAGTTGGTGGAATAGTGCCTAAACTGTTGTGTACTAGTATTTGTAAAGGATGGTGCATGTGTGCAGGTGTAGTAATCGGATAGGCTAAATTTGCCTTAATCATGTAAAAACTAGTTCCCAAGGATTAATACATGATTTGTGTATTTTTTATATCAATGTGTATCAATTATCTAGCCTGATGAAATTAAGATAATTTGATGACTCAGTTAGCCAAGGTTAATTCTCTACTAAAAATGTGGGTCATTACAACATAATTCCACGACAAATTGTGATTTTGCATAGGAATGCACGCTAGCCTATCTAGACTTCATTTTTGTGGGCTTTCATGTAAAATTAAGTCTATTTGCGAGTTGATTGACAGGTTCGCTGCATCCTAATTTTGCCCACAACCAGTCAACTAGACACAAGATGACCTTATTCAAACACCGTACCTAAGCACAAAATAGCACAAAATTATCTTCCTCTTCTTCTCTTCCAACCGCGAGAGGAATAGGGCTCGTCATGGTAGGCGCACTGATAACCTAGAGTAACTATTAGGTCCCCAAGGTTCAATCAAGTCATGGACAGAGCCAAGTGGCATGTTCGCTTGGCAGGATTATGCACTGTTCTGGCAGGATTATACACTGCTGGCTAATTTCTTGTGAGAGGAAACACTGTTCTGGCTGGATTTAAGCCGGCTGAAAAGTCAAGCGAACAGGCTGAAGATCAATCCTAGCGCATCCCCCTCTTGATCGAGAGTTTAAGTAATCTTTATTTATATTATGAATCCCAAGCAGCATATAAATATGAAAATCACAATGGACCTAACATCTATAGTAACAACACACTCTACATCAAGTAAGAGAACAAGTTACTCTTACTAGAATTTTTCCTTCGAAAAAAAAGAAAATAAGACCAAGAAAAGGGAGGGATGTCGAATTACCATCTTCACTTTTTTCCAAGGAAGGATGTTATATATGGCTAAAATTTAAAGACAGCAGCTTAAGTTTATCACGATTTAAGACATTTTGCACACACATTCGAAACACTTTATCTGATCTGATGAAGAAACTGTTCCCACTCCCATCACAACTTGGAATTAATCTCCTGTAGATAGTCCAAGTCCTAGCAAGGAATTGAACATTCATGATTTCCGCAAGAGTATAACGACCCTAACTCAGTTGTAAGAATGGACAAAATCCTGGAAATAGAAGTTCTTCTCGATGTAAGTAGCAAGCCACCGAGATGCCACGAAGCACAACACGGCTGCAGCCACAAGCGCGCCTCTCTGAACAGCCGACGTGAGAAACGACGTTCCTTTGTCGACGGCGAGGAATCCGACGACGGCGACGGGGAGTGCACTGCGCGACGTGCGACCAGTACCTGTGCTACCAAGAATATAATTATTGTCGGCCGTTGAATTACTACGAATGGAGGCAGGGGCGAAGCCAAGATTTTTGGACACTGAGGTCTGGACTATTCCATAAAGAATCGGAACAAACCTATAATACTACTAACTTTAACTCTTTAAGTATGCTATAATATAGTACCACACATAATATCCAAAAATATATAATAGTATTGTAACAACGAATAAATTATAGTAAAACAAGTTTTCACAATAGTAGTTACCTCCTATAGGTTCCCTCGACGGTTACGGTCCTCCATCTTGTGAAATCGAATGATCACATCATCAAGTGGAATTGTGGCTAGAAATTCTTGTTCCACGAAGCATACAATGCAATTGTCCATTGGGCGGCGGAGGTGATTTCCTTTTCAAGAATCGTTCCAATGTGCTTTGATTGCCTATCAAATTAGTCACATAATTAAACACTAAAGTAGACAGATATTAATGTACTCATATGCAAGATTACAAGGAGTCATATATATGATTAAATTTAATACCTGACATAGAGAATGCCTTGTGATCTTTGTCTCCAAATTGAAAATTCACAGTCTACAGAGCTGAGAGACTGTCGCGGTGTCCGACGACCGACGACGTCCGGCGAGGGCGAGTGGTGCATACTGCAGAGCAATTGCGGTACGGTAGTGCAGTGCACTCCCCGGCTGCTTGACTGCTTCAATCCCCGGCCCCGGTTGCCTCTCGATCAGGATCAGCGGATTAGGCGATCAGCGCCGCCCACAACCCTAGGTGCATCCTGTAGTGGATTTGCAGATCGCGACCTGATGATCAGCGCCGCCCACAACCCTAGGTGCATCCTGTAGTGGATTTGCGGATCGCGACCTGATGGAAGCTGTAGCGTCGGAGGCGCCGGGCGATGATGTTTGGACTTCTGGTAGACTTGACACGATGGATGCAGTGGAAAATGGGCCTTCAGGCCTTCGACGTGGGCTTATTAGCCAATAGCCATTTAGCCTTGAACGTGCCTTGCTAATTGACGTGGGCTTATTAGCCTTTGACACCGCCTGGACTGCTAGGCTGCCGGGGTCAAATAATTTTTTGCTGGGGTCCTCCAGATGAAAAATTGGTACCTATAACATGCCTCGCGGGAAACCGTCTGTCGGACGACACCATCAAGTGAACGTAGCTTCGCCACTGCGTTGCTAGCTCGTCAGTCGCCAGCCACAGCAGTGGCGCAGTGCTAACTGCTAGACATCACACTTGAGGCGAGAATCCCTACTGCTACTGCTACTGCTAGCTAGCTAGTACGTATGAAATGTTGTGGTGGTGCAGCAAGCTTGATAAATATAAATAAAATAAAAAGAACCAAACAACAATTTTACCATATGGTTACGCCCGCCTGCATGCTAACCGGGGCGGGCAACGGGTTTTGATATGGAGACGGGGTGGAAACGGACGGGGGGTTCGATTAGCTTCCGGCCGGGTCGAGGCAGGTTGGGTGCATGTAGAGAGCAAGCAGACGGGTTGGGGTTGGTGCGGGGGAGGACCAGCTTATCTGGCGCTGAGGATTAGTAGGCATATCTGTGGTGACGGGTAACGAAAACACGTACGCCTGATTCGCTGAACCAACCGGTCCACGAGTAAAACAACTCCAACTCTTGCCGTACAACAAGCTGTTCTGTTCCACAGAGGATGAACAGATACACGTACGTACACCGCCGCTTCTCTGGTCCTGCTCCAAGGAAGTACAGTAGGTAGGTGCTATGTTGACGCCGGCCTCCAACTCCTCTGATCACCTCTCTCCTTCGTTCTCTGGGAGACACCGAGATTGGAGTTGTATCTGTCAACATGCATGCAGGTTCATCCAACGAACACAGGCAGACAGTCTACATCAAAGCTAGCTAAATTGACAGCATCCAGCAGCTCGGTGCTCATGGCTGAGGCCACTGGCCTTGCTTTAGCGGCTGCTGTTGCTGTGCGCATGAATGTTTGCAATTAATGTCAGCTTCCTCGATCTCCAACTGTACGTGAACAATTAAGTTGATCGGTTCCTCGACACTCACGACCACTCCAATTCTCCAGATTGAAGAATCAAGCACTTGACACAAATAATCTTCTCCAACCAATCAAGTTGCAGATCGAGAGTATAAGCTCTTCAAGATTTCAAGAAATTTGAACACATACTACTATTGATGTTTTAGCTCGCCAATTAAAGCTGTATCTTCTTGCTCTTAATTATGAGCATCAATCATTATAGCCAGCCCTTGCAATGTTATGCAGGATCTGGAAAGTGTAAACCTGAGCAGTAATGTTACACTGCTCGCAGCACGTTGCCGTCGATATAAATTTGTTACTGTACTTGTCAAAAAAAAAAATCTGCACGTATAGTTGTCAAAAAAAAAAAGAAAAAAAAACCGCAAAGCAACAGCCAACATCTGGTCACAATGGCAAAGCTGACCGACCGAGTGACCGGTGCTCGGTTGGCCGGTTGGGTGACATGCCAGCCAGACAATCTGTGTTGTGGTGTGTGTGAGCCCTACCACTCGTCCACCACCACTTCCCCGGCCGGCTCTCCTCTCTCTTCATGTCGCACTGCTTCTAGACTTGTACTCCTGGTTCTACCTCCATGGACAGGACGGGTGCAGGCATGGACCATGACTCTCCATGGCTGCCGTGCCTTGCCTTGCCGCCTGTCAATGGACTAATGGAGAGCGAGAGGGTTAGACAGCGGAAAGAAAGAAGAATCCGAAATACGTACTGTAAAACGAGGGGCCACAGCACAGCGACAAAGTGGATTGGGCCCCCACCACCAGCACCCCCGCTTCACCTTCCATTCCATTCCCCTTCTCTCCAGCCAGCTGCTCCTCCCGCTTCCAATACCTCCCCTGCCCCTGCCCCTGCCCCTGTCCTTGTCCTCCCTCCGCTCCGCGCCGCACGGCCCGCACCACGCCATAGAACAGAGGGATTAATGTTCTACTAGTTCTTGGATTGGATGGATGCTCTCGCGCCCGCAACATTCCCTTCCCTTCCTTCCTTCCTTCCTTCTCCTTCCATAAACAAAGCCAGCGCCGCCTGCCTGCCTGCCTCTCTTCTCTCCTGTCCTCGTCCCGCGGTATCAGCACGCCCCGGGGTTCTTTTCTTGCCTCCAGCGGCTCCGTCCCCGTCCCTCCTCCTTCCTCGTCACCCTGACACGCCGTCGGTTGATTCTCCGCGTAAAGCTTGGATCTTGGCGCGTGGAGGACTGCCGTAGGTGCCGGCGGCGGCGGAGAGGCCGCGAGGGTCTGGAAGGAGAGCGTCCGGCCTCTTCGGACGGCGGTGTGGTGCGAACAGGCGCACGGATTTCTCTGTCCCGACGAGTTCAGTTCAGGTACGCGATTTCTCTCTCCGTTCCTCCCCTTTTTAATTGTTTCCATCCAAATAAAGCTCCCCCCTAATTCCGGCGTGCGAGTTCTCACCGATCCCCTCTCTTTCCTGGATCAGGAGCACTTCTCTGCAGATGTGCAACTTCGTCTGGCTCTTCCTCAGCGTCCGTCGCCTTCTGAGCCTCCCTAAATATCTGCTTGGGCGGAAGAATTCGATTTCAATGCAACGTAGCACTGTGCCTGAATATCTGCTAAACTTTATTTTATTCAAAGTACACTTAGTCAGAAGAATTATGGTTATTAACTAAGGAAAGAGGGAAAAAAAAAGACTTTCTAAATTACCTGGAGTAGTACCAAGTAAGATCAGTAGATCACACTATGTACTGTGACTCCTTTATTGAAATCAATAACTTCGGTCTACAGTTGCAGATCTTTACTTGTGTCACACTTAACTAATTATGATATGCATTAAGTAGGCTAAGTATGTCAATGCTCTATTTGAACTTGTTACCTTTTCTGTACCATCATTTTATCTTTTCCTAATTATATCTGTTACTGTTTTCTAGAGATGACATTGTCTTCCAAGATCCTTTGAATACATTCAAGGGCCTAAAAGGCTATTCTGGGTGCTTCGTTTTACTGGCCGGATCTTCTTCAAAGCATTGTGGGTTGATATAGTTAGTATATGGCAGCCTGCTGAGAACATGATCATGATTCGCTGGATTGCCCACGGCATTCCTCGAGTACCTTGGGATGGGCATGGCCGCTTTGATGGTGCTTCTGTGTATAAACTTGACAAGAATGGCAAGATCTATGAGCATAAGGTGCACAATGAATCCACCAACGAAATTCAAGGTCCTACCAGTCCATGAGCTAATCAGATCACTTGGTTGCCCCTCTAATGCAAAACCAACTTATTTCGAAGATTCATCACAATATCAGTGCGCTGGGCCATCTTATCTGAGATTAGCATGGATAAGATGCTACATCTCATTGTGCCGTATGCTTTCGCTGGCAAGTCTGGGAGAAGGATAGCGTGGGTTTTAGCATTGATACCTCCAAATTTTGTATTTTCAGTATGATAGCGCACAAAGTTACTGAGTACTATATTGAGTCATGACAGTTGTATATATGTACAGTGATAGCTTATAGAATAAGACCTCTTAGTTAAGGTGTACAACACTTGTTATTGATTGTTAAGCATCAGTCAGCAAACTAGTCTGACATGTTTCTATTCCCAGTATCGAGATTGGTGTTCTTGTGGCCGAGTTGACTGAGCATATTTGTGTGAACATTGCATCTTATATCTGCGATGTCATATACGCTAAGAACAGAAAAAAGATGCAATGATCCCCTCCCCTGTGCCAATTTAAAAACACGACAAACACAAGACATCAAATGCGGGACCAGTTTGAACCCGTAACTATCAATATCGGTACAAATATCCACACACAGAGAAGATGATTGCAAAGAAAGCAGAAGCAGGATGATCACAAGTAGCCAATATATAAATTCATTAACATTATGAACATGGATTCAAAATATTTTACACCTAGTGTTCCCGCTATTTAATAGCCAAGAGCCCAAGATAAACCAAAGTACATAATTTTGAAATAATTTTTTTTTTGTAGTGGTAATCAGAAGAATCAACACCAAATTTTTTTCATATTCTCCACATACGCAGATTTCGTATTCTGACAGAACATTGACATGAGTATATAATTTTCAGGAAATGGTTCTAAACACGTAGCAATAGCAGTAAGAAGTCTACAGCAATATTCACTATATAATTGCTACTCCGTATCAAACTTGAAAGTAAAAGTATTTTGCATCCTCGACGAAACCTTGTCAGCTTAAAGAATGAAAACCACATGCCCACATGTTGGCTGGTCCAAAATGCTAGAAGAAAAAACAAAGGTCACACCGAATAATCACCTGTGATTTAACACGGACCACATATTTGATATGGAACTTGTCTTCAGCCCTCCACACCACCAGCACCACCCTTGTTTAGTGTCTGTACAGCAACGATTCTGGTCCTGGTGAAAACCTTCACTTTTCTCATACTCTGCCTTGTCTCATTGTTTCTGAATTCTGATCTCACAGAACATGCTTGTAATGGCCAAGAGACGCTGAAGGAATAATGCTCCTAGAGCCTCCAACCAAGATGTGAGCGGCTGCAATTACAAATAGACTACATGACGCCCGCCCGAGGTTTGACGGAAAACTAGTGGCATTTTTTTTTCCAAAACAAATTAGGCCTTTTTAGTTTTCATTCAAAAATTTACACCATATCTCATCGAATGTTTAGAAACATGCTTAGATCATTAAATATAGATAAAAAAATAACTAATTAACAGTTTACATGTATTTTTTGCGAGACGATTTTTTAAGCCTAATTAGTCACACTAGTTGCTACAGTAACACGTGCTAATGATGGATTAATTAATTTAATAAATTCATCTCGCGGTTTACATACTATAATTTATTTTTTGTTAATATCCGAATACCCCTTAAAACTTTATACCTACGAATTAAACAAGCTTTAAAACTTTATACCTACGAATTAAACAAGTTCTTAACCAACAATGAAATTAAAATCTATTGAGGGTATTATTCCATCTATACAACGATCATCGATATACTGAAAAACATTGTAATTTTAATAAAACTGCAGATAAGGATTGGAGTATATTACATTCTTACATAGCATGAAAAAGGACTATATAAGAGCAATCTGGGATGCTGAGTTAATCACTAATAAATACTGTACTACTCTACGCAGCACGCATATGCTTGCTTATTATGCGAGCAATTTAAGGGGCAACGAAGCACCGGGCACCGAACAAGCAACGCCGCCTGAACCATGACTTCCTAAGCGCCGCCGCTGCCGAGAGCCTGCGGTCCGGGTTGCTGTGCAGCAGCCCTTCCAAGAGCTTGAAGCCAGCCGGAGACAGCACCTCCAGCGGGAACCACTCCTGCAGCTGCAGGTGGCCGCGACCCGCCATCTTCCGAAGGGAGGCTACCTTTTCGGGCGGCGCCACGCGCTCCAGCCCCTGCCACTCGACGATGCCCTCGGTGCCAACCACTCGCAGCATCTTTTCAAAGACCTCGCCGTCGTCCGGCGCGCCGAAGAAAGGCACGCCGCTGTTACGGGCGACGAGCTCGGCCATGATGCAGCCGAGTGACCAAGTATCGACCCGGCCGTCGTAGTCCTTGGATCCCAGGAAGAGCTCCGGCGCGCGGTACGGACTGGGGCACGCCAGCATTCCGGAGCCGTCGTCGTCCTTGTCCGCCGCCGGCACCGACATGCCGAAGCCACATATCTTGTAGACCATCCTGCCGGCGTACATGTCGACGACCACGTTCTCCGGGACGATGTCCCTGTGCAGGACGCCCGCGGCGTGCGCGTGCCTCGCGCCGGCGAGGAGCTGTGCCATGACGTGGCGCACCTCGCCCTCGTCGAACGGCTGGCCGTTGAGGCGCCGGACGTGCATGTACCGGCGCAGGTTCATGGGCCCAGCGTACTCCGTGACGACGAAGCAGTCGCCGTCGCCGTCGGCGTACGTGGACAGGACCTGGACGACGGAAGGGTGGCCGTAGCACGCCGCCAGGGACATGGCCTCCCGCGCAAAGTCGCTGAAAGGGGTCGTCACGAAGCGGCCGTCGTCGGTCCTCCCGGACCCGGAGAGGCGCTTCACGGCGACGAAGCGCTCCGACACGCGGTCCCAGGCCTTGTACACCTCGCCGAACATGCCTTGGCCAAGCTTCTGGAGGCGCTCGTACCGCTCCGCCACGGCAGGCAGCCAGGAGACAGGGGATGACGACAACGCATTGCTGTTGTCGTTGTTCTTCTTCTCATCGGGCGGCTCCACCAGCTCTGACTCTGAGACGACGACTACGGCAGCCATGACGCGATGTGGCTCGAAATTAAAGCTCTCGTACGTGGTCTCGTGGGTGTGGATCAAGGCTCGTTGCTGCGAGGGAAGGCGGCTGGCGTGGCAGGCACTATTTATGGCGAGCGAGGACGACGCGGGCAGGCAGTGCATCGACCGATCGGAAACGGATCCATCCGGTCCGGTGCATCGACCTGTACGTGTATGTGTTTCGATTCCGAACCGACCAAGTTCCCAATGGGCTGGCTGACTCTGGATAGTGTGCCGGCCGAGGCCCAATAAGTCCGGGCCCAACCAAGTTCCCAATGGGCTGATTCTGAAGCGGAGCGAGTTCCTCTATCCACTCGCAACGGCCGAGAGGAAGCGGGAGGTCCGTCCGCGCGCTCCCGCAAGTACGCAACCACCACCAGCGCGGCTGCGGCGCCATGGCCTCCTCCGTCGCCGCCGCGGCCTTCTGCTTCTGCTCCACCGTACTCTCTTCTTCCCCATTCCGATCAAGGACGCCTCGCCCGTCTCTCCGCCCGCTGCTGCCGGGCCACTAGGTACCGACGGTACGCCTCCCACCAGACCCGCCCCGCCCTTTTCGCTTTCGAATGACTTCTGCCAATCACCTGGCGCGGATCGTGTCTGCAGGTGCTGAGGTGCCTCCCGAAATGCGACTCGGAGGAGGCGCCGTGTTGTCGGCTCGGAAGGCCAGCGAGTCAGGGAGGGTCGTCCAGGCGGCCCGCGCAGTTCGGCGCGTCCGTCGTCGTGCGGGCTCGCGTTCGCGACGGTGGCGGGGGTGCTAATGCTCCAGGGGTCGCAGCAGGCGCTCGCCGCCACGCAGTTCGCTGGCCTGCAGCCGGCGGACGTGCTGGGGGGTCTCGGGGACATCAGTACAGGTTTTGCTTCAGTTACGATAGCTGCCTCTGCTCTTTGATGATTTCCCAATTACCTCCAAATTGATTGTTGTACTCAGATGCATTTCCTTTTATGCGAATTGCTTGGTTGTTATCGTTAATCTTTCTATCCACTTTTTTGTTCTGAATTTCAGGCTTTCCTGTTGATCTTCTTTTCTGAGCTAGGGGACCGAACATTCTTCATTTCGGTAAGTACTAGTAGTGTTCGCTCCCCAAACCCGGTTAGATTTGTCTGTCGCGTCAGATGTACTTACGATTACGATCAGTTTGATTGCTTAAACTGAAAACACACTGAACATTCAATTTGTACCTGTATGAACGCAACTGGTACCTTGCCGAAATAAAATGCAGGTTGCAGCAGGGTTAGCTGCCTGACAAAAGCACTCTTACACAAGATGCTGACGGATGGGACAATCAAATTGCGGTAACTATAATCTGTTTTTTTTATGCAAAACCGTGGGGGAGTTCCCCACGGTGTTTAAAATCTTTTTATAGAAAATACAATCTGTTATGTTTAATGGCATTTCTTGTTTTTGGTGACCTCGAAAGTGCTACTGTAGTAGGACATTTAATTGTTATTAAATTGCAGAATAGTTTATGTTGAATTGCCCTCTATCTTACATATTCACCATTACTGGCTTGTAGGAGAACAGTGGAGCAGAAGACTTTAGTGGCAATGCGCTTGCACATGAGGATGCACTCACCATTCTTTTCGGCTCTATGGACAGCAAAGACAGTGCGTTGGCGGCACTGGTGATAGGACACCAAGTGGGGGAGGTGAAGATAATCGTGCACGAGTGTCAGAGGACAATATGAGTTGTCCGGAGGAGAACCTAGGACCTTATAGGCTTGGCCGTGTGTCCCAATGGTCAAGCCAGGAGCATATGGTTGACAGCCGCCCAACCAAGAGGTCTAAGAATACGGGGTACTATGCCGAACGCATATCTGAGGGCATGCTTGAAAGTAGGAATGAAAGCAATGCCATCTGGCGTGAGCAAGAGGAGGTGATAGAATTGCTGCAGCTTGTAGAAAAGGATGGTGTGTCTCAAGGATCTGAATTGTTTTTTATAGCTACTGAGCTATTTAGGTCGCCAGTCCGACGTGCGGCCTTTAGGTGCATTACCGCTCCGAAGAACCGAATTGCATGGCTCCGATGGTGATATGGTCCATGCTTGCTTAGTTTCAGTTGCTTATGCTAGGCTTGTGTGAGTGGAATGTACCCATGGTGACATAGGGACAGAGGATAGCATTGTATATGTACTGCAAACTATGTTTATGCTGAACCTTGTCCCCTTGTTTTAGTTCTAATTTAATTAGATGTTGATGTCCCTTGTTACAACTGCTTCAAATATGCAAGTCCATTAAGTATTGGGTGATTTCAATATAAACAGCACAAGGCTATGCGGATCTGTACAAGTATTCCTCTGGCAGTTCGTAAGAAACTATTTTATTATTAAATATATACAAAGTTCCATCACAGTACGTACTGATGTCTAAACAATCATCCAAACGATTTACTTGCTCAACTAACTTAGTCCTCTGCTAGCTAAGGAAGACTAGTAGCCGTAATGTTATCTTATTTACAAAATTTACAATCCAAGTGCAGAACATAGCTATGACTGCACCAATTTATCTGAAAAATCGAAGCAGAAGGATTACGATGCATAGGAAAATAATGGCGACTTCAATGACTGCATCTAAGCCCACCAATTGCTCTGCCATTTTATTAAGAGTTTCACGCCCAAGCACCTGTCAAAACATGAGCTTTAAGTAGGTACATCTTCCAAGTATCAACAAACTAAGTGATATATATCCTTTACAAGGGGGAAAAAAAAAAGAGAAGCAACTATCATGACAGTAACAACAGGCAACTTACTGTTCTACATGTGTTTCTAACTAGTTAGGGCGATATCACATGAATAGCATATCAAGGTGAAAATAAGCAATAATCTCCTTTTTGCCAAGTAAATCTTTATTTCACATTGTCAGGAAACTCCTTTTTGTTTACACTAAAAGAGAATCAATTAAAAAAATACCTATCTAATACAGCACCTTGTAAATAAAATATCAGTTGCAGAAAACAGATGCTATCCCATGACTAGAGATTAATCTTGATTAACCATTATCTAGAAGGTCTAATTGTGCATCCATGCCGTCTAGACACTAGACATGACAGCCTTGACTAGTGTTTAGATGTCATCCAGAATCTAAGACGTCTAGGACTCTAGGTGAATCATCCCTGTATTCTATTGAAAAAAGGGTCTAGTCTATTGAACATACTCAAAAATGTTAACTTCCTATACTGACATACTGTATGAAAAGGAGATAATATAATCCATGATAGGAGGGACAGAGGGAAGAAACTCAAACCTCTAAATGGCAATTCAATTTAACAGGGAGGTTCTGCTCTGCATGTCGGACAGAGTAATGTAACATATCCAATACAGCCATATCAGTTTGGTAATCATCGGATCCTGTGTAGAATATATCAGATACTACAGTCAAAATGTTTCATATTACATCATGATAAAAGTACTGATGCCATACCTGGTATACCATAAATTTGCTGGGTAGGAATGTTTAGTAGCTCTGCTAACTCATTTTGAACATGAGCACGTTGCTGTATCGATAGTCTATCACCATGTGTGACAACAACAACAGGTTTGTCATCTGCAATAAAATTTGTTATAATCACATGATGTCTATGATAGGAAGTATAAATTTATCAATAGAAAACAAACATCATTCATGAACAAGATGATGATTCAAGTTAACAATTTAAATCAACAACCTGTATACGAGTATCTATAGGTGAGGTCTGAATAGAAGAGAGTATCATAGAATCGAAACATATATTTCATTCATAAAGCAGTATATGTGAACATAAATCTGTATTCAGGAAATTTCCTATGATAATGATAAAATGAATATATAAGGTTTGTGTGCATCTTAGCAATCCCTACCTCCAAACGATAAGGACGGATACATAAAAGTTTGACGGAGTATCTCAGTGTATCCTTTATTGTTGCTACCAATTGACTCAAGGACAGCGACACCATCAACAACAAATATCACGAAATTGACCTTCCTGGTTATGTAACGAAGAAAACTGTATTGCCTCCCCAATGGTTTGATGTGCCCTTTTTTATTGCCTTCATTATTATCCCTGTTAAACATGTTCAGAAATTTAATGACTTTAACTTATATATTGAGTTGTAAATAGCTTAAGAATAATAAAGGAAGTTTGTGAAATTGAAACAGAAAAACTAAACAACATTAATGTATATAACAATACTCTGAATGCCATGCAATGATGACTGCAATTGTCATAAAATTTAAAACATATACACATCCTGGCTAGAAATACTATAACCTGTGAAAGAATGGGAGAACTTTCATGGTGATCTTCATTGAGGCCTCGCATGCTTATAAAGCATGCAGCCCGTATTCGTAGGTAAGTAATTCAGGACAGCTATCCTATTAATGCCAGAATTCTATCATATCCGTGCACAAATGAGAGACAACAAATCCAGTCACAATCTATAGATAGTCCTAACTCCTAAGAATCTGCCTCATTCTGCAATCTGTATATGGTTGGTGACAGTTGAGATTATATTTGAACATGCTGGACAGCAGAAGGTTGATTACTCTAATCTGTTGGCAGAAATTTGAGAATTGCTCTCCAGAAAATAATGAACAGTTTGTACAATATTTTTTTCTAGCTTCACGACAGAAAACAAAGAGTTAGAAAGTCACCCCTTACCACATTGTTGTCTCCCCATGGCTTATTCCTTTTGTCATCCATTGATGCAGCATTTTGAAAATTTTCTCTGGGCTGTTTGACCAGCCACGTGTATCATAAACACATATGGCACTTGAATTCCTTGGAATTGGATACTCACGAACAAAGATTGTACCATTTGATCTTGAATTGCCTAACAAAATCAATTCAGGTTTAATTACTTGAAATCAAATTCACCACGAAATATCATCCCCCAAAAAGGATAAGACTTACATGACACCTGTGCTCGAGCTGGTGCAAAAGGATCATCGTCCTTGTCAAAGACCCTTGTAATTCGGTTTACAAGTGTGCTCTTGCCAGAACCTCTAGGCCCCACCAGCAGCAAGGTGGTGATCTCAGGCAAGACAAAATGTCCAGCCTTTGTGCCACCAACTCCTTCAACCCAGTCACCAGGCTTATACCTGCTCAAAGGTTGACTTTCTAATGAAGCATTTACTAAATAAGAACATGTTAGAGTGAACTTTCCTAGGGATTTATAGTGCAATATATAGCACCCTTTTGTTTCAGTACTTATGTTTGGTTGGTTCATTAAAGAAGTATAGCAAAATTTAAAGTTTTGTAAATACAGAGCATAGCGTGTAGGAGAGAAAATGCAGAGCTGAAAAGCACATGCTATCATATTTACTTGACTATTTACATATTTTCAGACCCTACAGGCATCGTTTCGTTCATGTCATGAAAAATCATCAAAACAAAACACATCAGGGAATTAACTTGCACTCCATGGAAATTTAGGTATGCCTGTGTTATCAGACTGTGATTTTATAGGTATGCCTGTGTTATCAGACTGTGATTTTCAGTTAGTAATCAAGGAAATTTTCAGTCTAAAAAGCAGGATGAAAATATGAAAGGTCTCAAACAGGAAGTGGTGCTTTTCCCCAAATCCATGGTACCGTTTTTGTGAACGCAACACAATTTCATTAATAATAAAATAAAAAAATAAAAAAATATGATGTTTTCCACTAGTCCTCCACATAGTCTCGTATATATATTATCAAGAAAAAACAACAATCAAGTTACCTCCTGATGAGCTCTTTCGCCTCAAGCAGTTGGCGATCTGATTCCTCTTTCGCCTCATGCAGTAGGCGATCTGATTCCTCTTTCCGCTCACACAGTAGGCGACATGATTCCCCGTTCCGCTCACGCAGTAGGCGATCTGATTCCTCGTTCCGCTCACGCAGTAGGCGATCTGTTTCCTCGTTCCGCTCACGCTGTAGGCGATCTGTTTCCTCATCCCACTCACGCAGTAGGCGATCTGTTTCCTCATCCCACTCACGCAGTTGGCGGTTGAAGTAAGGGATGGCATCCACCTCGTCGTCGTCGTCGCAAACGCCTGATTCGTCGTCGTCGGAGACCGGCGAGACGGCCACGTACTCTGCGAACTCTACACCCGAACACCCAGGTCAAATTCAATTGAACGCAGAGTGATCATTCCAATTGGGAACGAACTTGGAGATCAACGGTAAGGTATGGCAAGACAATCACCAGGAGGAAGGGGTTCCGACGAGCTCGACGGCGAGGAGGGGGTGCTGGTGGTGGTGGGGGTGAGGGCGCCGCCGCCCCCCATGGATTCTCACCTTGGATTTCGCGCGAGCTTGGGTTTCCGCGCGGGCCGGGGGACGAGGGATTGGGTGCGCGTGGGGCTTTGACCTTTGAAGGGGACGTGGGGTTTAGCTTTAGAGCATCTCTCTCATCAACCGACTCCAATAATAATCTCTCTATTAAAAGGGCACATCTAGCGCCCCAACGTCCGGCACGAGTGCGCGCCCAGACCGACCTAAGTAACGATTCGATTCCATCCGTATAATAACGCGAATCTAATCAGGACATACTCACACATGTCCGTCGCGGCGGCCTGTTCCACCCGCTCGCGAGCGACACATCCCCGCATCCGTGCCGCCATCAGCCCCGCGCCCTGTCCCCCACCACGCCACTGTCGAGGATAAAACATTTTCACTTTCAAGTGCAACATCAAAAAATAAGTGTTGCAACCTCTCAAATAGTAATACTGCAACATCACAAAATCAATCGTGAACCATGGAAATGGAAACATCTCAAATCATCTTTTAGGGATGCAACATTTGAAAAAATGTAATTTGAACAAGTAAAATCGTCTGTTGCAACATTAGGAGAAAACATACAAATCCCAACAATAGAATTTTCTTTATGCAACACATGAATCACCCTATTGTAACATTCGAAAATCATTTGTTGCAACATCCCAAAAATCCCCTTGCAACATGAGAAAACAACAAAGGATAGAGAAACAAACGAGGGGATGAATTTGAGGTGCAGGGTGCTCCAGCGCGGGCCCATCACCTTCGAGCTCGCTAGATGAAGGAGATAATAGGACCCCTGAACTCAAAGGTACCCTAGCCATCGTCGCGTTCCTCAGATCCAAAGAAGGAGGAGGCCTCAGATCTAGAGGAGGAGGCCTCAGTTCCAAGTCGTGATGCTGTCGTCTTCAGTTGGGGGAGCAGGAGCGGGAGCCAGGTCACTGCGGCGCGAGGTAGCAATGGAGGCTGCAGAGGGGGGGGGGGGAGGGGCGCACAGCAACGAGCTAAGTCGGGCATGGCGTCCATCCCCGGGGCGCTAGCAGGCCCGGAGCACGGCGCGGATGAGGACCAACCTACCTCTTCGAAGTTGCCGCTGCCGCCGTCTCCGGTTGGGAGTGGGAGCCGAGTCACTGGGAGCACCGGGTAGCAATGGAGGTCGCAGATGGGGGAGGGAGGGAGGGAGGGAGGGGAGAACAGCAGCAGCGAGCTTGGCGCAGGGGAGTGGGGTGGAGGAGAGAGGGAGGAAGGGGCGCGCGGCAGTGAGTTGGGCGCTGGTCTGGCATCCATCCCGGAGCACTAGCAGGCCGGAGCACGGCGTAGGCGGGCGGCAGCGAGCGCGCAACCGGCTGCGTGAGAGAAGCAGGCGTGCGAGTGGATAAGTGTGGTTCTGTTTTTAATTGATTGAATACGAATGAGTGGAGGAGGTGCCGTCCGGATGTGGGCAAGCTAGCTAATCGTTATCCAATCGTCACGCGCCGCGTCCGGAAAACGACGAACGTTCTAATCTAAGCATTACCGCTATTAAAATTACAATTGGGTCATACTATTTCAGTATTTCTAGAATTATTAGAGGTTTCATTACTGTCCCAATAGTCCATCTATTTTTTTCTAACAGATTAGTCCACCTGCAAATGGGTTGATTATTTATTTTCTTTTTCTTCATCTTCTTTATCGTCGTCGTCTGCTAATTACACTCTTCAAAAGGTCTTGACAATTGACACGATGTAGCTGTGGGTAGAGAGCACAATCCCCTAATATTCGCCGACAAGAGAGGTTGCCACCTTCCGCATCGATTTTAGCAGCGTAGGATCTTGTTCGATAAGGACAATTTACTGGCTCTTTGATTTGGTAGCTCAGGATGTCGTGGCCACCATGGCCATGGCGCAATGCAAGCAAGAAAGAATACATGGTAGTCATTATGGAGCCCATATTATCAAGAGATGTAACTTCCCCATGGGATGTTGAGGGACTAACACCACTCGCGACCTCTCAATGTGCCTAGGGTTTCCAACCGTCGCCACCCCTTAGCCCTACTCCACCTTTGCCTCTAGCGTATCCTCGATGGCGGAGAGGAGGCCCGGGGTCCCTCCATGAGCTCAGATCTAGTCTAGTTGCTTATGGTGTAGCCTTTAATGGTTGTTCTTGTTGTCACCGCTCTTTATATAATTTAAATACACTTTCTCCACAAGTACCTCGTCATGTTACGTCAACAAAATGCTCGGAATTTTATGTGAGTTCCTGGATACGGCCTCAACATACACCAAATATCATGAATATCATTTTTTGAACGACCAAATTCGATTATTCCATGTACCTGCAGTTCAAAATTGAAATATTTCAAAAAAATTCAATGAAATAAAAAAAATTAACGAAATATAGTAAAAAAGTCAAAAAAATTCCCAAATTTTAACATGGAGTTTTAAATACTATATTAAGGCTGCCAAAAAAATAGGGCAAAAAAAAACAAAAAATAAAATTTATTTGGTAAAGAAATCTTTACCGCAGCGCTCAAAACAGGTTTACCACAGCGGGCAGCAGCGTCCGCTTGTGCTGCCATGCTACGGTAAAGAATCACTTAACCGCAGCAGGCAAAAGGGGTCACTGCGGTATAACCATTTACCGCAACGGGCAACATTAGGAGCCCGCTGCGGTTAACTACCATTAACCGTAGCGGACGCCTTGTGTTGCCCGCTGTGATAAATGGATATACCGCAGCGGCAACCTTACAACGTCCGCTGCGGTTGAGTGTGGTTAACCGCAACGAGCAGTTAAGTTGCCCGCTTCGGTAAATATTTTTTAAAATAAAAAATAAAAAACAGAATTCAAATAATTCCTAGAATTTGAATTCAAAACATTTCCAGATTCCAGATTTCATATATATGCAGCAAACATTAAAATATAAACCATCCCAAGCATTGCACATGACATAATACACAGTTTTTAACATTCATATACATATCCATCAAACCAACAAGTCCTTTTGAGTTGCATTTACAAAATCCTCTAAGAAAAGTCCACGGACCATTTGTAATCACTTGGCCGCAGCAGAGTCGGTCATTTCCTAAGCCTCTCGTACTTGGGTTCGGTAGCTAAGGGAGATTCTTCATCGTAGAATTGTTCTCCTTCGAGGACGCATTTCTCCATGATGAACTTACAGATTTCCGCCTTAACTTTCTTGAAGGATGGCTTGTAGGTGTTCACCCAATATTTTACTCCTTCCTTGAGCTTCTTCCAGCTTTGAGTGTACTCCCTGCACTGCCTCAGGTGCTCGCATGTGTACAAGCCACATGCCTTGGATCCAAGCGATTGTTGGCACACTGCACGATCGTTATAGAAGCTTTAGAACAAACACATATGGAAACAAAGCACAAATGAACTTTGCAAATACTTTACGTACCGGGAAGTCGCGTCGGATTTTAATGTGGTCGGTATTGTTCGCCTTGCAACTATCGGTCATGCGATCCCAGCATTCGGGATCGTTCAAGTACGACTTATAAGCCCTGCACAAAATGTAATAGAGTTAGACATGTTTTCAATAATAACGATAACCGTAAAAGATGAAAATGCTTATTGACTTACACTTTCAAGCAATCTTCAAATGTCTTGTACCCTGCTTTGTTTATTGTCCTCAACGAGTCAAATACGACCGCTCTGCCATCTTGAGGATAGATGAGATATGCAACCCAATGACCCTCGAGGTCGTTGCTGCATTAGTCAAACAGACTATTAGTTAGGATGATTACAAAGCTTGATCCTACTCACTTCGGATCTATACAGACAAGTTTTCATACTTACCCAAAGTGATATGGAGCCATGATACACCGTGGTCCATCCTCCTTGACCTTCTTCATTACTGAGCACATGTAGTCTGCCACTTTCTTCTTCTGATTCCTCATATTGTCTCTATATTCATTTTCTTTCTGTTTGAGTGTCTTTTTTTATCCGTTGGCATGTGACCCTTGATGATATTCTCATTAATATGCATTGGAGAGAGAAAAAGAGTAGGACGATGCTTTTTGTTGCTTACGGTGGCAGACATCCTGCATAGATACGTTAACGTACCATATAGTCTAATAAGTGTAGAGTTGACGTATACAACAAGAGAGATCTATGGAATTAACTCGTAAGTTGTCACTTACATTGCAAACAGGGTGAGTTGAACGATGTCTAGGTCTTCTCCCCGCAACAGCCTATACATGTCTTGAAAGTCCACCGGAATAGTGAAATTATCGGTATCGGGCAAGTGGAAGCAATCCGCTACAATCTTCACGGTAAAACTTGACATGCCTCTTTTTGCCGCTTCCATGTACCAAAGATGAAACCTCCTTGTATCCCACAATTCTTCATCAAGGAGTATTTGCTTGGTTATCATAAACTTTCTGTTCTCGAAGTGGCCGGGACAGTCATCATCCACCGGAAATAGATGATGAAGATCATCTTCAGGCTTAGAAAAGTCAGGATAGAACGTACAAATGTGAATTGAACGTTGTGTGTGCTCGTTTGTAATGTACCTTGAAAACGTAGTCGAGTATGGGAGCGATGTAGAGTCGTCATATTTTTGCCGACGGCCTGGCTTTGCCGAGTGTCAGGCCGAGTTTGCCGAGTGCCTGACACTCGGCAAAGGCTGGTTTGTCGGGTGCATTTCTTTGCCGGGTGCTCGAAAAAAAACCACTCGACAAAGTATTTTGCACCCGACAAATCGTCCGTTTCCTGTAGTGTATATTTGATAGATCTGATTGTACGTTATCAATCCACCATCACACTTTATTTCAGTAGTAGAAAAACTATTTTTACTAGCGCCCCAAAAAATAGCACAGTCGATTGGCCATTATCAGCCGCCTATACCGAAAAACGGTTCCGAACAGCTTCGAACCGCCTATAGAAATCGATTTCTACAGGCGGTTTACTTAAGAAATCCGCCTGTAGAAATGGGTCATTTCTACAGGCGGTTGTCTTAACGAACCGCGGTTCGTTAGGACAACCGCCACTAGAAATCGACCTCGGATGTTTTCCACTGATTTTTTTGATTTTTGTAAATGACCTTGGATGGAAAAACTTTCTACATGAAAGTTGTAGATATCGAAAAGTTATGAAACTTTGTAGTTCACAACTTTTTCATTTGAAATCATCTTGTCATCGAAAAATACGTTTTAATGTGTCAAATTTGAAATTCAAATTTTTGTAAACGACATCAGATGAAAAAACTTCCTACATGAAAGTTGTAGATCTCAAAAAGTTATGAAACTTTGTAGTTCACAACTTTTTCATTTGAATTCATTTAGTGGATTAAACAATCAATTTACACTCGGTTTAGTATAGAATATGAGGAAGTACTACTGAATCTAGACACAAGTGACTGATGGGTGGAGTGGCATCCGGAGCGTGTTCGCGATTTTACGCAAAAAATAGCGTGACTTGCGACCCGCGACGCAGACGGACGGGTTCCTAGTAGCCTCTCCCCAGAATTTAAATCTTGAGACGGGCGGGTTCCTAGTGGCCTCTCCCCAGAATTTAAATCTTTTTTTTTTCTATTTTTACAGGCGGTCCGGAAAAAAACCGCATTTCTACTGGCCCAGCGTTGGCGCTTCGGAAAAACGCCTATAAAAATGACTTCCGAACCGCTTGTATAGGCAGTTTTTTTACTAGTGTTTATAGGTTCCATCTAAAAATATGCCGACGGTGAGAAAACAGAGTCCAAGTTGATGTATCCTTCCTACTCTCACCATTGGCAACTACCTGAGCACCTTCCTATCCAAACAATATGCATGCATGCACGCAGGTCAATTAAGAGCTGTCCCGTTGTTATACATGTACGTACTAGAATCCTTCTCGGACTCAAAGCATCTCTAGCTTCTTTATTTGCAGCAAGCGTGGAGGCATTTTTATTACCTTTTCTTCCATCCTGTGAAAGTCCTTGCATGCAGAGCTACGTGTTGCTCATGGACTCGTTTTGGATTCTGCAATATCCGATGTCCGAACCTCCTTCGGATCGACGCCAAACAGAGTCGCGCCTCGTTTCAGACGGCTTATCAGCCATCATACGGTTTATTTCCCTCTCTAAAACAATATTGAAATAGTTGAAATGAGCTGTGAAAACCACCGGCCGAACAACCTTATGTAATCTCTTGAAACCCTCCGTGTAAAGAGCAGACAAGTTCTTCTAGAGGGCAGACAAAATTCCTGGTAATCTCTGGGAAGCACAGACAACTTCAATATAGGCCCAAACATGTTTGAGTTAGCAGCGGCCAGCTCAAGAACGTCTCGCTGGAGATAGAGCTGCGGGTTATGTACACCCTCGCTGACCAAGTTTTGGGATTTTTTTAACTGTATTTTTTGTGTAAAAATATATTTGGATATTTTTTAAGATATTTAGATTTATTTTATAAATAATATTTCTAGTCCGATTTATCTCATTGAACTTCAACTTAGTTCGATTTACCCTCTCTACGTGGCGCCACATCAACAAAAATCACCATCAAAACCATATCATTGTGCAAAAGTGCAAGGTTTTTAAAAGGTTTAGAAAGGTTAAAAATTAGTTTTGTAGATCAAGGAGGAAAATCAGGAGACCGTGATAGTTGGAGGTAAATTGGACTTCTTAAAAAAACATTAGGATTAGAAGGGTTATTTTGACCAAAGCAACATGGGGAAGAAAACAACGTTGGATATTTGTTCCTTATTAATTAACTAATAATTAAATAACTAATTTATTAGGGGGGAATATCAAAAGACTGCTGACTATTCAACCACTACATGTCACTGCGAATGTGCACATAATATGGCCGTAAGCATGTGGCCGTAAGCGTTGAGTCAGTTTCAATGGAAATTTCATAGGCATTAAATAAGTTGACATAACGTTATATTAATGAAGAGAAATGATAAGAGTTTCATTGAAGTAGAGAGAATTTCATGGTGCACTGTTTCCAAACACGCACGGCACCTTTTTTGGAGACAATGTACGATGGGTTGATCTACCTCTTTAACTATTGTGATGGCCTTACAAACTGATCATAGATCAGTTGGTTAGGTCCCTTGTGGTGGAACCTACTCACCGGGTTGAAGTCCTCGATTTGGCACGGGTGCTCATATTTTTCAGGATTTTCTAACGTTCTGCTTTAAGTGGTAAGCGACGTTCCTGTCGATACTGAGGCACCAGTGGTGACTTCGGGAATCTCTAGATCTGCCAGCTCAGTCCTCCGGAGGTCGTCATAGGGGTAGGATTTTGCATACGTGTGTTCATAGGGATAAATGTGCGTGCGTGTTTGTGGGCATTTACGTTGTATTGTGTAATTTTAAAAAAACTATTGTGATGATCCTTTCCTAAAAAGGACTTGTGATTGTCCAATTTTTCTCGCTAAACTACAAATTTAGTTTTTTTTACCTTAACTTTTAAAATCGTTTGTGTTTTGCACCTTTGGTACTTTTGATTGTGTCTTTTGCTATTGTGGCACCATGTCATAGGGGTATATTGGACTAAGTTGAAAATTTAGTTAGGTAAATCGAACTAGAAATATTTTAAAACTCCAAAAATTCATAAAAATAATTTTAAAAACTATCCAAGTCTTGCAACATGGGTAAATAATGCAATTAGAAAGCCTAAAACCTAGTTTAATCTTAGAAGATTCGTAGAAAATTTGTTTTACCCTAGAAAATTATGAAACTAGTTTCGTATTTGAAATCATGCTCTACTTATGACGCCTAGCTTGAAATTGTTTGAATAGACTTGTTTGGTACTTATTTGCTAGTAGAAATTCTTATTATCTGTTATAATCAGTCAATATTTGTTATAATCAGTCTATATTGATCGATTAGACTACAGAATAGGGATCGAAATGAGGCGGGTCAGGGCTAGGTGGAGCGCCCACACCCGCACAATTTTTTGTGTGTAAACCCTCACCCTCACCTAAAATCTGACGGGACAAGACAAACAAATAGCACTAAAAAAATCAAACATTCTCACAAAAAATTGCTCACTAAAATGCTCAACTAAATCTCACATGCTCACTACAACATTGCTAAAAAAATCGATTTGTTTGTGTCTATGGCCTAGTCATTATTTATTTGTGGGCCAAATTTGAAGATGCAAAACATGGTTTCAGGGCCCATAGGCACTCGTGGGGGCATGTTAAATTAAAGCCATGATCAACATCGACTAATAATTGTAATAGATAATGAGAGCTTCTACTCGCAAAGATCATAATTTTAGGAAAAAATGTAAAACTATTTCATAATTTTTTGAGATAAGACAAATTTTCTAATATTAAGTTAAATTTTAGGATGTAAAAAATTTAGATATTTTTTGAAATTTTATTTTTATTATTTTTTATAGTGAAAAAAACAATTTTATACTAGAATTTAAAAGGATAAAAAAGAATTAAAATTGGTCCGGCGTGATAGTTAAGTAAGAATTAGATTTTTTTTTTCTAATTTTTTGCTTTTTTAGGGGATCTAAATTAGTTTTGGTGGTGGACACAAATTACATTGCCGGCTCAAAGAACATGCCGGCCCGCGTTTGACCAGTAGAACAAGATAGGTCCTTCCCGAGGACTGAGCCGTAGCTCAGATGGCAAGGGCCGCTGGAGTGCAGCCTGCCCGCCCGCGTTCGAAGCACGGCTTCAACGCCTGGTGCCTCACTTGGAACAACAGTTCCTGAATAATTTCTGTGGCCTCATACGGATGCGCCACAACTGTCAAATCTCTCAGCCATGTTCCATAGCCTAAGGTATACTAGCTCGCGTACTTAGGGAGTGTGTGAGTGAGTGCGTGAGTAGTGTGTGTTGGTGTGTGAATTCAGATACTACGGCTTGTACCGGAAGGTTGAGGCAAAAAAAAAAAAAGAAAAAGATATGTCCTTCCCTTCGCCCGCAATCATGACACTGTCCGCCCGCCGTGTCTCCACCTCCCTCTCCCTCGGCCGCATCACGGATTCGCCACTGTGCGGGAGCGACGCCGCCGGTCCCACCGACAGCTCGTCACGGTTAACCCCGTCGGTGTTGATCCATGTTCCCGTTCCCTATGCAGATATTGCGATGCCTAAAATATGTTCAACATGTAACATAGCTTCTGAAGATGAGATTAAAGATTTGTAACATGCTAGTTGTGTATCCCGTGTATACCCAAGCGCACTCAGTGCCATGTTTTGGTGCTAGATAGATGTAGCTGCCCACTTATGATTCTATAATAGTTGCAGTGAGCTTCAGATGAAGCGTCCGGCTCTGTTATTAAGTATATTAGCTTGGATGTGCCTTCCTGAACTGATATCACTGCATAATCTCTGTCTATCTTGTAAGCTAATGGCCAAATTTCCTAGGTAAACCAACAAATGGGAGAAAAACGAATTCAATAAATATTTTCATATTGTTGATAGGTTGACTGGACAAGAACAGTTAGTTCACTTGTAGTGTATACTTGTAACTAAATGCCACTGCATTGAACAATTTGTGCATAATTCTGTTTAATGAACATTCTTGACCTGACTCTAAATCATGCAATTTACTTACTGAGTTTAATGAGCAAATACTGGTAATCCAGATATGATACTGAGTTTAATATAGTTGCAGTGAATTGCTGCTCATTTGCTTTATAATGCAGATACATTTCTTTGAAATATAGTTTGTCCTGAGATATATTGGGTCTTACAGTTTTATTTATCCTGTGTATTCAGCTTTAAACCTGCTTTAGAAATATACAAAATGGCTACGGTTGAGGCAACCACAAAGAAGATGGAGGCACTGCATGTTGGACAAAATGATGAAACAAAAGTAAGTAGTTGCAGCAGTTCCTTTGTTTTCCATAGCTCATGAAACGAATCACTAAACAGTAGTATTGTTCTGCACAAAGTTGAGCATATTTTCTTTGGCATCTATTTGATGAAACCAATGGCTCATCTTAATTTCTACACACTTTTTATTTGATGAATCACTACATACTTTTTATTTCCACTTCACCCTGTTTTATCTCTCATCTTAATTGATGCGAATCCTTCTGATGAGGTCAAACGGTACAAGAGATACATATCATTCATTGAATATTGTGAGTATTAGACATTGACTGAGTTTGTTCTTTTTCATTTCATTGGATGATTTAACCAGTTTCGATGAGAAGTAACCTATAATCCCTGATCCCTTTGCTTGTTGCTTGTTTGTACTGTTATTTGTTGAACTTGAGATGACAACTTGGAAAGAATTGTACATTTAGTTAAGCACTGTAATTCTTGCTGCCATGTTGGATTGTGTGTGTATTTATAAAAGTAATGTTTTATGTATGCATCATGGTTCACATTTGAGTAGAAGTGATATAGTTTATGGAACACTTGTAATAATTCATTGCACAACATGCTTCAACCAAGACTGTGGGATAGAGGCATGGAACTAGATGCTGGAAGATGAGGCAGCACAACACGAGCCAGTCGTATCAGAAGACCTACATCATTTACCTCAAAGCCGCCCACGTCTTGATACTACCTCGAGACTAACCTACAACTAGTCTCTATCACAAGACTTATACCATTCACCAGATTACAACAAGAAAAGGGAAAAAAGACGTCCGTGGGCTCGTCAAGCTCGCCAACTACAGTATCCATAATATAACAGTTCAAGAACAAAGGATTTACAAGGGAAGGGAGAAAATATGTGACAAGGGAACCAGACTACAACTATTTATAGAAGAATAATGGGCCCATATACACCAAGTCCACGGAGAAGGGAGAACATCAATAATAGTACATAAAAGTAGTAAAGACAAAGATTCTACAAGGACAACATTTATGAAATACAAACAAGGCAACATATCAGTACAACATGTAGAATATTCCAAGGACAATCATACAGCCAGCGATACTCGACAAACAATCTTACAAGAAGCATGTCGAAAACAACTCGACCATGAAACTTACAGACACAATGATCCAAAAGCTACATATATAAGGCCAACATAAGCCTCATCTACAACAAAAGACCACAAGTGACAAAATATAAAGGCTAAAACCAAGGTTACATCAGGTCTCCCACCAAAGAAGACCCAACACCCGGACAAAGCCTTACAAGATAGAACAACCCAAAACCTCCACACAGCATGAGGAAAGTTCTGGTCTGTAGACAGAAAACCACTCCCAACAACTGAGATTGGACGACTCCAACTCTAGCCCTTCCAGCAAAAGTTCGATGCAAACATGAACGGCCAAGCAGATGGAACGCGCCACATCAACTAACTCGGGAGCGGCAACGGTGACAGTCAGGAGTTTAGTAAACAGATAGACAAAGCATGGAAGTCAGATCACAAGACTTCTACCTGTAGTACCAAACTCCCCGGAAAAATCTCACCGAGGAGTTAGTCTACCTCTAACTCCTTTCACAAGAATTCTTCTACCCACTCAACTATCAACAACCAAACATAAGCTTGGGGGCTACTCAGTTTCACTCAGCAACACAGCCATCAAATAGGAAAAATGGAACTCTCAAGTCCAAATACCAGTCGAGCACCAAGGAATTTATAGCAAGAAAAAAGCACCAGAAGCCAAGAAACAAAAGTCACGAGAAAGAAAAGTAAAGAAATGACGAAAAAACAAAAAGCTGACCAAACAGTGAAAGTAAGATTCTGCATACCCGTGAAAACACAATACCTAACCGTGAATAAAAGCAGACAGGAGCAAAGTATTTCAGACCCTTCTGTCGAGCTCTTTTTCTCAAAAGAACTCGGAGAAGGCTCGGGGGCTGGAAATACCTACCATATAAAACTTTTTTCCAGATCCTCCGGATACTTGTGCCAAGTAATCACTCAATGACTAAAACAAAAGGAGCAGGAAGACCACACGGCGAAGACACAGAAGATCATCTCATAATTTCACTTCAAAAAAGAACTCGACTTGTTATCAAACCACCCGACACTTTGAAGAAAAATCATGAGATGCTCGGGGGCTTGTCGATGGGATATCCTATAGGGTACCCATTGACCGACATGCCGGAGTTTTGGGCCTCAATCACTCGGCCCACGAAGGAAAGCGAACACGCAAAACCGGATTCTACTCGGATATGACGACAAGACCGAAGCGTAGCTTAGGACTCTAAGTTTGTAACCGAGTAGGATTAGAAGCAAACCTCGGCCAGTTCCTAGACTATAAAGGACTGATGAGGGTATCATCCAAAAAGATCCGAAGATACTACGTAACACCCAATACGTAGAGCGACACCAACACTTTGTATTACGAGATCAGAGCAATAACAAGTGACCCAACTGGACGTAGGGCTATTACTCGACTGTGTCGAGGGCCTAAACCAGTATAAATCGTGTGTCCGTACGTGTCCAACCACCAAGGTTTCACTATTCACCGAGGCACGATCAACTGTCTCGGGTAACCCCGTGGCAGGCTATCGGTGGTAAAACATCGACACGCCTCAGCCCTCTCCCTCGTCCCCTCACTTAGTCACATGTCTCACACTCCTCACCTCACGTGGCAGCAAGTGGCCTCCTCGTCCCCACCTCCGCATGCCCACCCGACTCGCCTTGGCCTTTGGCACAACGTTGCCCGAGCCTAACACCTAGCAGGGAGGCGGTGCGCCTAGTAGAGAGCATCACAGCAGCTGCCAACAGCCGACGCTACCAGGCTCACAGTAGGGCCGCTCGCTGGCGCATGCAACCTAGATCTGTTTGGTTTGTTGTATCACTTTAGGGTTTTGGATAATCCGTGAGGTTTCGAGATCCATGGGTTTCGGTTTCAGGCATGGATTTTCACATGAATTGGTGTTCGGGGCGGATTTAGGTTTTGGTTTTGCGTGCCCAAAGACTCCACCTGATCTGAATCCACCATGTTGCCATCCTTGGAATAAATGCATGCATGTTGATTTGTTTCCTTTAGTTGGTGTATTATAACTTCAACTATTTTGGTGAGCATGTGAGTACCCAAGAATTAGCTATTCAGGAGCTCTGCTGGACCGATTATTTGAAAAAAAATAGTGGATTGAGTTTTGAAGCTCATGTCGATTACATAAAAAAAGGAATTATCATACTTTTTTGGTGCTAATCTCACCAATTTAGTAGACATATGGTGCCTATGGTCCCACCATTTAGTAGGCATCTGGTGCCTCCCCTCTGTCTTTGTAGCCGTCGGATCGCTCCTCATGACTCGTGAGCCTTCCAAAAATCCCCCAACCATAGTGAAAAATCTCACCTTTTATTAATGAAAAAATGACGGTGCTAACCACATTTGGCATGCAGTAAATTCATACCAAAAAAAATTGGCAAGCTTCCTTCCAGGTTCACATTCTTTCACATTTGAGTTCATTTTTCTTGCCAAATTACGGTTACTGACCGAGCATGTGTGGCCAAGTTTGTCACAAACGAAGCAGCGACATAGTTTTGAATGGATAATGTGCCTTTGGCACTTCCTAAATATCATGATATAGACGTGTCCTTAGTTGTGTACAAAACTGAGATTCAGTCCTTAAAATTTACCAGAATAAAAAGATCAAACATCTCCTCGAGGACAAGTAACAACAACCACATATTTTTTAAATTAATGTCATTCTTTTTTGTTCGACATGTTTGCTTGAACTTATCAGCTATGATAAAATATTTTTTCTCACACAACCCAGCATCAGTCGGCTTACCAGCCAATAGCCATAGAAACCATCAACAGAACAAGGCCAAAGAAGTCGAAGAAAACTACAAAGTACCATTTGTTTTGCAAAAAGAAATGCATACTTACACATTCATTCACCATATTTTTGCCTTATGTATGCATAAAACATATCAAAACTCAACATAGTTTGCTTTTACCTTTTTTTTCTTTACAATGTGTTTTAACTTTTCACAGGTGAGATGGATAGGAAATCAATAATTATCATCGAGGAAATCGCAAAACAGGTCGTGGCTTTCCTAGGGACAGTAGTGAATGAGGCACGGAATAGGCCGTGGTTTTTGTGAGAGCATTGAACGAGACAGCTGAGGATGAGACTTGGTTTGAGTATACCCTAGAGACATATTGAGTTAGGATTACATAAAAGAAATATATTTTCTCTATACACCTAGAAATGAGTGGGGCACATGCCCCCGCTCCTTGAGTATTCGGTCCACCCCCGACACGTATTAGAATTAGACTTTATTTTCATCATCGATAGATGCGAGTTGTTCTAAGTCATATAAGTGTGGGTCATGACTCTGCATCTTTAATATTAGGTATAGATAATAAGAGCTTCTAAAAAATAAGCACCAAAATGAGTCTATCAAGAATTAAACAATTTCAAGCTGATACCATAAGATAGAGCATGATATTCGACAAAAAACTAAAGCTAGTTTTGTATTTTTTTCATGAAAAAAAATCCTCTAAATTTCTTTGATTAAACCATAATTTTCAATTGTATTATGTTTTCATGTAAATTAATTAAAAATATTTTAATTTTGTACTTATAATTTTTAGATATTTTTAAAAATATTTCTAGCCTAATTTACCCTTCTGAATCTTTAGATTAGTTTGATTTATTTTCTTTGATGTATCAGTAAAATCATTATCAAAATTGCACAAGGTTTAATAAAACAGACGATTTTAAAAGGTAAGGAATGTTTTAAAAAACTGATTTTATAGTTTACAAAGGAAAAACCGAATGACAAGTGACTTGGACCTTTTACTAGTACAAAACCATTCAGATCGTTGGCCGATGAAGTGCCGGCCACCTTCAGCTTGTTTAAATCGAATGTATAGTACTCACTTTCAGCTTGTTTAATGTGCAAAAATCTATCAACTAACTCGCTTTTACTCACAATTTATCAGCCATATTGCCACCTATCACAAAATCCACAGTGCCCATGGTGTCATGCATGCGACCACGCCAAATACAGCTCTCAGTTGGTGCACAAGTATCCAACCATAACAATGTTGAATTTTGATATGTTTCCTGCATACATACATAAGGAGGAAATATCATGAATGAATGTGGAAGTATGCATTTATTTTTGCAAGAAATGGTACTTCCCAGTTTTCTATGCCCAAACATTTGTCATCTAGATCTTCTGTTTACTCTTTTTCTTTTATGAATCTCTTCATCAATATTGGGTACAAATAGCACAAAAATGATGATTTAAGAACCATGATTACGGGCAATAAAACAGTAGGAATATAAACAGATAAAATCAGAAGCTTTAAATAGAGTGTCATATATATTATATTGTTAGAAATATTTTTGTACTACTTTTATTTTTTCTAATTGAAAACAGATTAGTTATGAATTTTTAAAAAACAAAAATAGTATTTAGAGTTTTTTTAGAAAATAGAAAACCATGTTTGAAACCGGCTAGATGGCCAAATTCATCTAGTATTGATAGTTGATTGGTCTAAGATTTCTAGTTTTAAAGTTGCAATGGCTAAAAACAAAATCATACATTAATTCAATGGCAGTAAAAAAAACATTCTCTCTTAGCCATTTAGCAGTATTATCTGGCTAGCTATGCCTTTATTTCAAGCTAGATATTTTAGAACCTGGTAGAAAAGAATGCATTCTCACAAAATTCTTGATGAATGTTTGTATTGAACAAGCTTATTTGTGCATTGGCTTCCTAGAGAATCCGCTAGCTAGAGATTTCCTAAATGGAGATATTATGTCTAGTGTGTGAAAGGATATGAATGCCCTTATATAATTTCTGAATAAACGCATATGATTGTTTACCGTATTTACTTTGATAGTTTTATCATGTTTGTCTTTTAAGGAATATATATAACTCATCTAGTTAGGTTACTTGTAGTGGAACCTACCCATCTAGATTAAGTCTTCAACTTCACAAGTGCTTGTATTTTTTTGAATTTATTATAAGATTTAACAACGCCATTCTTAATAGTAGGCGATGTGTCTATCAAATAGCAAGGCACTTTCTGTGACTCCGCCAATTTTAAGATATGCAAACTCGGTCTTCTAGAATTGCCTGTAAGAGTAAGGTGTGTGCGTGAGTATGTTATGGTAATAGGGGTGGGCAATGGACAGTGTGCTTAGTCTGAGTCTGCGAGTGGAGTATGGTTGGGTCACATATTCACAATTGGCAGTTTGTATGTTGTCTAGGCCTGTTGAGATCCAAAATTTGTATGGATGTAAAGTACTGTAGTATTTCGTTTGTATTTGATAATTATTATCCAATCATGGAGTAACTAGGTTTGAAAGATTCATCTTGGAAAGTACATATAAACTCTGTAATTAGTTATATTTTTTTACCTATATTTAATACTCTATGCATACGTTTAAAGATTCGATTTGGAAGGGATCTAAACAAAGGGTAAGTCTTGTATAGCTCTTTGTGTTTCAGATCGGATTATCGGCTATTTGTAACTTGAGATCTTAAATTACAAGTTATTCCAAAAATCTTGAAGAGCTAAGCATCTCTCAAGTTTGATCAAACTCATAGAATAATATAATAATATTTATAGTATCAACTAAGTATCATTAAAGTATCATTAGATTCTTCATCAGTTATAATTTTATAGTATACCTATTTGATATCATAATTTTTTATAGTTTTCTCTGTATTGGTTAAACTTGAGATGTTTTGACTCTCCAAGATTTTTAAAATAACTTATAATTTGAAATAGATAGAGTAGTAATTAGGTAGGCTGAAAACATTAAAATTTCATAAGTTTGTCATCATGGTAATGGAATTCAGTTTCGGCTATCATCGAAGCAAATTATAATTTTTTTTTACTTGAAAAGATACTGGAAAGCATATTATAGGGACCAGAAGGCATGCGCTTTTTCTGGCTCGCGATGATTTCAAACTGGCACCGGGGCTAGACAGGGAAGCAATCAGGCGGGTATCCCTACGGGCATTGGATATCCAAAGGAGACCTTATGTGAAAAGGAATTCAAAAGTCAGGCAAAGTCCAGGATCAGCTTATTAGATGTTGCTCTCTCTTTACTATTGAAGCTACTGTCAACGCCAAGGACTTCAAAAAGACAAAGAAAAAGAAAGAAAGAAAATAATGCCAAAGCTTCCAACTAGAGTGAAGCAGAGCCACATGTGAACATCTACTACAGGGTTCTGAATGGCAGGGCAATTCTCCTTTGGCAAGGAAGGGCCGTGGCCTAGCCACCATGTGGCAAGCTTCTGAACCTTCATGCCAGAGGAGAACTGTGATTCTCACCCTCTTTACACAAGGACATATGCTCATGGCAGGCAGTGGCACCATCCTCTGCTCTGCTCTGCTCTGCTTGCCATTGTTCTTTGCTATATATGTTTGCTTCTCTTCTAGTCTTCTTCTCTCTCCCGGCCTCACCTAGCTATCCATGCCCTTACCTTTGGTTCCCGCCAGCTATATATACTGAACACAAAAGCGCTGCAATCACCAGAGGAAAATCTGAAAACGAAATCTGGATATGCTCGGCATGTGCTATACACAATCGGAACCATTCCAGGGAAGCTTCTCTCTACTCTTTCAGCTCGCTCTGGCTGGGCTGCGCGCGTTGCATGCTGCCATGCATAGAAAGCAGCACATGCATGTTGCATGGTTCATCCTTCAATTCAATTCCCCTCTATGTTTGGTGGTCATGGTGTCATTATCCGCCATGGTGTCATCATCTAGAATCATGGCACTTTCCCCTGTCTCTCCTGGCTGAGCTTAGCCTTCTTGCACACTAATTATTTATTACTTTCTCTGTTCTAAATTATAAGTTGTTTTGCTCACTAATTATAAGTTTGTCTCTCCTGGATAAGCTTAGCCTTCTTGCTCACTAATTATCCGCCATGTTTTAACTTATAATTTGAAACGAGGAGTAAATCAATGTGGAGCGGCCGTTGCTGCTGAGATTAAAAGATAATTTAGCAGCTGCAGTTGCAGTTTCAACAAAGCTAAGTGTAGTACAATCTACAATGATGCCGTGGCTTCATCGCCTAGCTTAGGCCCTGTTTGGAAGGCCCAACTAAATTTTAGCTAGCTAAAATTAGCTGTAATGCATCCAAACACCCTATTTCATTAGCTGCTAAAAGGTTTTCTAGCTAATAGAAAATAACCAATCTCATTATCTGTTGCAACCTAACTAAGGCCCTATTTGGATGCACCTTAGCTAAAGTTTAGCTAACTAATTGCTATAGCTAAACTTTAGCCAGCTAAACTTTAGCTAGGGGTGTTTTGATACACCAACTAATTAAAAATATTGGACCATGCTACCCCTAATCAATGCCCTTTCTTTTAACTGATTTGAGCTAACAACAGCTCCTTTTGGCGCCACCGACAGGACCAGGTCCTTTTGCCTGCAGTACCACAGCACGGAAATTTGATCACGCAGCACCACCAGCTGATTCACAGTCAACGCCACTAACATATTCATAATTCACTAGCTAAAAAAAAGGAAGTATGAGCTCACAGCAAGCAGCGTCACTTGCTAAAAAAAGTATAGGTTCACAGTTTCCTCACAATAGCTAAAGTTCACAGTTCACGGTTCATTACAAATAACCATACAAAATGTATTATACTCTCGTGGCAAATAATGCATCAGAAATTTTATCACGGAAGATGTTCATGTCTGCATCTTCTTCCCCTAAATGATTGTAGGCACCACTTGATTGAGATGAACAGGACTGCATTGGCACAAAATTTTCATCTTGATCACACATGTCAAAGTCTTCATCTCGAAGTTTACTCTCTCGAATGAAATTATGAAGTGTCATGCATGCAATGATTATTTGGGTTTGCTTTGGCATAGGGTAACTTGGTAATTTCAATAAAATCCTCCACTTCATCTTTAGAACACCAAACGAGCGCTCGATGACATTGCGAAGTGATGAATGTAAATAATTGAAATGCTCTCTTTTACCATTCGGTCTTGGTCCATTGCGAAACTCTGGCAAATGGTACTTGGTACCCCTATACGGTGCTAGATATCCTACCTGGTTTGGATAACCTGAGTCAACAAGATAAAATTTTCCTACAAGATAAGGTAAATTAAATATTAGAAACTGAAATGTATGAGCACTACCAAACAATAGATCATCAGTACTGAATTGCTTTTCGTCCAAGAAGCAAAATAGCTAATGGATCGGTCACACAGCTAGATGCATGGCCGGGACAGGACGTTTCGCCCAGATGCTTACTGATTTCTCATTCTCAAACAAGTTTCCACCCAAAATGAAAAAAAAAATAGACCCAGACAAATAGGCACAGGATGATGAATGATATGTTTTTTTTTTTGTTTTTTTTTTTGAGAGGATGGGGACACTGGCTAGTACAGTTTCTTAAGGCTAACAACCCATACATCATGTGTTCAGAACCTGAAAAAACAGTAGCAAACCTACAACAAACACCCCCCAATATTTATTTCATAGCAATGCAAGATGGTCATAAACTGATAAACTATTTTATCCTATACTCCTATTGATGACAATAGTCATAAACCTGTAACATGTGTCCTCACCACTTCGGCATTTAACTGATCTATTTCATTAACTTTGTAAAACTGACTGAGCCGAATTAGAGGACTAAGTTCACAGTACAAGCAAAGCAAATAGTAAGATACAAGAATCACATGTGCAGGGAATTTCAACCATTGGCTATTGCATTAATCAATTTGTGCAAGTGTACAGACTACTGTATTAGAAGTCATAAGCATTAGAAATACTCTGTGATATCTATACCTTAATAGTTATTATTCTTCATGAATCCAGGCAAAACATAGCTTAAGTTATGATAATCAATTAATAAACTAGAACTGAGGCAAACTGAGGGAGAATCCAAATGGAAATTTACCTGCTGGAGGATGCGGAAACTTGTCACCATATTTGGATATAGCGTCATTGAAAACCCTCATGTCATGCACCGACCCCGGCCAACCAGCAACAACAAAGGTGAATCTCATATCAAAGTCGCATATGGCCAATACATTTTGAGATGTATAGCCATGGCGACCTGTATGTTGAACGCACTTTGATAATGGAACGACAACAGGTATATGTGTCCCATCTATTGCACCAATACAGTTGTTGAAATGTGGTGAGAAACAAGAACTTTGAAGTCTATGATGAATGGTCCTGAATTCTGGATCTCTAGGTTTGATAACATCTGCTGAGAGCAAGAATACACTATGCAACACTTCTTCAAACTTTCTACTAATTGTTTCTTTTGACCTCCCAAAACGATTCTTAGCTTGTCTGACGGATTGTGGGGGACCAACCATCCATAAAAACATGGCTAAAGACTCGACTGAACTCATTTTATCTAGGCAAAATTGGTTGTTGGACACTGCCAAAGTGCTAAATTGGCTATTGGACACCGGTGCCTGTTTTTTTTGCTGCTGGACACTCATGCCCTTGCTGCCCCAGTGTCCCCCAGCAAACAAAAAAGGGGGTACAGTGTCCAATAGCAAATGTGCTCTACTTTGGGTGTCCAATAGCAAATTGTGCCTTTTATCTATAGCATCCGATGTCATCAAGCCATAAGATGAAACCAGCTCATCATGTAGCAAATAAAAACAGTCCCTGTTCATCCTAAACATGTCAAAGCAATCTGTAGGATTGGCAAGGGTTCTCATTACCCAATCGATACCAGACTCTCCAGTTCTAGTTCTTTTGGTTTTGTTCATGAAAGTTTCTTCATAATACGTACCAAACATGCATGCCACGGTCCCGAATTGTTGAATCAGTTCCCATTGCTTCCAAATCTGACTTGTAGCATCACCATCATCATCACTTGAAGAAGAGGTATCATCATCGCTTAAAGAAGAGTTTATCTACATCACAATATATTTCATATTTATGACGAAACAATAATATAATATGTCCAAATAGCAAGAAATAGGTCCAATCAGCAAGGAAATATGACCAAACAGTAAAAATATAGATACAAACAGCAAGAAAATAGATCCAAACAATAGGATAATATGTCCAATACATAGCTGCTGAATGTTGATAGGCATCCAGAAGATAAATAAGATATTCATAGTTCACTGCAACTAGATAGATATTTCACTAAAACAATCTAGATAAACTCCGTGCACCTAGATAAGATATTTCCAGCCTAGATATAAAACCATTTCTCCTTGCACCACCTAAACCAAGCTAGTGAATGTTCTTCTCCTTGCACCACCTCTTCAACCAAACCAGCCTATCTTCATTGTTCTCTAAGGTTAGGAAAACATCACGATGCTCATCTTTAACAAATAGCTTGCTAGCCATAAAATGCTCGGGAGTTCCTGGTCTTGCGCCACTTTCCACAGCCAAGTGCATCACAGTATTCACAGCTTCTGATTTGAGCTCCCCTTGCATTGCAGTTTGTTGCATTGCCTTCTGGGCCACAGTTGCGGTCTGCTGCATAGTATCCCACATCCCTTTCATTATCTTCACCAAAGGGCTTTGATTTTTCTTCTCTTTCTTCCTCGGGCTACTAGCACTAGTGTTTGTGCTACTAGGCCTTTTGAAGCTAACAATACTCATAGGAGTGTTAGTATCATCATACTCCTCAAGTTGTTCCTCACCACCAAAATCTCTGTCAGCTACCATCTCACCAGCAATACAAGAAGAGGACCCATCCACAGCAACTCCAACAAACATCAGCTCAAGATCTTCTAGACACTCGGGAGGCCCATATTTTAGCTTCCTTCTCTCAGTAAATTTCTGAAACAAGAAACAAAAAACATTAACACATATATTTAAGTGATCATTGTGCACTAAAACAATATTCACTCTTATGATAATACCTTTGTATGTTTATCCCAAAAATCGTCATCTGCGATTATGCCTCCTTGAGCAGTCTTGCCAAGTGCTGTTTGTTTGTTACACCAAATCCAGAAAGTGTACAGACCCTTGAGCTGATCTCATCTATTCTTCAGTTGAGTTCGAGTGGTAGAGACTTGCTCTCTCATAAAAAGCTTTCGCTATATTGTTGTAAGCTCTAGTAGTCATAGTTCCATTGTTCCTATTTCCAGCTCGTATTTGCTCAACACATAACTCACAGAACACAACATTGTTGTAGTAACTGGTCCAGTTAGCCTTATCAAAGGTATCCCTCTATTGTAGGTTCACACAAAAAAAATATGACACACTTTAGAAGCTGAGTATAGTTTAAATAAATTGGCTCAAAACAAGTGTTAGTAATACAGGTGCTTGGACAATACAAGTGTTAACAAGTGGAATGTCTCCCATCACATCAATCATGACATGTCTCACCACTAATAATCGTTACTTTATGTTTTCATTAGTAACTACAATAAAAAATAAATCTAGAGCTGATAACCAAACATCACAAACATCATTACTAATCACAGACATCCTTATTTCAAGGCAAGGAACACATGGATTTACAGTAATAAGCATCCACATACAACACACCAAAACATACAGAAAACAAAATCATTTATGCCTTTGTACCTGGATTTGTTGGCCAAAGACTTCTTCAACATCTTCATGTGAGTGTGAGGAACCAACACCACCAACTGAGATTGTTCCGGTCATCCGAGGAGCCCGATAGGGTTGCGGTGCAGGAGGACGGGGTGGCACACCTCCATTGGAGGGCCCAATGCCAAGGGAACTAATGGCACGAGGGGCAAGGGTGCCACGCCCAACGCCAGCACCACGCCCAACACCAACACTAGCACCACGCCCAACGCCAGCAGCACTCCCGGAGGCGGCGCCATGGCCACCACCGGTGCCACGCCCAGAGCCAGCACCACGAGCACCACAGCCACCACGAGCACCTCTCACTGGACCTCCACCACTGCTGTTGGATGACAGGTCACAGGATCTCTTTCGACGTCCACCGCTTGATGGTCGAGGCACAGGGCCGGACGCATCCCGCTTACCGCTTCCCTGTACAGCACCAAGAGCTCCAAGGGCCAACTCCGACGACATCTCCGAAGCTCCCATGAGGTCCATAAACGACATGTCCTCCACGGGAAACGTCGAGTTGAGGTCCAGGCCGATTCCACACGCAATGGAAGAGGATCCTGACGGGTTGTAGGCTGGCGTCACTTGTGCTGAGGCAGAGACGGGGAACAATGGATCCCACTCCTCTTCATCATCGGCGAACTCATCCGGGGTGGACATCTTGCAGGTGCCGACACTCCGGATGGTGGCGGCGTGGTGGTGGTGCGACGGCGCTTTCCAAGCATCTTAAGTTTGATCAATAATTATAGAAAAAATTATAAAAATTAGTGATATCAAATAGATATATTATGAAAATATAATTGATAACGAATCTAATGATACTTAGTTGTCATTATAAATGTTATTATACTATTATATAAGTTTGGTCAAATTTGAAATAGCTTTACTCTCCAAGATTCTTGGTATGTCTTATAATTTGAAATAGAGGAAGTACGTATCAAACAAAGATTCTTGGTATGTCTTATAATTTTGAAGCATTTCAGCATGAATCTTAATATAAAATGAACGTTCAGTGATAAAGGGAGTGCCCGCAATCCGTTGTGGTTTCTCATTTCTGACAGCCAAATCCACTTCCCTTTGCCATCTGTTTTTTTTTTGAGCGGGCGCACGAGCTCCTCGTCCTCGATCATAAAAGCCGGCGGCCTTTCGTCGCGTAACAGGCATGCATGAGATCTATCTCCATCGGAATAAAGCGATGAATGATGATTGTGGCTTGCTTTTTTCTTGGCACGTAGGAGTATATATCTTCTATAGATTCTCCGGCTGAACGGCCTTGTTTTATCGGCTCGCGGCGAAAGGAAGCCTGGGCGTTCGGGTTACCCGATTTTTTCGGCTCGGGTAATTCGGGTAATTCGAAGTTCGGGTAATGAAAATTGTTATCCGATATTAGCCCCGAAAAAACACTACCCGTAATTTCGGGTACCCGATAATTCGGGTTTAGGTTCAGGTATTACCCGATATCCCCGAATTTACAAAAATCAACAAACTTGATAAGAATTTAGTAGCAAATTATATATAATTTAAGCACCAAATGTATAGAATTTTAACAACAATTTGCATAGAATAATATATTATAGTCATTTGTTCAAGAAGAGAGAATTATATTTTAGTAAAGTGATAAGTTCAAGTGTTCAACTAACAATACATGATAAATATAAAGACACGTACAAACTTTGGGTAGTTCGGTTACCGGGAGGTATTACCCGAATTACCCAAACTAATTTTGGGTAATCAAAATCACTATCCGAATTAGGATCGGGTACCTCGGGTTCGGGTAATTCAGGTCCGGATTTGGGTAATTCGGGTTCGGACATCGGGTATCAGGTATTTTGCCAGGAGGCCGGCGCATGTCCTGCCGGATATGCCCTTTCCGGTATGGTATAAGTAGCCGACGCCGCCGTTCCTCCTGTCTCACCAACAACACCCCCAAAACGGCATGCCTGCCTGCCTACAACATTCAGTAGTTCAGTAGACATCTTGAACGAAGCAGGTGTTTGTGGAAATGTGGAGGTCCATTGCAGGGCAACCCTCCGTTGGCAGGTGCGAACTACCCCGTACCCTTACCCTGCCAAAGGGAATTTGCCCGGCGATGCACCTGCACACACTTGCCGCTTACCTGCACTGCACCTTATATAATAATCTTAACGTAGAAAGAAAGAAGACGGTGGGTGGTCCAGCCAGCCTGCTACATTCGGCCTTTCTTCAGCCCATGAGACTTGAGGCCAGTATTGGGTCCTGGATTGAACAAACCCCAAAGCCCATCACATTGTCCGCAAAAGCCCAAACAGGCCCATGGAAAGCCCAGCTCCCAACACCACCCTCAGCTAGGGTTGCCCCCTTTTAACCTCGCGCCGCCACCCCTTTCATCTCTCGACGCACATCTCCTCTCCTCAACCATCCGCCGCCGCCGAAGGAGAAGGAGAAGGAGAAGAGGATCCGCCGTCTCCTCGCCCCCATGGTAACGCCCCCATTCTACATCCTCGTGCTCCCATTCCCATATCCCTCTTCCTTTGTCCCGCCTGTGACATGACATGCATGTGAGGCTAACTCGCGCTGCGTCTCGCAGGCGTCCGAGAAGAAGCAGTCCAACCCGATGCGGGAGATCAAGGTGCAGAAGCTCGTCCTCAACATCTCCGTGGGGGAGAGCGGCGATCGCCTCACCCGCGCCGCCAAGGTGCTCGAGCAGCTCAGCGGCCAGACCCCCGTCTTCTCCAAGGGTGAGCACTGACTACCGAGGTCTTACCGGCTCTCCGTTTCTTGCCTTCCGCTGACGGGATGCGTCCTTTTGCCTGCTGTTGCTGCGTTGGCTGGTCTTGCAGCGAGGTACACGGTGCGGTCGTTCGGCATCCGGCGTAACGAGAAGATCGCCTGCTACGTCACCGTGAGGGGTGAGAAGGCCATGCAGCTGATTGAAAGCGGCCTCAAGGTCAAGGAGTACGAGCTGCTCAGGAGGAACTTCAGCGACACCGGATGCTTCGGATTCGGCATACAGGAGCACATCGACCTTGGTATCAAGTACGGCTCCGGCTCCGTCTTACTATACGAGAATCTTAGTTATGATTCAGGCCATATGTTGTGCCAGTACATACATTCTTTTTTTTTCGGATGTCGGTTATGTGTTGCTATTGTTGTTAGAAGCTTCAAAATTTCAGTCCTCTATTTCCATGTGGTCACTTAGAGGCGGTACCTGTGTTTGCAGTGATAATCTGATGCTAGTAAATCCTTGGCTTGTTTTCTACTACCTTTGCCCATTAGCTCCACGCCCAGTAATTGTTTTTGAACATGACAGATGCTTTAGTTCACCATTAGCATGTTTTCAAATTGATTGATGAAAACTTTGTTTTAGGTGTTTCTTGTTTAAGACTGAGGTAATAGGCAACTTTATTAACAGAGCATCCAGAAAATCACAACTCATTCTGCAGTTATTGCATACTAGTTAATTGTCATACAAGTCTATAAAATTTTAATTTTCCTCTTTCAGTGCAATGCCAGTTCAGTGGAAGAATATGGTTTAGTCTTGTGCAATATTGTCATCTGCGCAGAGTTAATCTGGTTTTGCATATTTATATTTCGTGTTTCTTCCTACTGTGAAAACTGAAATGTGCTCCATATATTTAGTTTAATTGCTGGTTTATCCTTTTTTGACTGATGAGCCTTGTTACTAGTAGTTGAGGCATTGGTTCCTTACTCCTTGTGCAGTAAAGAATGCACAACAGTGACCTGAAATGTTAGCTGGTGTCAGCTGTGTGCATTGCTAACATGAATCAAGCTATGCTGCTATACCTTGTAAATTTTTAATAAGCCACACACCAATGCAAATTTAAATCTGTCAGCAGAGGCTCATAGTTTTCAATATGATCTGTTTTAAGTTATATGTATTCTCTCTAGAGGCACTGAGCTATGTCTTATGTATTGTGCAGGTATGACCCATCAACAGGCATCTATGGAATGGACTTCTACGTCGTGCTCGAGCGTGCTGGCTACCGTGTTGCGCGCCGCAGGAGGTGCAAGGCCCGTGTCGGGATCCAGCACCGGGTGACCAAGGAGGACTCCATGAAGTGGTTCCAGGTCAAGTACGAAGGCGTCATCCTCAACAAGGCTCAGGCCAACACGCTTTAAACCTCACCAGTGGGCAAAACAGCTGTTTGTCTCAGCTCGATGTGGACGCAAGATCACCTTGCAAGGTTTTTGTTCAATTTGTGTTCTCTGGCCTGATGTTTTAGTCTACTAGCAGAGCTAAAATCGCTTTATGGATTATTTCAGTGCCCGTATCATACTCTGTGCTGTTGCTTGAAAACATGCTAGTCTGATCTCCTAGCGTAGCTTGTGATCTGTCTTTCCTTTGGTTACATGCGTTATCTGCCACCTGGCTTTAAGTTTTTTGTCAACGAGCCGGTCTGGAATGGAAAATTTAAGCTGTCTGAGACCTTGTTTGGATGCGCATGTATGTCCTTCAAACCACATGGTTTGGAGTAGAATTTAGTTTAAATACACTCAACACATGGATTGAGAGAGAAACATGTGCATCCAAGGTTTTGTATGGGCACAGAATGGACATTCGTTTACTGATTATGATGGTATCTACAGAATTTCTTCAGAAGGATGGTAGAATTCCATACGTGAATGCAAGTAAATGTTACCGGGGAGTAAAATAAGAAATTGTTATTTTAAAAACTATACGCTGATATATATTCTGCGTGTTGCTCCTGTTGTGTGTTTTTGTTCTCAAATATATCAGAGACCAATGTCTGATTTCACTCTTTCGTCGCGAGAACAAGCCAAAGAGCCCAAGACATCATACATGGCCGCAGAGCGCCCGTCAGCTGCCCTCTTTTTCATTGAACACGAGCCCTCAATTTTCGTCTCAACAATCTAAACTCACCTCGTTACTCTTGGCCATAAACCTGATACACCCTGTGGCCCTCGCTTAGGATGGGAATTGGGGAGCCAATCGCCTGGCGCTCTGTTCTGCTCGTTCGTCCACCGGAGATTCGAGCACTTGCTTCTTGTTGTGGTAGGAAAACTCTGAGCTAACGTTGGAAGCTGCGCTATGTGAAAACGACGGCGCAACGGCGACCCGCCCTCTCTGACGCCATTTCTCTCTCTTTCCGACCTTCGGACTTTTTTCTCTTTTTTTTTAAAAATCACTGTATTCCAATCCAAACAACAGAAAATTGAGAAAACATTTCACTGAAGCCTTTTGAGAAAACAATAGTCTTACTCCCCAGAGCTTTGATTTGTTGTAGCAGTATCAATGTCACATCTCTTGTCACCTTCATCATCATTGGTATGTTTACCATTCTTCTTGTGTCCACCTTCATCCCATCCCTTAGTTTCCTCTGTCTCCCAACTGATAATTTGGCTAGAGGTGCACCAACTAAAAATGGTAGATCCACCTGTAGTCATTGGGTTTTATCTGTCGTAGCCTCAATCTCCCTTCCAAAAGCAGCCCTGAATCTATTCACAGAGTAGTATTCATGCACAAACTGCTCTAGGTCAACTCCCCTTTGGCGGGTTACATGGGCCAACACATGTTGACATGGCTTACCAATGTGCTGTCATTCAAGACAAGTACATGTCCTTTGGTGTAACTTAACAATATGTCTCACAGAAACAACATTGTGGTCCCACACCTCTGCCCTCCAATTAGAACATGATATAATTTTAAGTGTCCCAAACCTCTAGTGTTTGCCCTCATTTGTACCATAATTGCTGGGAGTATTCTACCTTCAGGAAGCCTATGTGAAATAATTCTTCTCTTGTTCTAGAATTCAAATTCTCTGATCTTATCAGCAAGGTCACAGACGGGTAAGTCCTTCTGGTCTCTAATCCAGTTATTAAATGACTCAGCAATTTTACTAGTTATGTAGTCACACTTAATTTCTGGATTGAAACCACACCTATACCATAAACATTTATGATTGGCTTGCAGCCATTGCATGGCATCTGCCCCGGCCAGGCAACCAAGATGCATGTCCTGGGTAGCGGTCGGCAAGGGTTGCCCGCCAAGACTCGCCGCCATGGGTCGTCGTCGCCGCAAATCCAGAAGCTAGGGCATTTCATCTTCAGAAACCTCCACGTCCATGGCTGCATTGGGTAGAGGGTCTACGTCCATGGAGAATAGAAGGGGGGCGATGAGAGGGAAGGAGGGGCGGGCGGCGGCCGGTTGAAGTCGGCGGATCTGTGTTGGACTGGAGCCGTCGTGGCCATCACGAGTAGGAGAAAGGGGATATGTACGAAAAGATTAGGAGAAAGGAGGTACGTGAAGATCCTATTTCCCAGAAGGGTAGTATGGTCATTAATAAAAAAATACTAGTATTTTGGATTACCAGATCAATTAAAAGAAAGAAAATTATATGTATTACGAAGTTCCTATGTTTAGAGTCCTATTTTAACGAATCCAATGTTTGCGATCCTATTTTAGCGAAACCACATGCTTCGAGTCATTAGAATTGCAATTTTCTCAAAAAAGACTTTATTGGCCAAAAGACATTCTAAAATGTTGATAATATGTTGTAGGACACTAACTTCATTATTCTATTTGATTTTAATGTACAACCACGTGAAATGATGAATGTGGCCTTGGGAAGAACGGATGCTCCTCAGTTCATTCGCTCGTCTCGCATAGAAAAAAATCGTGAGCAGGCGGCGACGTAGCGCACGTCAGCGGAGTCCGATTTGAGCGCCGCTGGTGCTACTCCACTCGCTGCGGAGCCTTCCTCGGCGGCGATTGGGCGCCGCTGCTGCTCCGCTCGCTTCAAGGATCGAGTGGATCCAGTGGCACGTGACCCTGGCACCCCGCTCCTTCGCCCACCGCCACAGGAAGCCGGCACCCCGCTGCTTCGCCCGCCGCCACAGGAAGCAGGCACCGCTGCCGTCGCACAGCCACCGCCGCAGAAGGACGCTGCTGCCGACAACTGCAGGTGCAGCCAGCGGTGGAGAGGGTGTGCCGCGCCGCCGCGGCCTCCCGTCCTTTTTTCGTGCGAGTGAACGTACGGGGATAGAAAGGATAAGGGCATATTCGTCGTTTCGGTGTCTTGTGTCTATTAAAATCAGATAAAAAATGAGTTTAGTGTCTTCTAGCATATTAGCGAGGATTTATGATGTCTTTTGGCAAACACATATTTTTTTTATGGTTTATGGCAAAAGCCATACTTTAACGGTGTTTTCTGGCAAATTTTGTCCAAAAGTTTTTGGGATCGGCTGTTTACAACAGTAGACAATTGTAAATGTATATGAGTTTCCGACCTGGTCCACTTGTTAGATCAAGGTGGGAGATTTATATGCGTTGGATCTGAGTTTAAAGCTGATCCGACGGATAAAAATCAAGGTGGGTAAAAAATTTGTGGGTAACATATTATTTTTATTTCCTTCGTTCCTTTATAGTATAGATATGCCGCTTATGTTTCGAATCTTTCAAAAATAAAATAAAATAAGTGATATCTGTGACAGGTTAGACCTCCTAAAAGAACAGCATTTGGTTGGGCAGAAAATAGAAATACACATTTGTTCACAAGATGTCAGCAAAGAAAAGTTGCAGTGTTGGTTTTGTACGTAGCATGGGCGCCAATACTCCTTCCTTGCCAATATCATCAATGCCACACTGAAATGCTGAAACTAGCAACAAGATGTCACGCAGAATTCAGAAATTACCCTGTCGCCTTTCGTAATACATGAATGAATGAATATATGATAGATACTAGTACATCATTGTCACCGTAATACTGTACTTTGGCACATCACATCACATTCTATGCGGAACAGAAGAGAAGCCCACTCATGAATCAACTGTCGGAAAGCACCCCTGTCTCGTGAACTAGCAGGGGAGGGATGCTCTGCTCGCTCCAGAAGAGCTGGTCGGGATCCACCTCGGCCTTCACCATGGCCAGCCTCCTGAAGTACATCTCCCCCCACGTCCTGGCCGCCTCGTCGTAGCTCGTCTCTCCTTCCACGTTCTGCCCCAGGTCCAGGTCCCTGAAGTTGATGTACGCCGCCCGGGCCTGGCGCTGGCGTACGGCGTCATCCAGCGGTGCACGCTCCGCACCCACGCCAGGTGCGGGTCCTCGTACGACACGTTGGCGTCGCCGCCCCACTTGACGAAGTACTGCACGTTGTACAGGTACCCTTGCCGGTGCACGTACGGCGTGGCCGACTCCGGCGTCTCGAGGAGCCCCGCCAGCCCGGCCGCCGGGATCGGCGACGTCACGTAGTCCAGCTTCACCTTGTAGTAGTCCTTGGGCTGCAGGCTCCGGTCCAGCAACACCTCCGCCGCCGCCGCCTCCTCCCCGCTCGTCGTCGTGTACCCGTAGAAGTAGAGCATCGACTGGATCCAGCTCATGTATCTGCAGTCGCTCGCTTTCACGCCGAGCTCCGGTAGGTGGGCGCTCATCTCGCTCACCATCCCGCTGCAGTTACCGAGGAACAGCGACTTGAAGGTCACCAGCGGGTGCCGCTCGCCGGCGTCGTCGAGCTCCGGCTCCATCGCCGCCTTCACGAACAGGTCGTCGGGGAGCGCGTGCGCCACGCGCTGCCACTTGGCGAGGAGGCGGACAGTGGCCTGGGTCTGCCGTGGGTCCCCCCCGAGGCGGCGCACGGTGAAGACAGAGACGACGCGCGGCACGGGGACCAGACGCACCGTCCAGGAAACCACGACGCCGAAGCTCCCGCCGCCGCCGCCACGGATCGCCCAGAAGAGACCCTCGCCCATGACCGCGCGGTCCATGAGCCGTCCCTCGGCGTCCACCACCTCCGCGTCCACCACGTTGTCCGCGCCGAGCCCGTGCTTCCGCATCATGGGGCCGAACCCGCCGTCGCTGAGGTGGCCGCCCACGCAGACCGTGGGGCAGATCCCCGCGGGGAACCCGAGCGCCCCGCCTCTGTAGCGCGCCGCGGCGTAGTAGAGCTCCCCGAGCGTGGCGCCCGGCCCGGCCCGCGCCTCCACCGTTGGTCCCCCTCTCTTCCCCTTCGACGTCTTGTTGGAGGCTGAAGGGAGTGGGGATACATAGTTTTCTAATAAGTTTTGTTTTTAGGGTTAAGGTTTTTTCATGTAAGTTTCTTGGTATTGGAGATTTATCTTTTCTTTTTGTTCCTCTCCGGTGACGGTGAGAGAGTATGGTGGAATCATCTTCTCCATGACGGATCCATTGAAGTTGAGGGCGACATCTATGAAGTCATCAACTTCATCGAGATGACGACATGGTGAAGAATCATGACTCTATTGGTTTCGGTGATTAACAACGTTGTAATATTATTATGGCTAATATGTGTTTTGCAGAGGCTATGAGTAGCTTAGTCATAGTGACTAATGTGAATGGGCATCAAATGATTATCTATAGCCCTCAAGATGGATATCGTTTCGAATTTCAAAGAGAAGATGATGAAGACCCTATAGTAGCATCACATATTCACACATGAAAACACAGAGGTGGTTGCACAGACACTTGCACGCTTCACCACTATTTGATCTACATAAAATATTATGATAGTCACTTGCACGTGCTCCTAGGTATTTAGCCATGTTCTTGTTTCTTGTACGCTAAACTCTGTAGGAAAAGATTATTTTTGCCTGATATTAAGTTGATGATCTCAATTATCCGGGACTTCTATAAAGAAGATTTTTTTTTTGAAAGAATCTGAAGAAGAATTTCACAGGATACCTTAGCAGTAGGATGACAAGCACAAACAATAAAAACACATGTTTAACTGTAGAATGCAATGACATGCCCTTGACGGCTCTTATTGCATATGGGTTTTAATTAGTCATCTGTTTTTTAATCTAGGAAAATGACACTATAATAGACTTTGGTTTGATCTATGTAGGTGACTTATGATGTTAGCAAGATTGGATTTAATATTGTAGTTCTGTTTTATTGATTGGGAATTTTGTGTAGATTAATCTGAATTTTGTTTGATATTGCTATTATAATACACTAAATTTGGATTTACATTGTAGTTCTATTTTATTGATTGGGAATTATGTGTATATAAATCGGAATTTTGTATGATGTTTCCCAGGAACCACTGTTATGATATTTTTTGGAAGGGTATCGATCAGGATTTGTTAAGCCACCTAGAGCTATTGGAATAGAATGACACACTTGCATTTTAAGCAGACATTTGGAGGTGGGTGACTCAATTGATGAGGAAGCCGTCATACTCATGATGTTTTTGTTGGTAATAACTGGAAACTCGACAAAAATGACACATTATCCAAGATGTATCCTGGCTTCGGTGCTATCATCAACATCTTGTATGGTTATGCCATCTGTGATCAAGGATCCACTGATAAGGTGAACTTCATTATATCCCATTACCAAATATTATCTCAGCTTGATGAAATTTGGTTGTGAGGAGATATTTTGAATTGTGGTGACTAGGTGGCTTCAATTCATCATCAGAGTTCGTGATTGTCAAATGTACAGTAAATTATATTGTCTCCATGATTGCTTCTTCTTTTTTTGTTGCCATGTACTATATGTTTCAACTACAACAGTAACCTTTTTGTTTGTGGATTGACCTCCTGAATTTATAGTTATATGTATATGGCCATTACAATAAACACTCGACTATAAACACGTGCGTGTCGCAGTATAGATTGTTTCAGCTTATTCTCCCTCATAAAACACTATTTAACCAACCGGAATTAGACTTTCGCGCGAGAACATCCCAAAGGCATCATACATGGCTGCAGCGTCCGTCAGCTGCCCTCTTTTTCATGACCACGAGCCCTCAATCTCGGGCCTCTTCACTTTAATTTATCAGCCATAGCGATAGTTTAGTGCTTCTCTCTCAAGAACAATCATAAACAATCTGCCTAACCGTCTCTTCGTCTTACCAATCTAAAACTCACCTCGTTTACTCTTGGCCATAACCTGATACAACCTGCGGCCCTCACTGCTGAGCACTGGCGCTCAGTTCTTGCTCCTTCGTTCACCGGAGATTCGAGCACTTGCTTGTTGTTGTGGTAGGATTGGAAACGGCACCAGTGAGTCAGTGACTGACTGAGCTAACGTTGAAAGCTGCGGTACCTGAAAACGACGGCGCAACCGCAACGGCGACCCGTCCTCCCTGTCTTCTCTGACGCTATTTCTCTCACTCCTTCCGACCTTCGGACCTTTTCTTTTGTAAGATCACTGTATTCCAATCCAAACAACAGAAAATTGAGAAAACCTTTCACTGAATCCTTTTGAGTTCTAATATATTTTTTTGTCACTATATAAGCTTTCTTATATTTTTCAAATTCAAAGGCTATCACCAACGTCGTTGAATTACGAGCCCTAACCAATCCATTCTTGCTTAGCCACACACACTCCAAGAGCAGAGTTGGTGTAGGTAGAAGAAGAGGGCGAGGCGAGGCCAGGAGCAGACATGACGAGCAAGACGAAGGCGGTGGTGCCGGTGCCGGCGCGATCAACATCGGCTCGCCTCTCTCTCCTCTTCCTGTTCCTCCTCGCCCCGCCTTGTTCCCCGCAGGAGCAAGACGTCGTCGGCGTCGGCGCCCTCCACGGGAGCTTCGTCCGCTGCGTCGCGCGCCTCTCGCCGGCGACCACCGACCCGTCCCAGCTCATCCACGCGCCGTCAGCCGCTTCCTACCCTTCCCTGCTCAACGCCACCATCCAGAACCTCCGCTTCGCCTCGCCGCGGACGCCGCGGCCGGCGCTGCTCCTAACCCCGGCGACCGTCGCCGAGGTACGCGCATGCGTGGCCTGCTGCCGGCGCCACGGCCTCACGGTCCGCGCCCGCAGCGGCGGCCACGACTACGAGGGCCTCTCCTACCGCTCCGTCCCCGTCCCCGGCTCCGGCGCCCGACCCTTCGCCGTGGTCGACGTCGCCGCGCTGCGCGATGTCCGCGTCGACGCCGCGCGCCGCGAGGCGCGGGCCGGGCCAGGCGCCACGCTCGGGGAGCTCTACTACGCCGCGGCGCGCGACAGCGGCGGAACGCTCGGATTCCCCGCGGGGATCTGCCCCACAGTCTGCGTCGGCGGCCACCTCAGCGGCGGCGGGTTCGGCCCCATGATGCGGAAGCACGGGCTCGGCGCGGACAACGTGGTGGACGCGGAGGTGGTCGACGCCGAGGGACGGCTCATGGACCGTGCGGCCATGGGCGAGGGCCTCTTCTGGGCGATCCGTGGCGGCGGCGGCGGGAGCTTCGGCGTCGTGGTCTCCTGGACGGTGCGTCTGGTCCCCGTGCCGCGCGTCGTCTCCGTCTTCACCGTGCGCCGCCTCGTCCGCCTCGGGGGGGGACCGACGCCAGACCCAGGCGACGGTCCGGCTCCTGGCTAAGTGGCAGCGCGTGGCGCACGCGCTCCCCGACGACCTGTTCGTGAAGGCGGCGATGGAGCCGGAGCTCGACGACGCCGGCGAGCGGCACCCGCTGGTGACCTTCAAGTCGCTGTTCCTCGGTAACTGCAGCGGGATGGTGAGAGAGATGAGCGCTCACCTACCGGAGCTCGGCGTGAACGCGAGCGACTGCAGAGACATGAGCTGGATCCAGTCGATGCTCTACTTCTACGGGTACACGACGACGAGCGGGGAGGAGGCGTCGGAGGAGGTGCTCCTGGACCGGAGCCTGCAGCCCAAGGACTACTACAAGGTGAAGCTGGACTACCTGACGTCGCCGATCCCGGCGGCCGGGCTGGCGGGGCTCCTCGCCAGGGTGGTGGAGGACAGGGGAGGGTCCATCGACGTGGACCCACAGGGTGGCGCGATGAGCGAGACGCCGGAGTCGGCCACGCCGTACGCGCACCGGCGAGGGTACCTGTACAACGTGCAGTACTTCGTCAAGTGGGGCGGCGACGCCAACGTGTCGTACGAGGAGCCGCACCTGGCGTGGGTGAGGGGCGTGCACCGGTGGATGACGCCGTACGCCAGCGCCAGGCCCCGGGCGGCATACATCAACTTCAGGGACCTGGACCTGGGGCAGAACGTGGAGGGGGAGACGAGCTACGACGAGGCGACCAGGGCGTGGGGCGAGATGTACTTCAGGGGCAACTTCAGGAGGCTGGCCATGGTGAAGGCCGAGGTGGATCCTGACCAGCTGTTCTGGAGCGAGCAGAGCATCCCTCCACTGGTAGTTCAGGAGACAGGGCTGCTTTCGGACAGTTGATTCATGATGAGTGTGATGTTTGATGTGCCTGCCAAAGTGCCAGTACCCAATGATGTACTTATAGTGACAATGATGTATACTATTTATCATCTACATATATTGGGAAGCAAGGAGTATTGTTGCCCATGCTATGTACAAAGCCAACACTGTAACTTTTATTTGCTGACGTCAGGTGAACAAATGTGTATTTCTATTTCCTGCCCATTCAAATGTTGTTCTTTTAGGAGGTCTAGAACCTGTCATTGGTAGGAGTATCACTTAATTAGTCCACAGGCTTTAAAATAAGCTAGGAGGCATAGCTTGTGTCTATCTATTATGAATAATAAACAGATATTGAATTGTTTTTGTCTTCAATTTAATTCTGTTTGTTGAGAGAGATCCCTGAGAGGTCTCAGGCTAACATAAACATGCATCACTTTAGCACGAGATGCTAGAACTTTATTCGGATTTATTGGGATCATATCTTCATCTTCTTCTTTGATACTTCCTCCATACTCGTATTAGATATTGTTTTGAATAAAGTTTGAGTTAAATATTAAGAATATAAATCATGAATAACTTTTAAGTTGTTGAGTTTATAAAAATAAATATCATACCAATAAATTTATCTTAAAAAATACTTTCATAAAAATATACATATATTATATTTTAATAAATATATTTTAAAAATAAATAGTCAAAGCTACGCTTTGGAGACCGTGTCACTGTCCAAAACGACATCTAAGGACGTCCCAACAAACCTTCAAATCGTCAGCAGTTATTGTTTTTAAATCCACCTGGATGAGAGAGTGGACGAGAAAAGAACTCGCCAGCGATACAACAAGCAGTAGGCTCGCACGTTCTCTGAGAAACCTGCTGCGTCTGACATGGGCTCCACCTTCTTTGCGACGCGCATCGTCTTCTCTTCCCTCTTTTTTTTAAGCATCTCAACGGTACTGTAAATGGGCTTTGCATTCTTGTATTTGTAAAAAAAAATCTAAAAAACTTCTATCCAACGATTTGGCAAATAGGCTTTGCATTTTTGTTAACTTGGCAATTTTCTGACAAGGATTGACATATATGCCTAGCGGATCGCGCTTGACATTTTCCGCGCTCGACTTGCACATTTTATCTCGCCGCCGCAATTTTCACAATTTTGGTAATTGCCAAGTCAATTTTGCCAAACCGTTGGAGATTGACTCTTTTTATCTTTGCCATATTATTTGGGACTTGGCAAACTTCCAATTTTACCAATTAAAATATGCAAAACCATTGGAGATGCTCTTACTCACTCTGCAACCACGTCAGCTGGCGATTCTACCACACTGCTGTGGACGCCCTAATACGAGTATGGAGGGAGTAAAACCCATGGTGTAGGATCAATTTTTCTTGGAAGTCTATAATTACAGCATGGGACATATGGAGGCAATGAAACGATCAAATCTTGAACTCCTCTAATCCGCAAGAGATATGTGTATGTATATTAAGAAGAAAAGGGGATAGTACCCATAAAACATCACACAACCCCACAACACCAACAGATCACACACACAAAAGGAAAAGGAAAAGAAACTCGCCAAAGACTGCAAGCACCAAACAGAGACTTTTCCTGCTATGCCATTACGAAAGTTGGTCAATTCCCCTGTGCCCCTGAAAAGTTGATTCGCACCTCTGTGCCAGCGTGTTTTTCTTTCTTTCCCTCTAAACCATTCCGTCTGAAATTGCTCCTAACGGTGACTAATAGCTGTGCGAAAAGACATCATTACCCTTAGTCTAAAGAGGCAAAGTGATTTTGGTTTGTCCCTTCATACCACCAGACCATCACTGTCCCTCACCACACTCGTGAGCTCCCCTTCCCTCCCTCCCTTACACTGGCACACACTCGTTGACAGCACACGCACGCCCGACCACCCAGGCCGCTGACACCGATGATCCCAGCCGCGCGCGATGGGCAAGAAGAGTGGCCGCAGCAGCAGTAGCAACAACGACGACGACGGTGGCGCTGATGCGCCCAAGGCGACCGCGTTCGTGCTCAAGACGCCGTGGAAGGCTGAGTTTGTCGGTCTCATGGCTCATGGGCATCCATCCAATCCAATGCAAGCTAAGCCGGAGCTCCATTTCCAGGATTTAATTTTTTTGCCACTCTTATCGTTTGCGCAAGCCCGTTTGCCACCTTTGTACGCGCTCCTAATCTTTTGCCACTAAAGTGATCACAAACTCTAATTTTGTAGATATTTTGGCTTCGTGGCATGCCAACTCAGCTGTCCACCGTGGCAGGGGCACGCGAAAAGACTAAGCTGCCCCTTGCCTTATCTCTTCACTCCCCACCGAGTTGGGCCGGACCGGTCGTCACTCGGCTCCACTCGACTTCTTCTCCCTCATGCGGGGGAGGCCTGTTGACCTAGGCGGGCGCGCGGGGAGCTCTGGCGGCGCGGCGCAGCGAGCTTCTTATCCGTGCATGTAGGTCCACCTTCCTCCCCTCCCCCCTCTCTTCCGGGATCCCCTCCCTTCCCCCGCTCTGGTTGCGTTGTCGTTGGGATGGCAGCTAGGGTTAGGGTTTTGATTTTGTTTGTTGTCATTACAGTTCATGGTTTGTGCGTTACTGCGCTTCGTAGGTAGTGGATTTGTTCGTGTTGCACAATGAAGTCGTCAGATTGTCGGCCTTGGTAAGTTAGATATTGTGATATTGTCGTCCTGATATTGTCAGATGTCTGTGGACTTGGGTCAGTATCTAATTACATGATTTTTTTTATTGTGGACATGTGCCAGGATTGATCCTGGCAATGGGTTTAGAATTGTTGTTGAATGTGCTAAGTTCACTGCTGATCTGGATTATGGGCCACTAGAAATGGAAGATTCAAGGCATGATATATGGTTTGACAGTAGGTTTGGCTTCAATCTTAGTAACTTTGTTGAGGAAATGGCTAGCAAGATTATATGGGGGCCTAGTCAGCAGCTAATTGTGTGGGGAGTTGATGTGGAGAGTGGGACTGAGTGGAAGGTAACAACTGACCAACAATTTGTTGAAATGGTGGGGGCTAGGATGGATGTTAAGGTATTGCACATTGCTTGTGAGCTCAGGGACAAGGGTCAGTCAGCACCAGCTGGGCAGAATGCAAGTGCTAAGGCAACATCTGGGGTTACTGCTCAGTCTATAGCCCAGGCAGAAGAAGCTGATGATACAGCTAAGTCTCCAGAAGCTGGAACTGAGGTAGATTGGAGCACACTAATCATATTACCTAGTGATGATCAAGATGGTGAAGCTATTGTGTTGGTACATGAAGATGCAGTGTTTGATGCATATGGGTTCAAAGCTGCAGAAGAGGCAGCAGCAGCTGCTGCTGCTGATGATGATGATGATGATTCTTATCATATTCCATGTGTCCCACCAGAGATCCGAGCAGAAATGGATGAAACTGCTATCCCTGTTGATGACAAAGCTAGTTCAGAGCCACTAATTGACTGGGATAGGGATAATCCAGACATGGATGTTGGATGCACTTATCCATCTATGCCTGAGTTCATACTTGCACTTAGGCAACATGCAATAGTTGGGGAGTTTGAGTTGCACACTGAGAAATCAGACAAGAACAGGTTCAGAGGTTGCTGCAGTGCCAAGGGATGTCCTTGGAGGATTAGAGCTAAAACACAATTTGATGGCACTGTCAGGGTACATATTTTTTTTGTCTGTATGTTTTAATTTGTTTGCATGTGTACTGATAGGTTCAATCTTTGCATGTGTAGGTACAGATAAATGACAATAAGCACAATTGTGCCTCAATAAGCAGAGTTGAAGGTAGGATGACATCTCAAGCATGGGTAGCAGAAAGGACAATTCCACTACTGAAGAGGAAACCAGGAATGGATGCAAAGCAAGTGAAATAAGAGCTAGAAGAGAAGTACAAGATTGAGATACCCTACCAGACTGTTTGGTATGGAAGGCAAAGGGCTTCAGAAATTTTATTTGGTAAGTGGTATGATTCTTATGATTGGTTGTATAGGTTCGAGGCTAAGGTAGAGCTTAGATCACCTGGGAGTGTTGTTGAGATAGGTATAGTCTGTGTAGATGGTCAGATTCATTTTAGCAGGTTTTTCTGTGCTTTTAAGGCCAACATTGATGGGTTTTTACAAGGGTGTAGGCCTTACATTAGCATAGACTCCACTGCCCTCAATGGGCAGTGGAATGGGCACTTACCTGCTGCCAATGCTATAGATGGACATAACTGGATATTCCCTATAGCATTTGGTCTTTTTGATGGAGAAACTAAGGAAAAGTGGACTTGGTTCATGGAAAAACTGAGGGTAGCATTAGGTCCAATGGAAAAATTAGCAGTTTGTACAGATGCTTGCAAAGGATTAGAGGGTGCTGCCAAATCTGTTTTCCCTGAGGCTGAGCATAGGGAGTGCTTCAAACATCTAATGGACAACATGAAGAAGAAATTTAGAGGTGCAATCTATTCCAAGTACATGTGGCCTGCTGCCAGGTCCTATCTCCCAGACAAGCATGAGTACCTCATGAGCAAGGTGTATGCTGCTTCTAGTACAGTTTTGCCATGGCTAAATGAGCATCATAAGTTGTTATGGGTCAGATCCAAGTTCTCACCTGACATCAAGTGTGACTATATCAACAATAACTTGGCTGAATCATGGAATTCATGGATCAAGGAGCACAAAGACCTTCCTGTGTATGCCTTAGCTGATGCTATTAGGGAGCAGACATTGAAGTTATTTGCAAAGAGGAGGATTATATCTAGAGCACTAAAGGGAACCATACTTCCTGTTGTGGTTCATCAGATGAATGCTGCATCAAAAGGGTTGGTACACTTGAAGGTCACAAAGGGGGACATGAACCAAGCAGAAGTGTCAGTAATTTTCAAAGATGAAGAAGTGAAAAGATATGTTGTTTACCTAGATGAGAAAACATGTACTTGCAGAGAATGGGAGGTCAGTGGAAAGCCCTGCCAGCATGCATTGGCTGTCATAACCACAGAGAGGAACCCAAACATGGAAAAATACATAGATATGGCTTTCTCTGTTGAGAAATTTCAGACTGCATATGCTAGAGTCATACCAAACATCACTGATAGGAATCAGTGGCCTCAAGTGGATAAAGGTTTCAAGTTGCAGCCACCAGTTGCCAAGCCAAAAAATAAAACTGCTGGAAGACAAAGAAAGAATAGGATGTTATCTTGCTTGGAGAGGACTGGGAAAGCCACAAGACAATCCAAGTGTGCTGGCTGTGGTGAACTTGGGCACAGGCAAGGTAGCTCCAATTGTCCCCTAACTGGCACTAAGAAAAGGTATCCCTCTGACTTCATATATCTTTATTTTGTTACTACTAGTTATTCTAACTATCTAACATTGTAGGAAAAGGAGCAAAAAGACTAAAGCAACAGTGGGGAGTAAGAAGTCTAAGTCTGATGCACCCAAGGATGGTTCTTCATCCAAGCCACCTCCAAACACTCCAAGAACAAGGGGAGCTGCTGCTAGGGAAGCTGCAGCTGTGGCTGCCCAGACAGATGTAGAAGCAGCAGCAGAAGATGAGGAATCCTAAGAAGAAGCTGTAGCAGAAGCTGTACCAACTCCAATTCCACCAGCCAAGACAACCAAGAGGTTTGTGACATCCAATTTGCATTTATATGCCATTTATGTGCCTATCTAACATCTGTCTTGCCCAGGAGGCTGCCCTTAAATGAGCCTGTACCACTACAGATGGTTCTTTGTGAACCACCTGCTGCACCTGCTAAGAAGATGACGCCCAGGAAGAAACAGTTGGGTACCAAGGTGAAGAAAGCTACTCCAACCAAGCGTGGGACGACCTGAGGGTTTGGCTGTGATGAATGATTTTGGGAAACTTTGTAATGGTTGTGCAGCCATCAAAACTGTGATGGATGGATGGCTGTTTTAAGTTAGATAATGTGATGGATGGATGGATGTAATTTTGGGGTGCCAGTCATGGCAAAAAACATGTAATGCCTCTGATGGATGGATGGTTTGGTTGTTGGTGATAATGGCTCTGTTGCCCTGCTACTCTTATTACCAACTAGCTTAGACTTTGTTAGCTGGAACATGTAATGGATATGCTTATGACTTTGTTTTATTGCAAATTGCATGTGTGAACTGTGTAATGGATATGTTGCCCCCTGTGTTGCTTGATCTTGTTATATTTAAAGCACTGTGTTGCTCATTTCTTATAAACCATATCATTCAAACCATTCCATTGCATTAGAGATAAGGTTCACAGATGCAAGAGGTTCATAGATACATGAGCTTCATCGGCAAATGCCAAATTACATATGACCTAAACACTACTTCATAACATACACAATACCTACAACTAGCAGTCCACCAAGAACCAACACCAACAACTTCACAATTGAGATCAACTTCTCCATCTCTGATTGCATTTGCCAATGAACTAATGGATTTGACTCTGCTTCTACCTCTCCTTCTCCTTCAGAATCCGCAGCCACTTCCTGCAGTGTTACCTTGCCTAGCAAAACCAACTTCTTTAGGTAATTCTTTTGCCATTCGAAGAAGGGGCAAGTAGTTGGATCCTACAAACATAGAAATACCAGTGAGCTATAACCTCTCCTCAACAATGCAGACCCCAATCACAAAAAAAAGAAACAAAAATGGATGAGCAAGTAGATCTCACCCCTTGCACGTTCATCGGGCACTTGAAGAAAACCCTGCCATAGTTGTCCTCTGTCCATGCCCGCAGCTCGATGACCCGAGCCTGGCCACATTCAGGGCACTGGATCAACGGGAGCCCGGTCTCATCTCCCGCAAACAAGGTGTGCTGCCTAGCGTAAATGGCCGGCCTAGCCGTGGGGCCGAGAAGCCCTGCTACCTTGCCTGCTCGACTCTGCCCCCCGCCAGCGAGTGGACGACATGGGCGCAGGCGAGATGGGATGCGGATGGCGAGGTCAGCAAGAAGAAGAAGGGAGGCGTTGGAGAGGGAACAACGCGAGGGAGAAGAAGCCGAGTGACGATCGGTCCAGCCCGACTCGGCGGGGAGTGAAGAGATAAGGCAAGAGGCAGCTTAGTCTTTTCGCGTGCCCCTGCCACGGTGGACAGCTGAGTTGGCATGTCACGCAGCCAAAATGTCTACAAAATTAGAGTTTGTGATCACTTTAGTGGCAAAAGATTAGGAGCGCGTACAAAGGTGGCAAACGGGCTCGCGCAAACGATAAGAGTGGCAAAAAATTAAATATCCCTCCATTTCCATGGTGAGTCGTAGTCCTCCAACTGTCGGACCTTGAGAACCTCCTCCCACTTGCTCCACCCGGCGTACAGGTTGGACAGCTGCACGTGCACCCCGCTGTGGTCCAGCCCCAGCTTCGCCACCCACCCACCACCTGCTCGCCGGCCTCCACGTCGCCGTGCGCGGTGCACGCGTTCAGCAGCGCGCCCAGCACGTACGAGTCGGGCCTCATCGGCATCGACCGCACGGCCTCCATGGCCTCTGCCAGCAGCCCGGCGTGGCCCAGGATGTCCACCAAGCACCCGTAGTGCTCCACGCCACACGGCCTCTAGGACGTCCTCACGCTCAGCATGGCGCTCCAGGCGACGTCGTTCCTGCGCGGCATTCCGTTGAACAGGGCGCGCGCCTGGTCCACGTGCCCGGCCTTGGCGCAGGCCGTGAGGAGCGACGTCCAGGAGCACACGTCGGTCGCGCGGGAGGCGACGGCATCTCCGAAGAGGCGGTGGGCGGAGCGCAGGACGCCACGCAAGGCTACCAGCAAGAGCGCCGACCTTGTATTCCCCAAGCAGCGGGCCGCAGCGGCCGGCGGCGGCGGCACGCCGCCGTCCAGGCGTTGCTGCTCGCCGGTCTGCAGCAGCCAGTGCACGGCCAGCCAATGCCCTGGAACGCGCTCCAGCAGGGGCAAGGCGGGTACGGGCAGGCGGCGTACCCGTGGGTGCTGCAGCAGCCCTCGGCACCGCCGGAGCCGTACTTGTCAAATGGCACAGCACCGCACGGCCGCCCTCCGCCATCGGCAATGGACGACAGCGACCTCGATTCCGCAGCGCTCTGGGCCGCCGTCGACTCCGCCGCCGCCAAGGCCTCCTCCCGCGTCCGCGGCGTCGCCAGCGACGACCACCGCGACGAGGCGCTGCAGCCGGCCCACCCGTTCAAGTCCCCGCGGCTCGCATCCGCATCCGCCTCCCACGTCACGCCGCCGCGCCCCGCACCGCTACCTCTGCCCCCGCCTCCGCCCTGGCTTCATGCGTCTCCCTACGCCACGCCTGACGCAGCAGCGGCCAGGAACCATCCCCTGTTCGTTGAGAGCCCCCCGCCCCCTGAGCTGTGGAGGCTTCCCACGGGGAACCGCTGACGCCGCCGCCGAGCCTGGGGCCTGAGCGTCGCCGAGGTGCGGAGCGCGAGTGGGGGTCAAGTCAACAGGGTCCTCATGTTGTGAGAGTGAGGGCAAAAATGATATCTTACAGGGCTGGTCCCATATGTCAGGATTGTCAAACGGAGAAAAACAAATAGAAGACAGACATAATGGTTTAGAGGGGACGAAAGAAAAACACGCTCAGTGCGAATCAACTTTTCAGGGCCACAGAGGAATTAGCAAAAGGCTCCACCAAACAACCTTGACCAACAAACGCTGGAGGCTGGACCGCGTGCGAGGAGATGTAAAACCGCTCGAGCCCTAGCTAAACACCAGAAAATGTAGCTCCTCCCGATTAACTCCAAAAATCCATTCAAACTAGGCAAGATCCCATCAATCATGCATTGATTGTGGAGATTCCAGATTACCCATGCTCAAAGGATGATAATGGAGTTGAGGCCTCCAACTGTTGTTTGGAACGTTCCAAAGTGCTAAAAGGTTCAGACTAAGTGCCAACGCTAAGAGATCCCACCTGTCTTTAATCAGGTTACCTATACAATACAAGAGAGCTCAACAAACTAATGTGCCTCCCATTTTCGAAGTAGGTGATCATAGATGTCTCCTTTCTTAACCTTCGGCAGGCACTGCTTCAGCATGGATAGTGTCGATGAACTCAACTTGATACCCCGATCAACCATGTCTTCTGCATACTTGCATGCCTCAGGTAGCCTGTCATCCTTCAGCTTTGACACAAGCATGTTCCCACACTCCTCTAACTCTAAAGGTGGCAGACCATTCTCCACCACGCAGCTCCAGACTTTGATCCCAGCATCCCAATAGTGTGCATCCAAAAACAAGCCAAGTGCAAGTGAACAGTTTCCCTCGTTTGGCCAACATTCGTTCTTAACCATCTCGCCAAAAATGGCCGCTGCCTTGCGAAGCTCCTTTCCCTTGAGCAAAAAGTCGGAGGACCACATTGTATGTGTTGGTATCAGGGAACACTCCGTCGAAGATCATGTCGTCGAGATAATCCACCATCACCTCAGCATGCCCAAGACTGCCCTGCAGGATGATCATCGTGTTATACATTTCCATATCTGGGACGAGTCCTCGACGCCCAACAAACTTGTCCCAGAGATAAGTGGCGCCGCGCAATTCTCCTGCCTCAAGGTGTGCGGCGAGAGCAGCACGGAAGAACCTCTCTCCTGCTCCCGGCGAACAGCCGCGCCTGTTCAAGAAATCCAGATAGTACATTGCTTCCGGTAGCGCCGTGGAGAATTCGCTTGAAACAAGCGTAGTGAGGAAGGCGTCATAGGCAGGAACGTTATCAGGATCAAAACCAACGGCGCGGACCATTTCGTCGAACACGTCGCGCGCGGTCCGCGGGTCGGCGGCGGCCTCGCAGCACTCGAGGAGGATGGCGTAGGAGTCAGCATCCGCGCGCGTGCCGGCCTCGTCGCGGGCTACTGGGATCGCGGCGCAGGCGTCGTCGAGGCGGTTGGCGCGACAGAGCGCGGAGAGGAGCGAGTTGAGCGCCGGCGTGTCGCGGGCCATGCCGTAGCGCGGCATGTCCATGAACGCCTCGACCGGGGAACCGCCGGGGCTCGCCGCCAGGGAGGAGAACACGGAGGCGAAAGTGTCGAGCGAGAGCAGCCGCCGCGTGTGCATGGAGTCGACGGCGTCCCACATGCGCGCGAAGAGGCGGTTCGTACCGAGGATGTCGACGACGAGGTTCCACGAGTAGGGGAGTGGTCATGGCCGAGGTGCCGGTGCCCCGCCCAGTGGAAGAAGGCGACCGCGGCGTGTGGGTACGCGTAGGAGGAGCGGAGCACCTGCTCGACGTCAGCGGTGGTTACGCAACGGATGTCGGCCTTGTCGAGCGCGACGGCCACGTCGTCGGCGGCGAGGGAGGCCAGGATATCGCAGAAGATGCGGGTCTTGGAGGACAGGCTGGGGGCTTCCTTGTTCGTGGGAAACGCCGGCGCGGACGTGTCGCGTGCCCGCTTCGCCGCCGGCGATGCCACCGTGTCTGTGCTGTCGAACGGCCGCTTCGCCCGGTGATGGGTCATCGCGGCAGGGAACTCGAGTGGTGGCCTGGACCGGACCTGCTGGGTGGGTCTGTGTGCAATTTTGGGCTTTTGCTGTATAGCTCAAAAAAAAAAAATGTCATACGATTAAGGAAGAAGTTTCTAGACTTCAAAACCGAATAAAATATCTCTTTTAACTTTTGAAACGGTACTTACCGTCTTGATTATAAGAGGTTTCAAAATAATTTTGTTTTTTTTCTATTTATTTCAGCTAAATTTTTAAAAAATTATAGAAAAAATATAAAATGAGAATATATTTTTATTAGGCTCCATATGATCCATATGAGTAGATCGAATTATAATATGATATATGAGTTGTTTTAGAATATAGTTTGTATTGTAGATTTAGATCTACTATTGTATGTAATTAGTTAAAATAATTCATAAATGGAGTTTCTATGGCCTAATTATAGTGAAAAAATTATGATGGTCTAAATATTGTATGTTTGAACTGTATTAAAAATTTTATACTTATTGAATCATGTATAACTTAGTTATGGATTAATTTATATTTAACAACCATAAAACCTAAATATCATCTGATCATATTGAGATCAAAATCATTTAAAGGAGTTTTGATATGTCTTTATCCAAGTCCAAATATTCAACATCTAATACCATATCCATATTAGAATACTTAAATAGTATATTTATGATGTCCACATTCAAATATATTTTATCTTACATAGCCGACACCATTCTTATTCGAATCCAAATCCAAAAAAATTATAAAAATAAATGTAATATTAGTGATATCCGTCCGCATCCGATCGTTTACCTTGTATTTATAGGATATCTCTTTTTGCGACGAAAGAAGAATTATATTATATGAAACCTGGATATATCAATATGTTACAAGCACTTTGTAATACGAAATAGTACTCACGCTGTAAATAACACAACTCAAAACCTAACATATTAATCGTTTTGCAGTGCAGACTCAGCAAATGGCATGAGAACAACTGCCCAACGAACGACGGCCAACATTCCTGTAGGTGGAATTGAGGATCTTTTTCTTCTTTCTGCCACCGAAGAACGAGGAAGACTGATCTGAAAATATTCTCCCTAGTCTTTTGTTGTGACCAGATCTAACCACAACATAACGAAGAAAAGACTAGAGAAAATTTTATTTCATGGCGGCGACATCATCTCCGCCTTGGTGCCGCCATCCGGAAACAAAAATCTTCATATCGTCATGCCGATGAAGATGGTGACGCCGAAGTTGTCGTCCTCGTCTTTAACGAAGCCGTCATGGAGAAGACGATTTCACCCTTCTCCTTCACCATTGCCAGAGAAGAGGAGAAGGATGAGATAAAACTCTAATACCAAAAACTTTGGTATGGAAACCCTAATTCTAATTACTCAATCTACTAGAGAACTTATTAAAATCAATGGATCCCCACTGATACTGGAGGGGAAGGGAGGGGGATCAGCGGTGGTGGACGGGGAGGACGAGGACGAGGACATGGATGGCGGTGGCGCTCACTTTATAGCGTGTTTGGATGGTTGCATTTGGTCGCCCTAGGCTCCCGGGATGCAAGGAACACTTGTTTGGATGCCTGATCGCGTCTTGGGCCAGGTCGGCGCATGCAGCCGTACCCTGTTGGCTTGGTTGCCGGGAAATGTAAATGAGATCCGCTTCCTGGGAGCCTGACTCGTGCGGAACGCGAGCGCGTGCACAGAGCTGAAACTCTGGCCTACGGGAGCTGAAGCACAAGCAACCAAATACTTTTCTCTCAATCCTACATCTAGACAACCAGACAACCAAACATTGATATCTTGTACGAGGCCAGCTGAGCCTGCATGCCGGATACTATGCAGCCTACCCAGAGAAGACAACCAAACGCGCCCTCATAGGATATCAATTGAGGGACTCTCAGGTCAACCTATAATGAAAATTCTTCTTTGCTTGCACGTTATCTTTACATACAGAAAAAAATGAAATAACTTTGCTGGAGGAAAAATTGGGTCGAATTTGAATTGTGTACAAAAATAGATAAATAAATGGCGAAGACTAGTCACAAAAATAAATAAACAATGAAGACAAGCAATTCTTTAGAAATATTATTACCAAATAAAAAAAATGCCGCGAGTGCGACTCTACGAGCAACGGCAAAGGCGTCCATGCACTTATACGAAGCAGCAGTGGATAGAATGGATCGACTTACAATCGCACCATGACTCCCTCTGGACATGCAGTGGCGAATCCAGAAACGGACCAAGGGGGGCTAAAACTAACATAGTTTTTTTTACTCGTTGGACACCGTACACTAATAGATATAGCTAAAAAAAAGAGTAGTAAATATAAGGAGCCTTCCATCTCTAAGAATTCATACCACTTGAACCGCCACGCTCAATGCATCAATTGGCTTTCTAAGACCTGGATCGACAACTATATCATTCATATCAAGCTCAATGCGAGATCTTTTTTACTCAACCCGACTCTCATAAGTAGAAATATCTTTTTTAGCAAAATATTTTTCCATTCTACAAAGTAAAATCAATCGATTTGGATCACTAGCTGAATTGATAAAACTATTAATGAAAAAAATAGAATGAAAGAGAAAAGAGGGGAGATCAGCGCAACAAATTCTCACAGTGAGCCGTGAGACTTGGCCTGGGCGCTGCCTCTGCCTGCTGGAGCGGCCGAGCGGGCTGACGGGCTGTGGTCCTGGCGTCCTGCGGAGCCTGGGCGTGGCCGCCTGGGCCTCCTCGGCCTCGGCTGCTCGCCTGCTCCTGGCTGGCCGGCTCGCCTGCTTAGGGTTTCGGGCGGCGCCACGGCGGGGCGGGCGAACCGGAGGGCAGCAGCAGCCAGCAGCAGCCAGCAGCCAAGCAGGAGGGGCTCACGGTGAGCAGGGAGGCGCCGACCGCCGAGGCGAGAGGTCTCGCGGCGCGTTCGCGGGCTCGCAGCGACGCGGCGGCGGGGCGCGATGCGAGAGGGAGACGCGACTCGCGAGCGTGCGTGTGCCGACTGCCGAGTGCGGCGCGTGCGTGACTTTTTTTTGTTTACGGCGAGTTGCGGGCTGGGCTCAAACTGAGAATCTATTCCTTTTGTTTTTAGCCCCAGGGGGGGCAGCCCCCGTGCGTCCGCCACTGTGGACATGTATGTACCTTTTCCGAACAACAACGTCTCCCTCTCCTCTAGCCGCCGTGGCTTGTCGTGCGGCACGGGCCCCTCCCATGGTGAGCGCTCGCCCTCGGCTCGAGGGCATGTGCGTAGCCAGCCACCCAGCCCCATGCGCACTCGACTTTTTTTCGATGCAGCCTCGCTGGGACCTTGATGCAGGGGGCTTCTCTCCCGCGTGTGGCTAGGGGGGGGTGTCCTCCGCCATTGCAACCCGCGAGGCCACGACCATCACCTACTTGATGACTTAGAGAGCAACTCTAGTGGAGCCCCTAAAGAGACCCCTATTTTAAATCTAGTGACTTGGTCTAAAAAAATTCACTCCAATGCACCTTTTATTTGGGCTCCCATTTTAGAAGGACCCTCAAAGTTTAGTTTTGGGTCCCAGGAAAGAGACCCTCCTATTCCTCTTCCCCCAAATTAGGGACTATGGCTGTAGTTGGACTTTGAATTTGATCATCAAATTTTGCAGAGCACCTCCCAAATAAAAATATAGGGGCTTGATTTAAGCCCTATGGCTGGAGATGAGGCGGAGAGGACAAGCTCCTAGCTAGAGCGGGGTTTGCAAATATGAGTGTCTGGTCTAGGTCTTATACTTGGATACGTCACAATCTACGTATAGTTTGAGGGGCGCAATGAAACAAGATCTTAATGAGTGACAAACCCACAAACATTTATATCGGGCGGTTCAAGTGACGAGCTGGCTCAATCCTATGGTTAGTGGGTTATTAGGTGATGTGGCTCGATCCATGGGCCTGCTTTTGGATGTAGAATTCCTCGAGCTACCAGTTTTCAGTTTAATTGATGAGAGACCCGCTAACATTCGTGTCATGTGATGAGCTAGCATAAACCTAAAGTTAGCGGATTATTGGACGAAGTGCCCCGATATATAAGAATTGCTTTTTTTTATGCTGGATTCATGTTATAATACTCCATTCGTCCTTAATTTTTTTTAACTTTAATTAACTTTATTTATGAAAAATAACAAGATCTGTGATATAAAATAAGTATTATATAAACATATATTCTATGATAAATATAATGATTCTAATTTGATATCATAAATTTTAATATATTTTTCAAAACATTTGGTTAAAATTAAAAAAAAACTTAAAACAACTTTAGGAATGCATTTATTCATGGATAGAAGAAATAGTACTCCCTCTATATTATAAAAGAAATCGTTGGTTTTAGTTACATTAAAAATGTAAATCATAAATAATTTTTAAGTCGTTGTGTTTGAAAATAACGAATAGATTTTTTTTGAAATATACTTTCCTAAATATATATATATATATTTCATAAATATTTGTATTGAAATATAAAGTTAAAGTCATGCTTTAGAGGCATTATTTGAAATAACTTCTTTTATAATATAAAGTAAGTATAGAAAATTCGTGAGGCGGGTGGAGTGGAGCCGAGGTTTTAGCGAGCTTGGGGCGGGCAACCGGGCAAGGGCCAAAATGGCGGCTCTCTCGCTTCGAGGCGATGCGACCTGTTTCTGTTTGTTTGAGGCAAGTGGCGAGAGCGGCGGTGCCGAGTGGCCGCACCGAACCGACTGTGTGTGCAGTGCAAAAGCAAAACCAGCGGCGCAGCGAAGTGACAAAAAAAAGCCCACAGCCAGCCACAGCCGTCGCCCCCCAACTTTCCTTTCCTCTCCCGTCCGCTTCGTCCTCTGCCGCCGCCGCCCGCCGCCCGCCGCCGCAGCACAGCACAACACAAGAAGCTACTCCTCCGTAGCCCCGGGGGCATGGCGACGCTCTCCCGCGCGGCCTCCTCCGCGGCCCGGCGCGCGGCACTGCTACCGCCGAGGCATCTGGCGGCGAGGGCGATGGCGTCGTCGTCGTCGTCGCTCTTCGGCCACGTCGAGCCGGCGCCCAAGGACCCCATCCTCGGCGTCACCGAGGCTTTCCTCGCCGACCCTTCGCCCGACAAAGTCAACGTCGGCGTCGTACGTAATCTATCTGCCCCGCTCCGATCTTCTCGTCCCTTCCCTTCCCCACCCCCCGCGGTCGATCGCTATCGTGCGGAATCTTTGCTTTCTAGTACTAGCTTTTTTGTCCTCCGTCGTCCCTGGATACTGATGAAATGGAACGGGACCGGTGCTTTTGCCGCAGGGCGCCTACCGGGACGACAACGGCCAGCCCGTCGTGCTCAGCTGCGTGCGCGAGGCCGAGCGCCGGATCGCGGGCAACCTCAACATGTACGTCAGACATCTCCTCCTCCTTTGCCTTTGCCACCTGTCCCTTGCCTTGCTTTCTTCTCCCCATTTCCATGCGATCCGGCGAAAAAGACATATTTGGAATGATGCTCCGTGTTGCTCGATCCACCGCGTAGCTTGGCTTCAGCTTACTTTTTTAGTACTCCGTATTAGATTAGATTTTTGCACTGCCGCAGTGCCGCGTCCCTCTTACCATGGAATTGATTTTTGCTCATCCTAGGCATGCTAATGCTAAGCAGTCTTCAAGGTTTGATGTAAGGATGCCGCCGTGGGTTCTGACCATTATATTCGCTAAATCTGCAATTCAGGGAGTACCTTCCGATGGGAGGCAGTATCAAGATGATTGAAGAGTCACTCAAGCTGGCGTACGGAGAGGATTCCGGCTTCGTCAAAGATAAGAGGATAGCAGCGGTGCAGGCTCTTTCAGGCACTGGTGCCTGCCGGCTCTTTGCTGATTTCCAGAAGCGTTTTCTGCCGGATTCGCAGATCTACATACCAACACCAACGTGGTCCAAGTGAGTTGACACCTTGCTGTGTGACACTGAATGTTATTGAGATTGTTTACTTCACAGGGAAAAATAAAATAAAAGGGATTGAAGTAGAGTTATGGAGATGAGTGTGCACTGCACTCCCTCGCAATTCAGGATCTTATTTTTACTTGCTATGTACCTGTGGACTATGGTAGCTATGCAGGATCTTTTACAAAGTTAACATTGACCTTTCATTGTCAGTGTTATTTACTTGCGCCCTTATATTGGCTTCTAATGTGTGGACTTCTCCAGCCATCACAATATTTGGAGGGATGCTCAAGTGCCACAGAAGACATTCACATACTACCATCCAGAGTCAAGAGGGCTTGATTTTTCAGGATTCATGAATGACATCAAGGTGGTCCATTTCTTTAGCATTTTGACACATTCAATATTGCTTCTTTTTGCTCCTTCCATTCTTGCTGTATCCTGTATGTATTAAGTTTTTTATGGATTTATTCTTAAATCTCGTGGCCTACCAGCTACAAATTTAGCTTCGCTTGTTAATTTGGTAGCAATTTGTATTCTCTAATTGTGAGTTATTGTGTGCATTTATAGTTCTCTTGGTACATTACAGATACCCAGTCAGTTGAAATTTGGAAATGGAACCCTGAGAGACTTTATTTTCTGCTCAGTGAATCTGTTCTGTTCTGCTGAGTGCTTAGAATTTGTCTGAAATTCCTTTTGTTTACATTTTTTCTTTCAATCTGCAGAATGCTCCAGATGGTTCATTCTTTTTGCTTCATGCATGTGCTCATAATCCTACTGGTGTAGATCCTACAGAGGAACAATGAGAGAGAAATATCCATCAGTTCAAGGTAACGGGAACTGAACTGGGGAACATAAAAGTTGCAGTATTTCGTGTGAAATCCTATGAGCCACACCTATCAAATTTCACTCTTGTTCCTCTATAGGTGAAAAAACATTTTCCATTCTTTGATATGGCATACCAAGGGTTTGCCAGTGGTGATCCAGAGAGAGATGCCAAGGCAATCCGAATTTTCCTTGAAGATGGACACCAAATTGGATGTGCTCAGTCATACGCAAAGAACATGGGACTTTATGGACAGAGAGCAGGATGCCTGAGGTATTTAGTTGACCAATGCCTATCTATTGTTTAAATATGGCATTATCACCTGCTGTACTTCTTAATATTTTTTTAAATGATATGTGGCTAGTTTTCTAATATTACAGCTGTTGGATTAGTATTCTTCATTGGAGTCTTCTATGCTTTTGAGAAAAAGAGTTGTTGGATTTCTTACAATATAGAGCATTCTAAAGAAACGTTGAGGTGGGAAGATTTGACTTAATGAAAAACCTGATTTTTTTTTCATTTTGAGTGTACCTTATTAAGACAAGTTATGGAGCGATTTAGAGAGCAGAAGGACCTACATATGGTTTTCATTGACTTGGAGAAGGCTTATGACAAGATACCAAGAAATGTTATATGGTGGGCTTTGGATAGACATAAAGTCCCAACAAAGTACGTGACCCTCATCAAGGACATGTACAACAATGTTGTGACTAGCGTTCGAACCAATGATGGTAATACTGATTACTTCTCGATTAGAATTGGGCTTCATCAAGGGTCAGCCTTGAGCCCGTATCTCTTTGCCTTGGTAATGGACGAGATTACAAGGGACATTCAAGGGGACATCCCTTGGTGCATGCTCTTCGCCGATGATGTAGTGTTAGTTGATGAAAGCTTGGCGGGAGTAAATAGGAAACTTGAGCTGTGGCGGCAGACCCTTGAGTCTAAAGGTTTTAGACTAAGTCGGACTAAAACCGAGTATATGAAATGCGACTTTGGCACAACGGCTCAGGATGAGGGAGATGTGAGTTTGGAAGGTCAAGTCGTGCCTAAAAAGGACACCTTCCGATATCTGGGATCGATGCTACAAAGGGATGGAGATATTGATGCAGACGTTAGCCATAGAATCAAAGCAGGGTGGATCAAGTGGCGTCAAGCTTCTGGCATTCTATGTGACAAGAAGGTACCCCAAAAGCTAAAAGGCAAGTTCTATAGGACAGCAATTAGACCTGCAATGTTGTATGGAGCCGAATGTTGGCCCACAAAGGCTCGACATGTTCAACAAATGAGTGTTGCAGAAATGCGCATGTTGCATTGGATCTATGGTCACACAAGAATGGACCGAGTTCGGAATGATGATATACGTGATCGCCTAGGTGTGGCACCGATTGAAGAAAAGCTTGTCCAACATCGGTTGAGATGGTTTGACCATGTCCAGAGGAGACCACCAGATGCACCAGTGCGCTGTGGAGTCCCAAGCCAAGCTAATAATATAAGGAGAGGCAGAGGAAGGCCGAAGTTGACATGGGCGGAGGCGGTGAATAGGGATTTAAAAGCTTGGGATATATCTAGAGATCTATGTTTGGATAGGATTGCCTGGAAAGCAGCTATTGAAGTGCCGGAACCATGACTTGGGTATCTTGTTGGGTTTCAACTCTAGCCTACCCCAACTTGCTTGGGACTACAGGCTTTGTTGATGTTGATGTTGATGTTTGAGTGTACCTTATTGCATTCTCTCTGTAGCTAAGCGGATGATACTAAATATAATAGCTGCTCTGTTGTTTGAACTTTTGGTCAAATAGTAACTAATACTGTGACCACTTCTACTTTTGAGATAATGGTAATACACTGATCACTATAATGTGTGTCTGTTACCAATATTGCAGTATTCTGTGTGAGGATGAGATGCAAGCAGTTGCTGTCAAGAGCCAATTGCAACAGATCGCTAGACCGATGTACAGCAACCCACCTGTTCATGGTGCACTGGTTGTTTCTATAATCCTCAATGATCCAGAATTGAAGAGTTTATGGTTAAAAGAAGTCAAGGTAAATTGTGAATCCTACATAAGTACTTAATGTTCTTAAGTGGCTAGATGGTTAAATCTATTGTTAACGAATAAAGAAGAATTTTATCAACACGCTATTGATTGTTTCAGGGTATGGCTGATCGTATCATTGGCATGCGGAAGGCACTTAAGGAAAATCTTGAAAAGCTAGGTTCACCTTTGTCATGGGATCATATCACTAATCAGGTAAATACAAATGAGAAATATCAATTCCATGTTTCTGAAATCTGAATGTAGTTATTGATGTTTAAAGTAACATGTATATTCTCTGGTTTACAACAGTGACCAGTAGCTGGTTATCCCAAGGCTGAGATTGTCTGGTTTGTATCGTAATGTTGGAGCTCAGTTTGGTGTGTGGCTTGGATTAGTAAATTAAAAAATGCAAGGCCCTTTGAGCTGGCAACCTTGGGACTAACAGTTGGGATAGATAATGACAAACAAGGGCATCTTGTTTACTTAATGCTTTGAACATAGATAGTCTGAGATACACCCCTTTGATCATTGATTTTGAGTAAAGTGCACTAGCGGTCCTTAAACTTGTGCTTCTGTGTCATCCCGGTCCCTAAACTCGCAAATCGACCATTTAGGTCCTTAAACTTGTTCATCTGTGTCATTCCTGTCCCTAAACTTGTTCGGTTGTGTCATCGCGGTCCCTAAACTTAGAAGTCGGCCGTTTAGGTCCTTAAACTTGTTCAGCTGTGTTATCTCGGTCCCTAAACTTGTTCAAGTGTGTCATCTTGGTCCAAACAGAACGATACAAAACTTTATATCAAAAAATAATTTATAACTTTTTCATATGAACTCGAATGAAGACAAACTTTATATCAAAATTATAGCTCTCAACGTGATCTATAACTTTGTAGTTGAAATTTTTTTAAAATAAAACTGTTTATGCCCCCAAAATATTAGTGTATGCTTATAGATTTTGAAATTTAAAATTTAAAATTAAGTTTCTGGGCACTAAATGACTTTAAATAGAAAATTTTTCAACTAAAAAGTTGTAGATCACGTTGAGAGCTACAATTTTGATATAAACTTTGTCTTCATTCGAGTTCATATAAAAAAGTTATGAATTATTTTTTGATATCTAATTTTTGGATCGTTATGTTTGGACTAAGATGACACAGCTGAACAAGTTTAGGGACCGGGATGACACAGATAAACAAGTTTAAAGACCTAAACGGTCGATATGTAAGTTTAGGGACCGGGATGACACACCTGAACAAGTTTGAGGACCTAAACGGTCGATTTGCGAGTTTAGGGACCGAGATGACACAAGAGTGCAAGTTTAGGGACCGCTGGTGCACTTTACTCATTGATTTTTATAGTAACACCTAGCAGCGTGGCAATTTTGATGAAATAAGTATTTTGTTTAGAATTAAGAGGAATCAATTACTGCTACTTTCATGAAGCAAAAATTGTTCATGCACATTAGCTATCAAAATGTTTTCTTCGATATTCTAGGAAACAAGTATAATGGAAGGGCTATATCTGAACTTTTGTAAGTTCCAAACGAAGAGCCAGTACATCAGCCAATCATATTTTAAGTTTAAGTGTATAGAGTTACTAACAAGGACCAATCTCATAATGTATTTCTGAATTTGCTTATATATTTACTGGATAGCAATAGATCTCCTTGAAACATGTCTTTTCCCGTGCCACTGCATTTTTGTTTCAGTACTGTTTTTTCATTTGATCAGACTCAATTTACGCCTTGTGCACTATTATTATTGGTATGCATTGAATTTGTATCTTAAGAAAGGCTACGTGTCTTTGAACAGATTGGAATGTTCTGCTACAGTGGGATGACACCTGAACAAGTTGACCGTTTAACAAATGAATACCATATTTACATGACCCGCAATGGGAGGATAAGGCATACCACTTCCTGATTGTTTTTTTACATCGTGTTAATTCATTGATCTGTTTCTTCATACCTTCCGAAGAATGAATCTAACTTCATTCCCATGCCAATTTCAGCATGGCTGGTGTAACAACAGGAAATGTTGCTTACTTGGCAAATGCGATTCATGAGGTTACCAAACCAAATTGAGCTACGGTCCTACCTTTGGCTGATGAAATGAGGCCTTCAAGTGCCTTTCTTTCCTCTCTTTCATGACGTAATAACATGGTCGTTCTGGAGAAATAAGTTGAGCCTGCAGGTACCACATGCATGGAGACTCAGAGATGTAAAACTTCAGTTTTGAGAGCTACATACTGATCCTGTTCCTTCAATTTTCTGTTTCCCGGCCTTGTCATGACACTTGCACCAACTTAGCATAATGTAAAACTTCAGTTTTGAGAGGTACAAAACCAACTGCAAAAGGCTATAGCATAATTTAAAACTCGGTTTTGACTGCTATAGTACATAGTGATCCTGTTTCTTCTATTTTCTGTTTCAGTACTGTCATGACAATTGTTACACTATCTTCAAAAGTCTGTAGCGTAATTTACAGTGAACTTGTACTTCCAGTGTTAATTTACGAACTTGTACTTCCAGTGTTAATTTACAGTGAACTTGTACTTCCAGTGTTCGATTCAATTACTCTAGCAAATTTTGCGAAATTAAATAAGTTTTCAGTTACTCTGCATTAAGTTTTCAGTTACTCTGCATTAGAGCTTTTGATTGTCGTTCCGTAAGCTATTGACAATCTATACAGTTATAAAATTTAGAAATCAAATCAAACAATCATATCAAATCATTTAAATTAGCTTTGGTAGGGGTGCGCCAGGCATGGGCAGCAGTGCAACGCTTGAGAGCCCCAGTAGCAAGCTACTGTTGTAATCTCTCCCTCATAAAAAATTAATTTAACATCAAAGTGGACACATAGCCCACATATCAGATATTAAACTGATAAAAACAGATACTACACTTGATCTTAGCCAAAAGGCCGAGAAAGGTATGAGTTGCAGCCGGGCACCCTCGCCTTCCTTTGTAGAGCGCCTCGCGCCCCTCCGTGGCTAACCAGACGATGTGGTACTAATAGCTGCACCGCCTCTGCTCTTCCCTCGGTCTGGCGCTCCCCCGTGACCGCGGCGCGCTTGTTTGGACCCAATGCTGATTTCCAGTTTGTTCGGCCCTCCTATGCCGGCCCAGGTTTGTTAGTTCTCATGGGCCGTTACTGTAAAAGGGCCGTCACGGACGGCCTCACGAACTGAGGGCAAGTTACAGCAACTGGCATATTTACATGGAACTAATTTATTTTTGTGAAATTACATGGAACTAATTTGCTTGTACTTGTCACGGTAAAAGCGTTTATTGGAGAAATTAAGCCATCTCAATGAATATTTCGAACAACATATCACGTCAAAAATGGATGGCCGGTTTATGTGTGGCAGATGAAATGTACTAAAAAAGTAAAAATAAAGCTAGTTGTGTAAAGTGTCACGAACCCTTGCGGATTCGGACGGATAACTGGATTGGAGTTTAGACTGGGAATGCAGCAGGAGCAGAATGGGGACAAGCAAGAGCGGTATTGCTGTATATTTAGAGTTTAGAGAATGTCCTCTCGTTTGTTACTGACTCCATCCCTTTACAAGCGTTTTATACGCTAGACACATAACAACTAAGGCCCACAATGTCACCATGCCGCAACGCGTCCACTTGGCGAGACGAAGCCGCCCAACCACCGTCAGCAGTTCAGCCGTTGCCTGTTGTCGGGCGGCGAACAGTAGAAGTCGTTCGGGATGCTAGCCGCCTCTTGGAGGTTCTGACATTACCCTCTCCTCGAAATGCAGCTTGTCCCCAAGCTGCACAAGACGGAAAATGCCGACGGAGATGAGTGGCTTCCTCCCAGGTTGTCAAACATGGAGGAATACCAGACCATTGCACTTCAATCTGTGAAAGCATAGAAGCCCCTTTGTGTATCATACGGCTATTCAGAAAAGTAACCGGTTGTAGATCAGCTTGAGGGTCATCAGGTATCATAGTGATGTCCGGATCAACTGACACTGAAGCCGGAATGTGGCGTTTGAGCTGAGATATGTGCACCACGGGATGAATCTTGCAAGCATCGGGCAGATCGAGACGATAAGCCACAGCTCCCACTTTAGCCATAACCTGGAAGGGTCCATAATAGAGAAAGCTCAGCTTCTGATTGCTTCGTGGCGCGACCGAAGTCTGGATATATGGTTGTAGTTTCAAATAAACCATGTCCCCCACAGCAAACTCCTTTTAAGACCTGTTAAGATCGGCATAATGTTTCATGCGATGTTGAGCCCGATGTAAGTTGTACTGAATTACATCCTGCAACAGATTTCGTTCCAACAGCCATTGCTCGAGGTCTGGTGCATGTTGCTGGATCTCATTGGTGATTCCAAAGTGGCGAGGAGAGTGTCCATACAGAACCTCAAATGGAGATCGGCCCAGAGCAGAGTGATAAGAAGTATTATACCAAAATCCAGCGAGAGGCAACCATTTAACCCATTGCTTGGGGCAAGAATGGACAGTACACCTCAGAAATCCTTCAAGGCACTGATTCAAACGCTCAGTTTGACCATCAGTCTGAGGATGGTAGGAAGAGCTCATCATCAATTGAGTATCAGTCAGCTGAAAGAGATTCCTCCAAAAAGTACTAGTGAATATCTTGTCTCTGTCCGAAATGATACCCTCAGGCAACCCGTGTAGCTTGTACACTTGATCCAGAAAAACTTGAGCTACATGCATAGCAGTGTATGGATGAGCTAGTGGAATGAAATGTCCATACTTGGTATACTTATCAATGACAACCAAAATTGTATCAAATCTGGAAGACTTAGGCAGTCCCTCCACGAAATCCAAAGAAACAATTTTCCAGGCCTGAGTAGGGATGGGTAAGGGTTGCAACAACCCAGCGAGCTTGGAATGGTCCACCTTAGCCTGTTGACAGACCTGACAAGAGCCGATGAATGCACGGATTGATTGCTTCATGCCAGCCCAAGAGAATATCTGCCGAATTCTATAATAAGTGGCTTGGAACCCTGAGTGTCCACCAACAACACTGTTGTGCATAGCTTGGATCACATGCTGCTGGGCCAAGGCATTAGTGCCCAACCAGATCCTACCCTTATATCGAAGAATCCCATCCTGTAGGGTAAAAGAAGTGTTGGACCGAGTACCATTAGTCAACTCCTGAATCAATTTTAGTGCTTCAGTGTCTTCCAGATAGACCTCCTTGACTCTAGGTAACCACTCAGGATTGGCAAGTGCTACAACCATTAGTGGAGAATCAGTGGTACACCTAGACAAAGAGTCTGTTGCTTGATTGTTCAATCCCTTTTTGTATTGAATTTTGAATTGTAAGTCCATCAATTTTAGCAAGGCCTTTTGTTGAATCTTGGTTGATATTCTTTGCTCACTGAGGTGAAGAAGACTTCTGTGATCAGTACGAATAATGAACTCTTGATGTTGCAGATAAGATCTCCATTTGTCAACAGCTAAGATAATAGCCATGCATTCCTTTTCATAAGTGGACAAGGCCTGATTCTTGAGGCAGACAGGCTTGCTGAGATAAGCAATGGGGTGCCCTTCCTGCATTAGCACTGCACCAAATCCAATGTCACTAGCATCCTAGCATCAGTTTCCAGCACAAACTGTTTTTTAAAATCTGGGATAGCTAGGACTGGTGCCTGAACTAAAGCTGCTTTAAGGTGCTGAAAAGCCTCTTCAGTGACAAATGTCTATACAAAGGGTGAAGTCTTCTTGAGGAGGTCATAAAGTGGCTTACTAATTAATCCATAATGTTTGATGAACTTGCGATAATACCCAGTAAGCCCCAGAAAACCTCTCAATTCTTTCAAGTTTTTAGGCTGAGGCCACAATTGGACAACTGAAATCTTGGATGGTTCTGTGCTGACACCCATATCGGATATGCAATGACCTAAATATTCCACTTCCTTTTGGACAAAGAAACACTTAGAGTGCTTCAGAAAGAACTGATGCTCCTGAATGACCTGGAACACCTGATGAAGCAATATCAAATGCTCATCCAAGGTGGCAGAGTAGATCAATATATCATCTATAAAGATCAATACCCCTTTTCGCAACAGATGGGCAAAAATTTGGTTCATGATCCCTTGAAAAGAAGCTGGTGCATTGGTGAGTCCAAAGGCCATCACCAGAAATTCAAATAGGCCACTATGGGTTTTAAAGGCTGTTTTATGAGTATCGTCAGGGTGAATGCACAACTGATGATATCCAGCTCTGAAGTCCAATTTAGAAAACCACTGTGCACCAGCTAATTCATCTATCAATTCCTCAACAACAGGGATGGGGTGCTTATTCTTCACTGTTTGAGCATTTAAATGTCTGTAATCCACACAAAATCTCCATGTTCCATCTTTCTTCTTGACTAGTAAGACAGGAGAGGCATATGGACTCTCACTGGGCTTGATAATACCGTTTTGCAGCATTTCGTGCAACTGATGCTCAATCTCATCCTTTTGGGCCGGGGAATACCTATAAGCTCGGACATTGACAGGTTGAGCTCCTGGTAACAAAGGAATTCGATGATCAAAAGTTCTTGGAGGTGGCAAAGCAGTTGGTTTCTGGAAAATGTCAGTGAACTCTTCCAGCAGTTGAGCTACTTGAGGCAACAAGTCTTGACCAGAGATAGTAGCAACATCAATACTATCTTGAAACTGATGGTATGCTGCAGGTGTTAGCTTAAGCTGAACACAATGGGTAACAACCTGCCTATTAAGAAGCCCTTTGAGTGCTCTACCAGACATAGCAGGACACTGTCCCATATCCTGAGTTAAGCCTTGGAGGGAGATCCTCTTACCATCCATAGTGAACCTCATCAATTTCTTGCCCCAATGTACCCACATAGGACTGTGTTCCTCTAGCCAATCAGCCCCCACAATCATATAAAAACATCTCAATGGAAGAATTCCTACTGAAGATATGAATGTTGCCCTTGCAAATGCCACTGCAAATTGGGTATCCTCTGATCACACTGCATAGGACCACCATCAGCTGCCACCAATTTAATTGGGGTACAGGGAACAGGGGCCATTTGTAATCGAGAAGCAAACTGCTCACTAATGAAAGAGCCCACACTGCCAGAGTCCACTAAAATGAGAACAGTCAATTTGCCAATCCAACCACACAGTTCCAGAGTTCTCCTTTTGACTGTTTCTGAATCTTTCAATTGGGCCACCAAAGCCACCACTTCTGCTTCGGTATCACTGGATATCTCTGAATCAGAAATGTTTGTAGGCTCCAAGGCATCCAAAATCTCCTCTAACACATGTAGAGGTATATGTGCTGGACATTTGTGGTTATGATTCCACTTGGCACCACATTTGAAACACATGCCACTCTTCCTTCTCAAGTCACGCAGAGAGGCTAGTTTATCATCAGTACCCGTGATCATCCCTTCAGGTTTACCCTTCTCCACTTCCCCAACCTTGTTCTTGTCATACCCTGTCTTGAATGAATATTTGGAAGAGTAGTGCCCCTTCAGTTTGCTATGGGCTAACTCCTCTTGCAACAGGGCTAAAGCACTGGCAGTATCAACATCTGTAGGTCTGTGCAAGGAGATCACCGACCTGATCTCTTCTCGAAGTCCTCCAACGAATCTGGTGACAAAATAGGTGTCATCGTAACTGCTGTTGTATAAGAGAATTCCATGAGCCAACTTTTCAAATTCAATCTGATACTCTTCCACAGAACCGGTCTGCTTCAACACATCAAGACGCTTGAGCAGCAGCTGGTACTGGTTCTTATCGAACCGGTTCATGACCAAGGCACATAGCTGATCCCATTGCTCAACTCGTCCACCTCTCTGAACTGTCTGCAACCAAGTCTTGGCCACCCCGCGAAAATTCAGAGCTGCGAACCTCGTCTTCAGAGAGGGTTGCACCGCATAAACCTCGAAGAACATCTCGCATTCATCACGCCACAAACGAGGAAATTCGCCATAAAATTTGGGAAACTCGAGTTTGGGAAAAGGCGGAGAACGAAAATGCGTAGAATCACAATGAGGAGGGGGGTCAGGTCGGATTGGAGTAGTAATCGTACCCTTCCTGATGTCCTACGGCCGGGGTCCAAGGATCCCGCCACAGTCCTCGCCGTGGCCCTTGGCCCGCTCCCCATCTCTCGCAGGTGAGCACGAGGATGACGCGGGAGCCGCGTTAAGGTCCATGCCCTTGAACGCTAGAGCTGGATGTGGAGGTTGTAGTGCTGGGGTCGTCGCCAGCTGAGTCTCCAACGAATCCACACGCGATGTCGCCAAGTCGATGTGCTTGGTCACCGTGTCCAGGGAAGTAGTCGTACCCTGCGACTGCTCGCGCAATTCGTCAAACGCGGTGTCCGCGGTGGACTGCCAAGCTCCTATGGCATCCAACGAATCCATGGTGCTTCTCATCATCGTCTGGAATCCGGCAAATTGCTTCATCATCAACTCGAACTTCGTGGAGAGATCGTCCACCGAACTCGCCATGTCTTGCTGGAACTTGCTCGGACCTCGCTTGGGCGCCAGCCTTCCGGCGATCGCACGCCGCACTCGTCGAATCAAGCACAGCTTCCTTCCGCTCAACCTCGGCTCGGATCTGGAGCTTGCGATGCAATCACCGAAGTGCAAACCGCGCCTCCTGCCGACGGGGATTACAAACGTGATCAAGGAAACAAGCCGATAGGATTAGATCGAGAGATCTGATACCAATTGTCACGAACCCTTGCGGATTCAGACGGATAACTGGATTGGAGTTTAGACTGGGAATGCAGCAGGAGCAGAATGGGGTGCAAGAGCGGTATTGCTGTATATTCAGAGTTTAGAGAATGTCCTCTCGTTTGTTACTGACTCCATCCCTTTACAAGCGTTTTATACGCTAGACACATAACAACTAAGGCCCACAATGTCACCATGCCGCAACACGTCCACTTGGCGAGACGAAGCCGCCCAGCCACCGTCAGCAGTTCAGCCGTTGCCTGTTGTCGGGCGACGAACAGTAGAAGCCGTTCGGGATGCTAGCCGCCTCTTGGAGGTTCTGACATAAAGGTACATGTTTGAACTTGACGGATCAATGTGACAAAATAGTCATTATGATCACCGCAGCTCCATGTTCAAAATGCTATGCAAGGTGCCGCAACACCCGGCAAACTCTATCCAAGTAGAACTACGTCCAGGATATACAATTTTTTGTACAATTTAACCCCCGCTCTTTTTTTTTGTGTGTCCATTATCGCCCCCACCAGACCAACAACAGATGTCATCTAGGACCAGATAGCTCAATTGGCTCTATTATGAAGGACGACGAATCATGTGGGTCCTCATGTCTTATAGAGAAACTGTAAGGCACGCCATAAGGAAGAGGTTCCCTATTCAACTCGATGCTGGTTTCTGCCAGCGTGACGTTAGCTTCAAGAGCATGGAGAACTTCAGACATCTTAGGCCGCAGTATAGGATTCGTCTGTGTACATTGGATGATCACATCAACCGAACACTCCAGCTCAAGAATATCAAATGAATCTCTGAGATCCCTGTCGACCAGCTTATCCAGTTTCTTTTCCTCCTTTAGCTCTCTAACCTGAAGGGGAACATAGGTGTTAAATCTCTCCAGTGTGGGTTGAAATACAGTAAATAGTTCGTAAAATAAGTGCACAGTAGTTTACCCAATCTAGAATCATGCCTTTCTGAGACTGGCCATGTCCATTGCTCAAGGTTTTAGGACCAGTAATCAGTTCCAACAAGAGAATACCGAACCCATAAACATCCGTCTTTTCTGAGGACTGTCCAGTTGAGAGATACTCAGGAGCAATATGCCCAATAGTGCCCCGAACTGCAGTAGTAACATGTGATTCCTGACGGTCAAGAAGTTTCGCCAATCCAAAATCCCCAACAATTGCTTCAAAACTTTCATCAAGCAATATGTTTGCAGCTTTGACATCCCTGTGAATGATCTTGGGATTGCATTGTTCATGAAGGTAGAGTAACCCCCTGGCAGCGCCAAGAGCAATCCGCATGCGTTTACTCCAATCAAGAGATGGTTTTCCGTTACGGTAATCTGAAAATTGCAACCCCATATATTACAAAGTAGATAATAAGGACATATAAGTAGATGATATGACCGTCACAAAGAACCAACCAAAACACATATTAAGCAAAATATCTACAAGGAATGCAAAGGATTTGCACAGAATGCCAAATATAGACTCAAATAAGACAGTTGAGTTACCTCTCAAGCGCGTCAGCAACACTGCCATTTGGCATATATGGATATACAAGCAACCTTTCTTTTGAGGTCATGCAAAATCCGTACAAACGCAAGAGATTCCTGTGCACAGCAAGGCCAATCAACTCAACTTCTGTTTGAAATTGAACTTCACCGGTAACATCAGGATCTTTCAATCTCTTCACTGCCACTAAAGTTCCATTTCTCAAACAACCTTTATACACAATGCCAAAACCTCCTTGACCTAATATATTCTTCGAGTTAAAATTGTCCGTTGCACTTTGCAGGTCATGATATGAGAAATGCTTCACATGACCCAATTCAAATTCTAGATCTTGATCTACAAATAAACAAAAATGTCAAATCATATATATTTAACCTGTAAAGAGCACATACTACATAGGCTTGGATAATTACCAGCAGAAGCAAAAGGCAAGCGCCATCTGCAATAACTTAGCCAATACACAAACAACAAAACTAATATTGTGGAACAGGTGACACTTAAAGAAATTGCCAGAGCTAATTGATGATGGCTCTTGGTCTTTTGGACCTGTCTCGACACTGTCCCTGCCATTAACGTACAGTTAAGTTCCAGTTTCTAAAGAATAGATATGTAAAAGATATGCCATCTGGGAAAGCAACTACCATTAGTCATTGTTGTCAGATCCGAACAACCATGTATAATTGAGGAATTGCAAAGGAACCGATTTCCCGCAAGACTGAGAAACAGAGTAAACAGTTATCTTCAGTGAAATGTTAAAACTACCAGAAAAGAATGTGCATGCTCAGCCTCAGCTTAAGCAATGTAATAAGAGAACTTTAGTGTCAGAAAGGTGGGGAGCAAATAATCATTCATTGCAACTGACAAAAGATTTTGAATCAGAAAATGGAGTAAAACAGTACTCCATCCATTTCAAAAGTACATGGCCTATAGAATTTGTAATCTTACTTATAAGGCACACATGCAAATTACCCTTTCTCTCCTTTCCCTTATTTACTCTCACTCCCTGTCTTCAACATTTTCTAATAAACAACCCACAAATTACTCCATACATTATTCCCCAGAAACTTAACAATTTAACATCATGGATACCATGGTCATCTCCTTGTGTCCTCTGTGTTCTTGGTCTCTTTAATCTAGGTGCTTGACCAAAATATGCTTAAAAGAAATGGAGTAAGAGAAATAAGAGCCACACCACAAACAATTACCTGTAATCATGTGCATAGATTTTTGGAACTGGGCCACTTAAATTGTTGAATGATAAGTCACTGAAACATATCACCTCGTCAGTTTAAAGCCAAATAGACAATAGTCACTTATTATGTGAAAAAGAGAAAGAAAATCAGAAAGAAACATACAGGAATGTGAGACCTGGAAGCCTAGCAACATCTGCTGGAATCGGCCCAGATAAGTTATTCCTATCAAGGCGTCTGAGAGATTGACAAAGCAACTGTTTTAATACAAAATACATGTTGTGAACTTATAAACATTTTTTTAAAATCAACTCACAGATAATTTAGTCGAGTCAATTGCCCCAACGAACTTGGGATATCACCAATGAACTCGTTACTAGAAAGGTCAAGAGCATTCAGATTGATCAGCTTCCCTATCTCTGGAGGAATTTCACCTGATATTCTGTTATTCTGTAGTGACCTGAATCAAACCAACAATAAGGTCAGATACTGAACACAGATACTATCTCATTTCACAAGGATGGATGGTAATCATAATTAGTAAAATCCCACAGGAAATTCAATACAGGTCCAGAATTGAGAAGAGTGATTACAGTTTGGAAATTATCAAGTAAACAATGTTGTTAACTTTTAAGATGGGTGAATGATGCAGCATTATTCTCAAGTTGGATGGCCAATCACGCGAAACCAAGAAGAGGCTTCTGCTTATGCTTTCTCATTTGGGAGATAACCAATTAACCACTGACCTAAGCAAATAGTGCTGCCAAACGTTTTGTGGTAAACAGATTTGTGAGGTGAAGCCGTGAAGGTTCTAGATCCACTATGCCAGTGTAGCACAATATATACTATAAAGAATAAAGCAACGATTTATGGTTAAATAATGTTATAAGAAAGGAACCTTACAATTGAAATTATCATGAAAAGAGGAAAAACAGCTAGCTTTGTGTAACTTGACTCAACCAACCAGTGAATGTTAGGTAACGAAAAAAAGAAGAAGACAAACCTACATATTATGATATATCAAGCCAGACAATTGCACAAACAACTAGGTCTGGATTCATAAAACAGCACATATATAGTTAGGAGCTATGGCACACAGCATCAATGTGTGTATACAAATGAGCAATTTGTGTTCAAGAAGCCATAGAAGGTCGAGAACACCCCGATGGAAACGCTAGCCATCCTAACATTGTCAATAGGAAAGTGGGTTCTATTTGCTTCCATATGATTCCAAAAAGAACTGGGGACACCCAAACCTGCATTGTTAGCAATAAAAAGTAACAAAAGAAGAGTAATCAGGAAAGGCTGTGGTTTTGGTTTCCATGGACCATGGTCACTTGGATGAGTATTGTAGACTACCATATTTTGCTAAGTTGTCCTGACTTTGGAAGATTGATGGTCCAGGCATATAAGTGGTACAGGGACCCTCTGTAGGATCCCCATTCAAACTAATGATAAACCAAGAGTGTTATTGCAATGTTCCTTGACTGCTCTGCAAGACTGCAAGTGACATGATAGCGACACATCTGTCACGGTTGGACTAAACTAAATGGGAGCCGGTCGAATTGAACAGACCAAGCATCACATTCATCTTTCCTAGTGTCAATGACAAACCCATTCTGGAACCAGTTCAACTGGAATGCATGCCTATTTTACAGTGGCGGCGTGAGCGTGAGGGATGGCGATGTTACAGTGGTAGGTAGAGTCATTAGGAATGATGAAACAAACAAGAAGGAACGGAAATGGAAAGGTGGGTTGGTCTCGTCATCCTGAGACGCTCACATTGTCTGGAGGTGGCTGAGGTTCCCGATGCTCGGCGACAGCGTCCCGGACAAGCCGTTGTTGGCCATCTGGCTGCAGCTCCGTCGCGAAACGAAACGAAACAAAACAAAGACACTGTCAGTGACCCGCAACAAACGGCCGACGATGGGGTTGGGGGCAAAAGAAGAAAAAGGGTTGGCCGCGGGATCAGAGATGGGTGGGGGGGGGGGGGGGGGGGGGGGGGGGGGAGAGAGAGAGAGAGAGAGAGAGAGAGAGAGAGAGAGGGTCAGGTCACTCACAGCGAGACGACGAACTTGTCCGGGGAGCAAGCGACCATGGACCAGGTGCAGGGGTCGACGGAGTTGATGTCCCAGGGGGCCATGACCCCCTCTCGTCCCGCAGCCGGCTCTTAACCGCCATGAGCGCCGCCACTGCACAAGCCAAGCAAAACCACGGCAAGAGCATCAGAAACCACATCCCATCCCATCCTGACTTTGAAGGCCCAAGTCACCAAACCCTAAACCCCAGCCACGACACGCAAGCGCGCGCACCTTCGTAGTTGAGCCCCTTGGGGCGAGAGCGGTGGGTCCCCGGCCTGCACGCCAGCGGCAGCAGCGGCTAGCATCCACGCCGCGGCGAGGGCAGTGAACCGCGGTGCGGCCGCCATAGCGAGCGCGGGAGTGGAGATTGGGGGAAGCGAAGCGTTAGCGCGAGCGGAGGAGGCGGCGGCGAGGGCGTGGGTGCTGGTGGTGGTGGCCATGGTATATTACCCGGCTCGGCTGGGGGCGCGTATCGAGTCGAGTGCAGTGACGGACACTGCTGCTACCGTAGATTAGCGACTTGGCGAGGAGATTAGGTTATTACCTTAATTAAGGCGCGCGGGTGGAGTGGAGTAGATTACGTTAATTATTAAGGGGTAGGCGAGCAGGGCAGGCGGGTGAGGAGTCAGGTCAGAACTGAGAAGAAGTGGAGACGGGTGGCTGCCGAGGACGGGTGGGGAATTGTGCCCAGTGTTTGGCGTCCGGCCTCGATTCCCCTCCTTTTTGCGGTTTTGTTTTTTCCTGGCTGGGTGTAGCCGATGCCAAGATACTCCGTAGAACAGAAGACTGGGAAGGAGTGGTAAAAAGGCGAGAGATCCTATTCTATTCCTCGACATGGACAGAAAACTTGGAAGGGTTTGGCCAGGGAATCGGCGCTTCCGGTCCGCCAATTACCCCCAGCAACTGCTCTCCTTGACCGGTTTTGTTGTTTTTTTGTTCGTATGCTTGCTCCTTGCTGTTTTTTTCTTTCCTCACTCACTCATCACTCTCCTCAAACGGTAGTTTTTTCTTTCTGAGAAAGTACAATTGTTGTTCTCTCTCTCTGCTTTTCTCGTTACTCCGTCTCCAAAGAATGCTACGGTACTGATTTTAACTATATTCAGTTTGATAATACATATCAAATATGAATCGCGCAGATGTGTATCATCATTGGATGGTAGAGACCGAAACTCATTCCGTTATCTAAAAATCAAATATGTACTTAGACTTATCATTCTAGTATAATATATATCTATTTGTAATCATAAATATTGATATCGACTTAGTCAACTTTTAAGTAATTCGGTACAAACTTGATTTAGAATTATATATTTTCTTGGAACGAAGGTAGTAAACAATAATGTAAGTGGACACGTTCATACATGACAAACCATATGCAAGTCAAGCGTTCAACTCTCGGCAACGCCCTCTATCAAATATCTTGCCCCGCCTAACCATACCACTGCTTTTTATGGGGCCTGGGCAGCTCGTCGCACCACCACCTCTCCTTCCTCCATAGTAGGTGATTGGAAGTTCATGTCACAACTCACAACTTCTTTGACCTCACCTTCCTCAAAATTCACCACTATAGCTCTTTCATCCACCACTCATAGCCATCACTAAATATCGGTAGCGCTCCACTGCCTCGTTGATCCACTCGTGCATTGCCATTTTCAACCTTCCGAACATCCGAGGTATAAAGAAGCCCATGCGATCAAAGCTACTTACTCATAAATCCTAATAGAATGACCTCCATTTCGTCTAGTGTCCACATAGCGGGGCCGCACATTATGACAACACGCAATAGATTTAGAATTTTCGTTCTCTCTTAGTCACGGAAGCATAATTTAATGTAAACTCCCTTCTAACAAACCATTGAAGATGCTCTTATTATAATTTGTTTTACATACAATACAAGTAAGCTTGAATGCTACCACTAAATGGCGTAGTGGCTTTCAATGTGCCTTAGGTACAAGTAGTGCATATAATCATATGTTTATACAAACAATAGTGAATTATTTTAGCTTGTTTATCAAGTGAAACATTTGTTTGTAATTTCAAACCGGTGCCATTAACAACACTTTCTACAACCTTTGAACAAAATTTTGACAAAACAACTAGCATAATCTTCTCAACATGTTAGCTTCATCAAATTCATGCAACAGGCCTATTGTCACACCCAATTTTAAGGATAAAATTGAATATGAATAACTCATGTGTGCCCAGAGATAAATCACACACATAAGCCGACAAATCTTTAAATAGTACCATCACTGAGTGCTTATTACGTAACGAATAATATTTATTAAACATAACAGCGGAAATAAAGATAACTCTCGCGACGAAGCTCCACTTCACAGGGAACGCCGACTGGTTGACCACTAGCCTAGTACTCCTCACGGTAGTCTTCATAGCCATCTGAAGGGGTTGAGAAAGCAAGAGTGAGCACTTACGTACTCAGCAAGAGTAACATAGGGTTATGAAGCTCAAAAAGTTGACATTGTCTGTACAGCGGTTGCTTTTAACTTGGTCAAGTTTTACCAACACTTAGCTTTAGTTATGCATAGCCCAATTATTAACCACATGATAAGATTAATAAACAACATTAAACATTAAACATTAAACAACATGATCATCTACACTGTGAGTTTTCCAGGCCGCTCGTGACCGTGAGCACGGCTATCATGATAGATTTACACTCTGCAGAGATTATACACTTTACCCACAAGCCATGTTACCCATATGCCCGAGTTAATTACTCCCATAACACTTCCAAGGTGAGTGGGCAGGGAACACTATGAAGTCTTTCAAAAGTCTTCCCAACATGTTGTCAGACCCTACGGACCCAAGGGAAAGGGGTATGTAAAGCCCCTACTCGATGGTACCTTTCGAAGCGGTAACCACCCTAGGACATGCCCTACAACCAGCTCGGCACTGGTGCCTTTCATGAACTGTCAACATGCTAGTACGAATCTTTATACTTGACTAAAGCCAGAGCCATTATAGCACTCGTGGTTGCATTTTTAAGTCCCAGCTTTTGCCCTACAGTGGGGTCCTATTCCATGTTGCTATAAAAGCCAATTTTATCTCATTGTTGCATATATCATTAGTCAAGTTTCATCTCAAGATCCATTATTGTAAAGCATAGCAAAGCTACCCATATGCATGAGAACTCATGGTGACAAGGTAAAGGATAATAAAGCTATGATATAGATCTAATAGGAATCAAATTAGACACATGCAATCATGACTAGATGAATTAGGATGAATAGGTAACAAGGATGATCCCATGTTAAACTTGCCTTGATCCCAAAGCTCTTGGTGATCCTGATCTGCTGCAAAGAACTCTTGCTCACCGAAGATCTCACCGGCTGTACTCGATCACATCACCACGCAATCATCCGAACAATCATACACGAAGCAATAAAGATATGATCAGAACATTACACCATAACAATAAAGAGATTATGAAAAGGTTATAAAACAGATCTATACTTTACTACGATCACAAAGACACGAGAATCACGCTAATCGGATCTAAAATGAAGAAGTTATAGATTAAACGGGATTTTGAAAAGGGCAAGATTAAAGCATTACCAAATTAATTTACTTTGATTTTCAAAAGTAATTAACATAGATGAAATCTATACTACTGGATAGAGCATAAAATTACGGACCTAACGCAACTTGAACGGATCGATTTGGATTTAAAACGAGCAAAATATAAGCATTTAAAGTTCAGTGGCAAAACTGTAATTAGGGTTTTTCTTTTATTTTCGAATTAAACAGATCTGGAAAAGGGAATACGTTTTCCCGAGGAAAAAGCGTAAAGATGAAATCCGCCTTCTAGACTGCGGGTTAAGGGGCCAAGAAACTCAGGGTCTCTTTAGCAAAATAACCACCCGAAGGGGTACGGGGCGATCTGGTTCACTGGATCTGAAATCGACGACTCAGATTAGATCTAAGAGGAGAGAGGGAGGAGATGGGCGGCGCAGAGGCCGGAGGACGGCGGCGCGCGGCAGCGCCATGGCCGGCCGAGCCCGAGGCTCGTTGGCTTAGGCCGTTCGGGAGCTCTGGTGCCCGTTTTCAAAACCGAGAGCACCGGAGGAACGAGGAGACGACGGCGAACCCATCTATGTGACTTGCAAGGCTCGGGTTGGCCCGAGGGTGGCCGGCGGCGTAGAGCAGCGGCGGCGGAGCTCTGCACACGGCGGCGCGGGTCTTCCAGTGCGCAAAAAAGAGAGAGAACAGAGGGGAGAGGTGTTCCGCACGCACGTGAGGCGAGTGCGAAGCTCGGAGAGGTCTGAGGACGGCCGAGGATGGCTGGCCTCGACGAACAGTGGCGGCGGGACCTCGGTGCACGACGACGAGGTCCAACAGAGCCCAACGAGGGAGAAAAGAGGGAGAGGAGACGTTCGGACGCTTCGCGAAGAAGATGCGCGGGTCGGGGGGACTTACGGTGTCCGGATTCGCTCAGAACGGCAGCGGCTTGACGGCGGAACGCGGCGACGACGGCGGCGCTACTGCTGCTGCGTTTGCGGGGCGAATCGAGGCGAGAAGATGAGGAAAACGGCGCGGGGGACCGGTGCTATTTATGGCGGGGTCAGGGAGGGAGAATCCCACGCGGTTACGCGCGGAAACCGCGGAGGAGAGCGGTTGCGGACGCGGCGTCGCGCGGCGGCGGTGTCCGACTCGGACACGAGAGGGAAGAAGAGGGCGCCGACAGGTGGGGCGAGCGGTGTCAGTGAGAGGGAGGAGGCCGCGGCAGACTGGGCCGAGGGAGGGAGGCGGCCCACTTCGGGAGAAAGAGAAAGGGAGAGGGAGAGCAGGCCTGTGGGCCGAAAGGTGAAAGGGTGAGGTTTCAGTTTTCTTTTTATTTGATTTTGCAAATACTTTTCCAAATTGATTTTCAAAATGATTTTGAAATATAAATTCTAGGGTTTTGCAAATTCACTCAACACAAGAAAAATGCAGGGCATGCAATGCTCAAACATGTTAACCCTAACATGAGATTAGTTTTAATTTTATTTCTTTAATTCTATGCTTCACCAAAAATACTTAAATTAAATCAAATTAAACTCAAATTCAAACCTAATTTCTAATTCAAATTTTAGGGTGTTACACCTATACTTTGAGGGCAGATACCTTACTTCTCAACAACATGATAAATTGGCAATTAGTTCCATAAAATGAAACCTAGACTTTTATGATGCGGCTCCTATTCAGTCTGCTCCACCACTAGAGCTGGAGTCACATCTTCACCTTGGAACATACTAAACGGCTCTGAATCCTATTTCGCCTGGCCAAAAGCGCTCCTCCGTCCGAGCATATTAGGTGTGGCTCCGTCCGATTGGTGACGGAGCTGTAGAACTATATCAAACATCTTCTAATGATTCAGCCGGCCGATTGAATAGTGTTTTATAAAAAGAAACAAGTTAAAACAAGTTGCAAGTAGTTCAAGCGAACATAGCTATGTGAGTAATATATAGATATATACTAGAACCGTATCAAACAGCTTCTAATAAGTCCATGGTATATAGACACAATATAATCCTGGTTCGAATCCTGAGGTCCCATATTCCGATACTCATTAGCAGAATCTATATAGCTTCACCTGCTCACTTCGAAACCTGCAGCACCGTTCATTTCCAATGTGAACCAGTCAGTACCGTGATTATTGACCATAGAATACTGAAAATTATGCAGGGATGCAACGCAGTAATAGCCAGTGTGAACTCAAGAAACCTTTACAAGGAACAAAACAACGTTATGCTTTAGCAACTTGTAAAATGCCGTTGAGACAGAAAACTGAGCAGGTGTATCACGGTGTCCGCGTCGCGATAGATAAAGCGAATAAATGGCGGCCTGCTCAACCACACTAACGAACAGAATCAATCGCCACTGGACCACGCCACTGCCCGTAACGACAGAACCCATTCGCACTCACCTGTACCTTTTATTCCCCATTATATCTTTGTTGGCTCTTCTGCCTTTGCACTTGACACATGCCATCAGATGCTGCTCTAGGATCACAATTTATCCAGGATTAGATCAACCATATATATTGCAAAGAAGTTCAGAAACTTAGAGCAAGGAAAATGATAGGCCATTCAGAATCAAAACCTTCTTGCAGGAAGCTGCTGTTACAATTCCCCGATCAGCACAACTGAATGAAAACAAGAATTTGTTTCCAATACAAGGGATATGTTATTGGAATTGGCAAGGGGAAGAATAAATTAGTCGATCCTTACCATAGCACGATATAATTTTCCATTAATAATAACATTTACAGAATTACACTAACTGACAACAGAGGATATGGAACACTTACAGGCGCACTACAACACTTAACGTCGGAGAAAGTAATACAATAGCAGGGATTGAATTCCTTCAATAGCTTAACAATACACCAACCCTTTCCCTCTCACTACTTAGGCGAAATCAGATTTTGCATTAAAACAAGTGACCAAGGCTGGCTGCACGAACATACCACTTCTCCTTATGCAACACATTGGCGCCAGCTCATGTTTGGCTTTCCAATATTGGTCAGATTCTACACCTTGAATGTGAGGAACATGCAGGTTGCCTTCGGCACAATGAAGCATCAGAAGAGCAAGGTTTAAACACCATGGAGTCTTCACCTATGGTCCGGTAGTGTGCAATAAAGTGAGCCCAAGATGCCGCCTAGCATGGTCTGGGATCAACCTGTTGATGAGCTCTGGGGAGGCATTTGCTAGCTGCAAATTAATAGGCAAATATGTCGGTATCTCACTTATAGAGACATTTATGTTCAGCTGTTTTGTGACGGACATTTGTTGCATGTGAAATGACCATTTCAGTCAAACGCAACTACAGTTCCCCACATGCTTTGCCTAGTTATAATAGTAAAGCAAGCACATGCAAAGCATTAATGTGTATCAGTCTTGAAACTACTTACTTCCTGTTTAAAGTTGAACAGTAGAGGAAATGGCCGTCCATTTGGCAACCTTGCATGTGGTTCTCGCAACTCATCAAAGAATGGATGTGCACATGCTTCAAGCTGCGAGAGTTACCAAAATTAGCAATAAAATCAACACAATGAAGGAAAGCAGGTTAGGCTAGGCATCTCAGACTTGATGGTTGATTCATTACAACATTGCCCTCTTTAAAAAGACACTCTAAATGTTGTTGTCTTTTCAAATCCAGTAATTTCACTTCCAAGGAGAAGTTTCACAAGGTAGGAATTACAGTACAGAATAGAAATCCAGCTGAGTACTACAAGCATTCAACTCTGTAAAGGCTAACACCATCCTGACTTCTTGAGTCTTGAGAAAAGGTAATCCAGATAAGGCAATCAAAGACCTCCATGGTCCCTTTTTAACACTTGGCACAGACTCCAAGAGGTGAAAAGCTTACAGAGAAGTCCATTTTGAATGGTCTAAAGCAAAGAATTGTCTTGCTACGGAGGATATCAGGTAAAGGCTTGCACACCATTTATGAGAATAGAAAGGAAAAGGATATGGCGCCATCATATCCAATCATTGGTACTAGTTTTTTTAATATAGAATGAATCATCAGTACTAGCTTTATACACACAAACTGAGATGATCGAAACATTTAACAGCTAAAATAGAAAGGGATGGGTCGACATGACCAACAACTAGGAAGAAACAATTAATGTCATAACTAAAGCTTTTGCAATCATTGTAGGTAGATGGCTTCTTTAGCTGACTAGAGTCAGTCAAATAGGCAGAAAACACTTACAGCAGTGCATCGTAGATTTGGTGAATACTGGAGCAAACGTGAAGCAAGATCTATAGCTTCTGGAGGCATCCGCTTGTGGAAAATCTGCAAAAGTAAGGTATGTTAGTTGAAGTTGTGTATCATCAATGAAATAACATGATAAATTAATTTTCACATACCTTGTGCCATGGGTGAGCTTTGATCTGAGGAAATCTAAACTCAGTGTAGTTTGGATTCATACATCTGATTTCCTCACGTGTTGGAGTACCAAGAACCTGTCAGCAAAGCAAATCTATTCAATACATGGATACAGAGAACACTAGCTAGTACATTTCTTTAGAACTAATATATTGCAGTCTGCAGAACAACGAAGTACCTTTATTATCTCAACAAGCTGATCTACAGCACTTTCACCAGGGAAGAGAGGCTGATAAAATCATTTTAACAAAAAAATGCGTTTAGTTCTAAGTTTGCTGCACAGTGGATACATAACCACAAGCAAATCTGTCGGAAAAGCAGAGAAGATAAACTAACCTGGCCAAGAAGCAGCTCAGCAAGAACACATCCAGCGGACCAAATATCAATTGATGTTGTGTACTCAGTTGCCCCAAATATGAGCTCTGGAGCACGGTAATAGCGTGAGCATATATATGATATGTTTGCTTCACCTTTGACCTGATCAAATTGTGAATTAAAGTAGGATTAAAATGAGTAAAATAGATATTCTATATATCCAGAAACTTGAAAAGCAACAAAACTACATTAAATGAATAAGCTTGCATTAAAGAAGCAGCAAAAGAGGAGGCAGTCCAGGTGGAACACTGGATTCTTCTCTCATCCCTTTTGTGCCACTGAAGCACGTACTTAAATTTGAGTCCACACTCCACAAAGCCTCAGACAAAAACTTCATCTATTTAGTGGTGTGTAAGGAATTTCTCCATAGAAACTTCTATAATAACAAAAAGATGCTACTTCATCACTAAAAACGATGTATGCAAATCAAACTGCACTGTTATGCCTTCCTTAGAATAATAAAGAAAATACATGGTATTAGTTCTAGAAAAGCTACAGGACTGCATTAACTTACCAACATTTTGGCACTCCCAAAATCACATATCTTCACTTGGTGAGTCAGCGGATCAACCTGTAATGAATGAAGTGGCTATCAGATTCAGATTAATTAATAATTAAGATATTGTGAAACCAAATTAAAAAATATGGACAGGCCATACCAAAAGATTCTGTGGTTTCACATCCTGTGGCAAACTCCAGGTACTGTGTGAATATAGGCCAAACCTCGAAATATCTGCATAAAAGGACCGCGAGAAAAAAAATGAAAACCACATCCAATCTACTGTAGATTTAACAATAAAGAGTAGCAAATTTTTCCAAAAGAGTATAAGTAACTTCTTACCTGGTAGGTATACAATTTAACATAAATAAGCGGCATTCTCTGGTTCATATTGCTGTAATGCTTCAACACACGGTATAGTGACTCAGGAACGAACTCCATCACTAAGTTAAGGAAAAGTTCATCTCTGCTTGTAGTAGAGAAGAAGCAATGCTTCAAGGAAACAACATTGCAGTGATCCATGGATCGCATGATTTGCAGCTCCCTGTTCTTGTAGCGCTTGTCCTGCAAAACCTTCTTGATGGCAACAGTCTCACCAGTCTCCAGACATTTTGCCTAAATGTACACGCAAACAATACAATCAGGGTAATGGGAAATAAGACAAAAAAAAAACTTAGGAAGGTTTATAGCAAAGCAACCATCACTGTACCTGGAAGACGATTCCAAATGATCCAGTTCCCACAACTCTCTCTGCCATGTAGCTGATAGTCTAAGAAGCAGAAAAGCACACAGCCCAAGTTAGGAAAGATATAGCTGTATGCATGACATTCACTAAAGTCCTGCGACTTTTGGTCCCCTAAAACTTACCCTTTTAGGCTCTCCATTCTTCCCTCCAATGGTTGTAGAGATTATATGACCCGTGACTGGATCACTCCCTTCAATCATAGAACCAGCATGCTGTCACAAGGTAAAATCCATAAGTAAAGGTGGCAGCACATAGCCAAAACGTGATACCCATGCTTAAAATGATCAGGACTGCAGCGCAAGGTAGTAGAATAGGGGAATTACAGCCACCTAACTAATGCAAATTCACACAAACTAGGCTTGCTAGAAATGGAAACTCAACAAAATCTGAAAAATCCTTATCCACACAACTGAAATCACAACAAGACAAAGCATACATCGCAAACCTGCTAATCACACCATAGCTTACTAGGACAGGAGAGTGAAATTAACTGTCATAATCGCCTAAAAAGGAGTTACCTAGTTTAATTCCCCCATTTGGAACACAGTCATGATCACCTACTACACCAGTATACGCAAAGGCGCCCCAAGCCGGCATGTTAAAGCCAACATGTCTGGCGAAAGCAGCGGGCGAGAAGCTTGCATAGCGCGCACGCAAGGACCAGCAACAGGAAGGCAGCACATCTCCTCCGCGGCAAGCAACGCTCCTCCTCCTCCCCTCTAAGAGAAATCGCGCGGGAGGGGCACGCAGCTAGACCTACCCTCGCCTCGCGCGGCGCAGATCTACGTACGGATCGAACCAGAGAACCACTAAACACGACGCGGGGGGAGATCCGGGAGGCCTGCGCGGCCGCTCCGGGCCGCCGGTACCACACGCCGGCGGCGGACAGGAAAAAGGAAAAACCCGGCTCACCTTGGCGTCGGCGGTGGCGTGTGCCGCGGCGGCGGGGAGCGGCTGGTCCACCTGCATCGGGTCCGCGGCCCCGGCGGCGTGGGCCCCACCCGGCAGCGCGGCCATGTGGTGGGTGGGGCTGCGGGCGGAGACGACGCGGAAATGGACCTCTTCTCTCCCCGTGTCCTTCCTGTTGCGCTCTCTCTCTCTCGGTCTCGGTCTCTCCTCGGTGAGGAGGTTTGGGGAGGCGGGTGGGCTAGGGAGGCAGCGCCATGACACCCGCCCCGAGCCTCTTTTTTTCGCCCTGTTGTTTTTTTTATTCCTGTCCTCCGCCACCCACTACGCTGATACGAGAATGAGTTAGGAAAGGACCGGAGGATTTCGAGAATAGCGTAGCAGTGTCGATGGAGTTGTGAGAGTTTTACAGAAGGGTGCCTAAATGGATGTGTTTGTAATTTAAAGGAGTATGGGATGGAAGAATGGGGTTTGGCATTGGCAGTGGGAGGAGGCCGGAGGGGGACATGGTCAATGTGTCAGTCCGGCTGGCACTTGGAATCTCCCTTGCAAAACGGCTTTCCCCTCTCGCTCGATTCGGCGGGTGGGACCTACTACTACGTCAGAGAATATAAAATGGCGCGTGGGTTTTACCGTTCGCGCCGCTCAGCGGTTTAGGTGTGTGTGAACTGTGATGTGGAGGAGCCTCGACGTATTAATCGTTTTAAAAAGGTTGTTTTTGTTGGGTTTTATTTATGATTTATATTTATTTATTATTAGGATGGAGTCATGGAGATCCATGGTCCTCTTTATTTGGAGACACTAATATGTTGGACATATATGGTCATGAAACGTTGGAATTATTTCGTCATTCATTTGTGGATTTTTTTTTATGAAAATTTGTCGTAGGTTGAACGATGTGGCGGCAGCTAATTTGCCGTGGATAATTCTAAGTACAGCCATCATATTCTATGAACAAGATAACTAAATGAAAATGCCCACGACGGAGGCATGATGACTTAGCCCTAAATGGCTAAATGGTCATCATTATTTGGTAAATAATTAATTATAATATAATTTTAGGAAAAACTTGCATGCGCTTTGATTGACATATTGCTCATAATTATTTAGCTAGGTCCTCAGATAAATTGGCAATCACACTTATAAAATACCCTCTTCATTCCAAATTATCTCTCTATTCCAAATTATGATACATTTTAAGAATTTTAGAGAGTCAAAACATCTTAAATTTGATTAAAATTATAGAGGAAATTATATTTTTTTGGCATCAGATAGCTATATTATAAAAACACACTTAATAAAAAAATTTAATGATACTTCATTAAAATGTTGTTATCTTATCATATAAATTTTGTCAAACTTGGATGCTTTGATTCTCCAATATTTTCCTTATAATTTAGGATAGAGAGAATACTAGACAGAAACAAGCAATTTGGTCGGTTCATCAAATTTTCTTGCCTCGCCTCTCCCGAGCATTGCTGGCAGAGTCGAGCAAAATCATCTTACACGAGCTAGCAAGAAAAACCCTTGCGTGTACTAGTAACAAGGCAAACGAGTAAAGAACGAAGCAGGCTGTTTATTATAGATTCTTGCTCAAAGAGGCATGGCAAATGTGGGTAAGGGGTAAAAAAAGTGCCAAAGTCTCTCGTCAACTCATTGGCACTCTCCCATAAACCATTGTATGCTTCATTCTTGTCGAAGTTATGAACAGCAATGAAGGATAAGAAGGGGAGGAATCAATCAACCTAAGCCTATTTTGATGGCACACTTTGACATGATTTTTTGTGGAAATTTGGTTTACAGCCATGGATCATAGTTTTTGTGTACCGAAATTTTTCAACCTTTAACTCTTACACAAACAGGCTTCCTTGCTAAACTTGGAGAGTGCGGCAAGCAAATTATCTACCACGGATTAGTCAAAGTTTGGCAATGGGTGTGGCAAAATACTATAGGAAACCAAATAAGTCTAAAAATCATAGCAAGGGGAAGACAAGAAGGTTGTGGCTTTATTTTGCATGAATCTTCTTTCTTAAGTATCTGGAGAGTCTGGAGTATCCTTCATACCTACAATTTTGTTGCATACCATGGCATGGTCGCTATCACCACATTTATGAAGATTTTTGGGATGCTAATTAGAAGAGGGCGAAGTTGAATATGTTTTCTCTAATAAAATGAAGTTTGTTTTTTTTAAAAACATTGTTGGACATTTCGATCAGGGGCGAAAAGCTTTGGCTAATAGGATCACAACTTCCACTGTCAAACTTAGAACTTATGGCTAGTCCCAGCTAGAGGTTAGAACTATAGAAGGTAGAAGCCCATATGGGACTCTAGCTCAAACCAAAGGTTATCATAAGTTCCAAGTGGTATTTCTAAGCTATTTTGCACAGGCCCTAGATCAAAGGAAATGTGGAACAACTATTAAATAATCAAGGGCAAGTAGATCTAGAAATGAGGATTGATGATTTTTTTCTCAAAGTTTGAATCCACAAAGTATCCTACATCTTTGTCACAGATCGGCAAATGAACCCAGTCTCTTCCAATCCTTACCTCCCGAAGGGCACACAAAAAAGTGTTAATTAGATTTACTCTTGATTCCTTGCATCACAGAATCAAAATCAAGACATTCACAACTTCCAAATTAAGGCACACAACAACCTTGGGTGTTCACTTGGTGACATCTAAATGTGTAGGGAAAAAATGTGACATCTATAAGAATATAGGATACATCTATAGTACATATATATGTTGCTGAATCACTATCGGCCACACAATCTAACCAATGCCTGGTCGTCAGGATCAACTAGAGAATTGGGCACACATGCAGGAGCCAATTGACTACAACTACGTGACTGAGTGAGGTAATCGTATCCTATGATGTCTATAGGATGCATTAGAATATGTCACCATATACTCTAATATCACCCCATAATTAAAGCGACAGCGTCACAGACTATGAGACCGAAGAAGAAGTCAACTAACATTAACCCTAAAGTCACAACTTGGCGTGGTGCTCCCACGTATTAGGTGTTGTGTGGTTCTTGTGATGGACAATGAACACATGGATGAAGAAAGTTATATGTTTTAATATTAGAGATATAGATACATGTAAATAAAATAATTTACAAGAATCATTAATCTTTTTAATATTAGAGATACATACGTATATGTAAAGAAAAGAATTTGCAAGAAATATTTGCTCCATTGTTGGTGACTACCAAAGAGCGAAGCTGAAACAATATGTACTGAAGATTCTTTAATTAAAAAAACACAAATATTCTGGCCTCCAACATTCATATTTAATTAAGGAATACAAATATTCTGGTCTCCAACATTCACAAATGAATCGGATGAGTATAGACAGATTATACAGGCTCACGAATTTTAGACCAAATTCCACTGTAAGAATAAACAAAGTTAACTAACAAAAAGAAGAGACAAAGCTTAGGCATCTGTTCTATTCCGATTTTTCCACCCAAACTTCTATGTGCTTAACAGACCAACGTTTTATCATTATATCTAAAAAAACTGATCAACGATTGGCCAAAAACGTTAAGTTAATTAGCAATCCTTATGAGTTTGTGTTTTGTGAATTGCAAGTATCTGAATAATCATACTACTTCTCGTTAATCAAATTAAAAAATAAAAAGGTAGATTGAACTATACGTTGTCTGGCAAGATAAAAAGCTTTGTGGATTGAGCTCTAGTTTTGTTATCTGCACAAGGCCAGCAGTAGCTTCGTTCCCTCCTCGTCCTGGACCTTCGCTTTGGTCGCGACCATTGCTTGGGCCAGAAAGACCTATGCATAGGGCTTTGATGTAACCGCCGCCGGCTTGATGAAAAAGAAACATTTTCTGGGCCACAAGTCGGGCCGCTCTAGGCCTTCGCACCGATAAACATCGGACGCGAGAAAAAAAAAAAACCCGGGAGAGTGAAACTGTCGCTGAGGCGAACGAGTGCCTAGCGCATTGTTTCTTTAAACATTGTTTAAACATAAACATAGTACACGCTGTGTGGATTATGCAGAGACCGGAAGTATTTTCAAGAATTGTAACAACTCGATGTAATAATACTGAAACTTAATAAATTTGTTCTATATAAAAAAACTACACCGTTGAGTGCTTGCCGCCTGCATCCAGGCCGGTTTTGTCAATTTGGTGGCCTCTAGGCTAGAGCCAAACTAACAATAATATTTCTAATAAACTTTAATATATTTAGCAAACAAAAACTGCTTCTAACATTTACAGATACAAAGTCATTGATGATGACATCAAAATAATAATTTCTTCTTAAAGCAAAAAAGTTGCCAAACCATCTAGACATTGCCAGCTTCAAATAGTTCATTCAACCTTAAAAAGGTTCATTCAGCTAAGGCCACAATCACAAGCACAGTGAATATGTTCCGATGAGCAATAAAAATATTAGCATAAATCCATTTCTCTAACTAAAAAATCTCCGTGGTAGACATTGGGCTATTTGACAAAATAAACGGGTTACATCTACACTAGTAGATTGTAGGAAAAATGGCTCCAGGACACTAAAAATGACCACCCTTTGCTGCCAGACACCTCAAATAGAGCGATTTGCTCGAGGACACTCTGATTCTTGATAAATATGTGGGTGGACACAACACCCATTATAATATTTTAAGAAAATAGATATAAAATTATATAAGTGTCTAAAAATTATACTATAAAATATTCTAGAATCTACACGATGAGAACTATAAAGTAAAAATATTGTTTTGCATCATTTTTGCCTCTCTTTATATATAGACAAAGTTAATCATAGTAATTTGTTCATATATTTGTAGAACATTGAAAATCTTGTAAAATCACATAATGCATATATCATCACATCTTGACTATGTTAATAATATTAGCTCAAAATAATAAAGTTTATAATGGTACATTTACCATGACTGAGTTACACATTTATCTCCTGCCAAGCTTAACTGATATATTAAACTTTATTATTTTAAGTTAATATTTTTAGGATAGTCGGTGATGTAAGCTGTTTTTTCTAAAATTTTTACTGTCCTACAAATATATAAAAAAATTAACTATGGTTAACTTTATCTATTTATGAAGAGGGATAAAATGATCATTTTAGTGTAAAACAATATTTTTACACGATAGTTATCATCATGTAGGGCATAGAAATTTTATAGTATATTTTTGAGCACTTATATAATTTTATATCTATTTTGTTAAAATATTTTATTAGACATGATGTCCACTAGTAAATTTACCAAAAACTAGAGCGACATGTAACAAATTGCTCTATTTAAGATGTCCAATAGCAAAGCATACACTTTTATTGCCGGCCAATTTTACATAGATTCTATGTAAAGGCGGAAACGAATGAACCACCAAATTAAATCTTTTTTTTAGAATTACACAGTACAACGCAGATGCCCAACACGTACACTCACCCTTATAAATACACGTACGTAAACCTGAAGAATCATGGCCCTATTGGTTTCGGTGATTAACGACAATAAGAGATTATTATGGCTAATGTGTGTTTTGCAGAGGCTATGCGTAGCTTAACCATAGTGATCAACATGAATGGGCATCCATGGTTATCACTTAGCCCCCAAGATGGATATCGTTTCAGATTTCAAGGATGACATGATGAAGACCCTAGAGTGATAGGCTAAGTGCCATAAGGTGATGAAGTACACTTAGATATAGATAGGGCTTTATTTGATCTTTGACTGTACTATTAAGAGGGGTTGAGACTAGTAGCTTGACTTAGGAGAGCTTCATGACTTAGGTGTGGTGCACACTTGACTTCCTTAGTTCTAAGCAAGCCTATAGTGACCGTAAGATAGCCTAAAACAACTTTCATATTCATCGCGACAAAAACCGAAGTTGAGAGAGCCAGTTGATGGGCGTCGGACGCTAAGGCCAGAGGCGCCGGACGTTGTCTGGCATGCCAGACGCTGGTGCCGGACGCTGATGTATGCTGACGCAGCGTCCGTCCGAGAATATTTTCTCAGAAACCCGAGAGCAGCCAGTTGGCGCCGGACGCTGTGGCTTAGCGTCCGTCGCCTGCTGACGTGCACAGTAACTAGCCGTTGGGCAGGGCGTCGGAGCGTCCGTCGCCAACTTAAAACATGCAGTTTTTCTCAGCCCGAGGCAGTTTGCTCATTTGAGTTACTGATTTCTTTGAGAAGGTTGGGAAGAGAGCAAGAGCCCTAGAGAGAGAAAGTGATTTGCGAATCCATCCATCTTTCTCTCCTGTAGTTCATCCAAGAGTTCAAGTGTGCATCCACTCTCGTTGTGAAGCTTGAGTGAGTCAAGTGAAAATCAAGGCTTGTTACTCTTGGTGATCGACATCACCTAGACGGTCCGGTGGTGCTTGGGAGGAAGGTGATCGCCGGAGGATTGTCGACGGCCCTTCTCCATTGACTTGTGATCGGTTGTGGGCGGTTCACCGAGCTGGAGTGGTGAAGAACCAGACCGTAGAGAGCACTCATTCTTTGCGTGAGATTGAGGGGGAGCAATACCTTGCGAGGTGCTCCAACGAGGACTAGGGGAGAGTGTCGACTCCTCGATACCTCGGCAAAATGTCGCAGTGTCAAGAATCTATTTCCCTAGCTCTTTCATACCGCATTATATTCCGCACTTGTTCTTCAATTCATACTAGAATTGTGTAGGGTGTTTTCGCTTTCCTTGGCTTGTTACCGCTTTCATAGTCTAAGGCACATGAATCGTTAGGCATGGGGTGATTGACACTTGATAGGATTTCATATTTGCTTTAGAAATTTGAAATAAGCTCAATCCACCCCCTTTTGGGCATCTTGATCCTTTCAATTGGTATCAGAGCCTTGTTGCTCTAAATTAGGCTTCACCGCCTAGAGCAAGATGTCCCATGGGGATGGACCGTCACCCATGTTTGATGGGGATGATTTTCCTTATTGGAAAGTGCGGAAGGAAGCCTACCTTGAGGCCGTGGATATCGGTGTGCACAAAGCCGCTACCATAGGTGGCACTATATTCGTCGAGGATCCCTTCTTTGAGAAGAACAATGCCAAGGCAAAGAACATTATTTTCCGTGGCATTGACAAGGATGTGTTCAATCATGTGCGGAATTGCAAAACCGCATACGATGTTTGGACAAACATTTGTGCGCTACACGAAGGGACCAAATGTGAGCGTGAGGAACGCTACCATTTCGTCATGGCTAAGTTGAACTCCTTTGCTATGCTTGCTAATGAGAATGCAGATGAAATGTACTCATGTCTCAATATTCTTGTAGAGGGGTTGAATGGACTTGGGCTCACCCAAATGCAACCCGTCGATGTGGTGCGCAAGATTCTTTGTGTCTTGCCAATTGACAAGTATGGCCGTATCGTCACCGTTCTTCACCAAGGGGATCTCTCCGCTTCTACACCAACACAAGTGTTGGGCAAGATCAATGCTCATGAGATGTACATAAAGATCGGTGATGGCAGTTCTTCATCCTCCTCCAAGAAGAAAGACAAAGAGAAAGAGGAGAAGAAAGACTTGGCCCTCAAAGCTTCCACCAAAGAGAAGTGCAAGATTCAATTGGTGGTTGAGAACTCAAGTGATGAAGATGATGAAGACAACATTGCTCTCATGGTGAAGAAGACCACCAAGATGTTGAAGAGGCTAAACAAGAATGAAGTCAAGTTTGACTCAAAGAAAAAGAAATTCGTCACAAGTTCTTCAAGGAAGTCAACCTCCCAAATGAAGTGCTACAATTGTGGTATTCTTGGTCATCTAGCTCATACATGCACCGAAGAGAAGAAAGACAAGTTCAAGAGCAAGAAGTTCAAGAACTACAAGAACAAGAAGGGTGCACAAGATGACTCAAGTGAAGATGACAAGAAGGAAGATAAGCCCTACAAAAAAAAGAACTTCAACTTCCACAAGAAGAAGAAGGATGTCAAGGCTTATATTGTTGGTGATTGACTTACCGACATTGAAGATTCAAGTGACTCCTCCAATGATGAGAGTGAAGAAGAGAATGTGGCCGCATTGGTGATTGGTTCTTCTACTCCACCACCACCCCCTCCTTCATCACCGGGCTCATCCTCTACACACCTATGCCTCATGGCTAAAGGTGACAAGAAGGTACAAAAAGAGGATGATGGTGATGTTTCCTCTAGTGATGAGAGTGATGATGAAGAAGCACCTTCCTATGATGAACTAATTAAAATTTGCAACAAATACTCGGACATCATAAGGAAGTACAAAGCTAAAAATGACAAACTTTTTGTGATACAAGAAAACTTGCATGCTAAGCTTGATGCCTTGTCTAGTGCCAATGATGTTTTGAAGCTTGAGACTAACACTCTCACATCTAGCACTAGGGAGCTCAAAGCCTCTCTTAAGCAAGCTAATGAGAAACATGATAAGCTTGAGAGGTCAACATGAGAGCTCCAAACAAGGTATAACTTGCTAAAAGATGACTACAACCAAGTGAAAAATGAACATGACACACTTGTGGTAGCTAATGAATTGCTTACACATGATCTTGCTACACATGTTGCTATTAACCCGGTTGTTAAGTGTGATAATGCTACTTCTTATGAGGACTTGCTTGATGAAGTTGCTAGTGAGCAAAAAGCTAAGTGCAAGGGCAAGAAGATAGTTGAAGCCGATAAGTATGATGACTATGTGAAGATGAGGGAAGAGAACTCAAAGCTCAAGAAAGAGCTAATCAACCTTAAGGCAAACAAGCCCTTCACTATCAAGTCAGCCAAGGAAGATGACAAGGATACCTCTACCTTGATCAACACACTTAGAGAAGAAAATGCAAACCTCAAGAATGAGAAGATCAAGCTAGCAAGTGGTTTGGAGAAGTTCACCAAAGGCCACAACCTCCAAAGTGAGCTCTTGATGAATACCGTGATGAAGAATGACAAGATGGGCATTGGGTTCAAGGAGAACCAAGTGATGAAGACCAAGGTCAAGATTGAAGCAAAGAATTACTACAAGAACAAGTACAATGGCTACAATCAAGACAAGCAAAAGCCCAAGCCTAGAAGATGTTTTGGATGTGGACAAGTTGGTCACTTTGAGTTCCAATGTAAGACACCACCTCCCAAGACCTTGCCCAAGCACACAAGGCCATTTGCTCATGATACACACTTTGTCATCAACAAGGATTCCAAGGGTAGACCTCTAGTGGTGTTTCTTGGTCCACCCATGAAGAACAAGCCTAAAGTGTTATGGGTTGCTAAAGAGTTGGTTGACAAGGCTATGGGTCCCCGCAATGTGTGGGTTCCCAAACAACAAGCTTAACTCCAAGTTGCTTGTGTGTAGGTGAACTACAAGACCGGTGGTAGCCATTGGGTAATTGATAGTGGTTGCACTCAACATATGACCGGCGACCCCGAATGTTTACCACACTTGATGAGGATTGTGCAAATCAAGACAAGATTACATTTGGGGACAATTCAAAGGGAAAAGTTCAAGAGCTTTGCAAAGTGGCAATCTCCAATGATCAATCAATTTCAAATGTCTTGCTAGTGCAATCTTTGAGCTTCAACTTGCTATCGGTTGGTCAACTTTGTGATCTCGGGTTCCAATGTCTCTTCACTCCAAATGAGGTAGTTGTGACCAATATTTAAGATTCATCATTGATATTCAAAGGGTTTCGGCACAACAATCTCTATCTAGTGGACTTCACCTCAAATGAAGCTAGTTTGCAAACATGTCTATACTCCAAGAGTTCTTTGGGTTGGCTATGGCATATAAGACTAGCATATGTGGACATGTCAACCTTGAAGAAGCTTGTCAAGAAGGAATTGGTTAGAAGGCTTAAGGATGTGGTGTTTGAGAAGAACAAACTTTGTAGTGCATATCAAGCCGGCAAGCAAGTGACAAACACTCATCCAACCAAAGCTTTCATGTCAACCTCAAGAGTTCTAGAGCTACTCCACATGGATCTATTTGGACCTACCACTTATGCTAGCCTTGGAGGCAATCTCTTTTGCTTGGTGGTAGTTGATGACTACTCTAGATACACTTGGGTATTCTTTCTTCAAGACAAGAGTGAGACACAAGGCATATTCAAGAAGTTTGCAACTAGAGCCCAAAATGACTTTGATGTGAAGATCAAGGAGATTAGAAGTGACAATGGGACTGAGTTTGTGAACACAAAGATTGAAGATTATTGTGATGAAGTTGGCATCAAGCATGAAGTATCCACCACTTATACTCCACAACAAAATGGTGTAGTTGAGAGGAAGAACCGGACTTTGATTACACTTGCTAGATCTATGCTTGATGAGTACAACACCCCGAGAAGTTTTGGGCCAAAGCAATCAACACTGCATGCTATGCGGCCAACCGGCTATTTGTCCAAAGGCTTCTCAAGAAGACCTCCTATGAGCTTGTGAATGGAAAGAAGCCGGATATTTCATTCTTCCGGGTGTTTGGATGCAAAGTCTACATCTACAAGAAGCGCCAACACTTGGGGAAGTTTCAAAGGCGTTGTGATATTGGTTTCCTCGTTGGTTATTGAAAGGTCCTAGATGGCTAGAGGGGGGGGGGTGAATAGCCTAATAAAAAATCTACAAATCACTAGAGCAAATGTTAGAATAACACTTAAGCGAAACTTTTGCTCTAGCTCTACTTAGGGATTCAAAGCCACATATCCAAGCAATTCTAGTTAACTAAGTGCCTACACACAATATAACGAACCTAAGGCACTTAGCTCAAGCAAGCTAAAACAACTAACAAAAGAACTAACTAACAAGCTAACTAGACAAGATATGAAAGAAAGTAAATGCAAGGATAAGGGTGATTGTTATACCGATGCCTTGTGATCAAAGGATGTCAATATGAAGAATCAATCACAATGAAAACCAATGAGTAGCCGGGAGACAAGATGAACACAATAATTTTTATCCCGAGGTTCACTTGGTTGCCACCAAGCTAGTCCCCGTTGTGTCGACTACTCAAGTGGTGATTCGGTGGCTAATAGGTGATCACAAGCCTAGCCCACTACCCGGGCGCCACAAGAATCCACCCAAATGAGAGTAACTCAATGACACGAGCAATTCACTAGAGTTACCCTTTGGTGCTCCGCCGAGGTGGGTACAAGCCCTCTCACAAGTCGATGAAGCCGGCCACGAACAATCACCAACACGTGCCAAAGCTTCTTCACAATCGCCAAACTGTCTAGGTGTTGGCAAACACCAAGAATAACAAGAAATCCCGCGGCGATGACGATGACCAAGTGCCACTAAGATGCAATGCAAAGATCAAAACACTTGGTTCACTCAAACTCTCATGAATTAGCAAGCAGAGCAAAGAGAGATGGGTTGTGGGCTATCTCAAGCAAGCACAATGAGTGAGAATGAATGGGAGGTGCAAGAGAGATCCCAAGAGGCCAGCCGAAACATATATATATAGCTCACACACAAGAGCTAGTCGTTTGCCTCCTTCTATGCCACTGTCTTCGTGCCTCCGGACGCAACATGTATGGGGGGTCTGGACCATTGGTGGCGTCCGGACCCTTCTCTAACCGAGTTGTAGCGCCTCTGTCTTCCAGTCCGGACGCACCCTCTGGACGCGCGAAACTTGGTGTCCGAACCAAAGCGTCTGCGTTCGGTCTGCCTGTCATTTGAAATTCGCTGTTCGCGTCTTCACTGAAAGCCACCACGTCGCCTCCGGACGCACTCCACAGTGTGGGTTCGGACCAACGAAGCCTGCGTCCAGATCTACACAGAGAGCTTCCAGAGAGTAGAAAACATCCGAAAGCACGACCAGAGTCCTGTGTCCGGACACTGATCTCCGTCCGGATCACCTGTGCACCGCCTGCCGAGGTAGGGTAAGCTTTCGGTCGCATGTCCAATGGTCCGAACGACATCTTACTAGCGTCCAGACCCTGCGTCCGGAGCACTTCCAAGTGGAAAACCGAGCTGCCTCTTCTTCTCCAAGTCTTCAAGTGCTAACACCATGAGATCCAAACACTTATGCCCTATGTTAGCCTTTTCATGAAATTATCTTGGATTTAATTTCATTTTCATGTCACTTAGGTTCATTTTATATGAATGCAAATGCAAACCTAGTGGCACATGATAACCTCAATCGACACGAGTTTTCCCTTCTTGATAGTACGGATATCTATCCTAAATGTGATCACACTCTCTATACTGTCTTGATCACTAAACCAAAAATGGCCCTATAGATATACCTTTGCCTTGAGCCCACTTTAGTTTTTCTCTTTCTTCTTTTCCTTAGTCATGGAGCACTTGATCTATCATGATCCTTAATCTAGCTCCACTCGTCAATTTGGTTCACCCTATCTTGATCATTCACTTAACAATAGGGTTAGTCCATAGGTGTCATCAATTAACCAAAACCAAACTTTGGCTTTCAATCTCTCTCTTTTTGGTAATTGATTACAACCTTTCACAAAAGAATGTATATAATGAAAATTTCCACTTTGATAGTATTAGCTCCCCCTACATATGTGATATATGAGTTTGATTCATTTTGATCACATATGCATGAACAGGAATTGTGGGAGAGTGAATGCTACCAAATGATGCTAAGGTATAAGAGATGGACCTTTGAAGCGTGATACTAATCGGAGTGCCATATTATACCATCCTTAGCACCATGAATGCCTAGAAACCACTTGAGAGCAAACTTGAAATATCACTTGGAAAACTTAAGCTCACAAGAAGAATTAGGCTAAAACCTAATCATGCTAGTACTTCAAGCATCAATTCAATTATGTTTCTAGCATTCACCACACAAACATGTCTATGAATCATAAAAACATATGCAAGCAAGCACTTATGAATGCACAAAGATATGCAACAACTTGATTCATAGGCTTGCTCCCCCTACTTGTGATTTTCAATTTTTCTTTGTGACTACTACTTCTCCCCCTTTGTCATCTATTATCATAAAAGGTGTGCTCAAAAGAGTTGATTATTGGAGAGAAACTTAGTTGTGGTTCAACCTAGATTACTTGCCCCAAGATATTTAACTCGGTTTAAACCATGGACAAGCTTGTTCACACATCCTAGAATGGTTATCTTGCCCATGTTGAGCTAAACATTTGAAGTTAATAGTCTAGATCAAACACTAGGATTGCAAGCCTACAAACATGTCATATGCTACCACTAGATCATACAAGCATAGAAGCAATAGTGGTACCATATAAACATAAAAAATCTTTTGATTTTCATGAATGAGCCTAATGACTTGATGTCTAGATGCACTAACAAGTCCTAATAATGGATGAATGACATGTCAATCAACTTTTACCTTGCTTTGCTCAAAAGAGAGGCATGTCATATATGTGGGGTGCATCAACACATGTTTGAATAATCAAGAATGTTCAACTTATTTCTTAGCTTGCAAAACCTCTTCTCATCAAGTGGCTTGGTGAATATATCGGCAAGTTGATCATCGGTGCCAACACTTGTAATTTTGATATCACCCTTTTGTTGATGATCCCTTATGAAGTGGTGCCTTATGTCAATGTGCTTGGTTCTTGAATGTTGAACCAGATTATTGGTTAGCTTCACCGCACTTTCATTGTCATATAGCAATGGTACTTGCTTCAAATTGATTCCATAGTCATTCAAGGTTGCCTTCATCCAAAGCAATTGAGCACAACAACTACCCGCACTTATGTATTCGGCTTCGGCGATAGATAGTGCAACACTATTTTGCTTCTTTGATGATCAAGATACAAGTGACATGCCTAGCATTTGACATGTGCCCGATGTGCTCTTCTTATCAACCTTGCATCCCGCATAATCGGAGTCCGAATATCCAATCAACTCAAAGTTAGACCCCTTGGGATACAACAATCCAACATCTTGTGTATGCTTTAAGTACCTCAATATACTCTTTATAGCCTTCAAGTGACTTTATTTTGGTGAGGCTTGGAATCTTGCACACATGCATACACTAAACATGACATCCGGCCTTAAAGCGGTCACATAGAGTAGGCTTCCAATCATTGACCGATACAACTTTTGATCCACCATGTTGCCACTAGCATCACTATCCAAGTGTCCATTGGTGCCCATAGAAGTGCTAATGCCTTTAGAATCTTCTAGGCCAAACTTCTTTATCATGTCCTTGATGTATTTGCCTTGACTCACAAAGGTGTCATTCTTCAATTGCTTGATTTGAAGACCAAGGAAGTAGCTAAGTTCACCAATCATTGAAATTTGAAACTCATTTGCCATCATCTTGCCAAACTCTTCACAAAAATCTTGATTGGTTGAACCAAATATGATGTCGTCCACATAGATTTGGAGCACAAATAGATCCTTGCCAAGCTTCTTGGTGAAGAGAGTAGTATCAAACTTCCCCATGATGAACCCTTTGGATAAGAGGAAATCCCTCAATCTTTCATACCATGCTCTAGGTGCTTGCTTCAAGCCATATAAAGCCTTCCTCAACTTATACACATGGTTGGATTTCTTGTCATCTTCAAAACCGGGAGGTATCTCAACATATACTAGCTCATTGATATATCCATTCAAGAAAGCACTCTTCACATCCATTTGGTATAGCTTGATGTTGTGTGCACATGCATAGGCCAATAGGATTCTTATTGCCTCTAATCTTGCAACTGGTGCATAAGTTTCTCCAAAGTCAAGACCTTCAACTTGAGTGTAACCTTGAGCTATCAATCTTGCTTTGTTTGTCACAACTATACCATCTTGATCTTGCTTGTTTCTAAATACCCATCTTGTGTCAATCACATTGTAATTCTTGGGTCTTTCAACTAGCTCCCAAACTTGATTTCTTGTGAAATTGTTGAGCTCTTCATGCATAGCATTTACCCAATCAACATCTTGTAAGGCTTCTTCAATCTTTGTGGGCTCTATGCACTACTACAAGATTTATTTTCCGTGGCGGTCAAAAATGATTAACCGTGCCGTATCAATGGTCACGGTTAATAGTGACATTAACCGTGGCGGTTAACTTATAGCACCGCCACGGTTAATAATAACATTAACCGTGGCGGTTAACTTATAGCAACCGCCACGATTAATATTTTTCAGAAAAAAAAATGTTTTATAAATTTTAAATTGCATTTCAAAACATTTTCTCAGATTCAAGCACAGATAATATAACATAAAATATTCATACATAGAATAAACAGATATTACATGAATATGTCGTCCTCTTGTAAGTACTAGCTAAACACTAGTGAACATACTAGCTAAACACTACTAAAGACATGAACCTATACATAAGAGGAATTTAGTCCTGGATATTGGAGATTATGGGAACCGACAATCTAGTCAGGCAAAAATTGTACATTGCGCAAAACCAAAAAAAGAGAAAGGGGTGTACAGAAACTGGACATGAAACTTCTTACAGATTGGACTAAAAAAACTGTAATTATCCTAGATGCATTGTCTAATCAGCTCCTCTCATAAATCAAAGTTCCAGTGGATACCACAATCCTGCAAACGGGAGCAAGAGCCTCAGGAAATATTTTTTTCAGCAGATGGATAATATAACATTATTCCTCCATGCATATAATATATTGCTAGGAGACCAAGTAGACGTAAATCACCATTCATCACAATACTTGATTAAATTGAATAAAACAATCGAAGGAGCATGGAGGATTTGAGCTCACCATGGCCGGGTAGGAGAGAACAACAATATATCTATGGTTGCACCAAGTCCCAATTCGGCATTTATGTCTTGTGCCTGTTTCACAATAAAGCACAACCAGTGAACTTAATTGAAACAATGACAAGTGAAAAGTGACAAGTTCAGTGGTGGGCTGAGATTTTTCATTCTTCTGTTTCTATTTCTGAATTTTCTGATGGAATTCTCTGTACACCAAATGATTTAGTGCTATATGACTAATAATAAAGAAATTTACCCAGCTTTGAATGTGATACTGATGACACAGAGGCATCATTTAGAGTTTCATCTCCATTTGGCACATCCTCGGTTCCTAAAATACTGAATACAGAATTAAGGGACCTCTTTGCAGTAGAAAAAAAATTCAAGTGTAGGGTGTAGGGTATAGATGGTACTTATAGCTTCAGCTCCATACCATATTTTCTCAGGAATTGAGAAGCTTGCTACCAAACCTTGCAATGCAGTTCTAAGCAGAGGCTCCTCCTTAGCCTAGCGTCCAAGTCCATTGCTTGCAAGTGAGTAGCCCAGCGTCCAAGGCAACCAGAATGTCGTACTCTAACAATACAAGCTACATACATCTAACTTGGTTCAGACATCACAATTCAAAAACCCAGTTAAAATTACCAATTAGCATGTGTACAGATAAAAGCCCACCCATGAATGCACTTGGCAAGCACAACGTCACCCAGCCCAGCTGCCGCAAGCAACACACCAACCAAGGTGAACGAGTTTGGGAACACACCTGCCCTCATCATGCTGACAAACAACCCAGCTGACTCATGGAATAACCCACTGGTCACATACCGGTAGATTGCCGCTGAGCAGGTAACCACGTCCCTAACAGGAATTTCGTCAAACAGGCTGCGGGCTTGGGCACGATGGAGTGGCTCACGGCCTCCACGGCCGAAGGAGCAGAAGGCATCTGTGAGGGAGCACTCGTCCACGGACCACGACAACCCTGCACCCGCAATCGGTAAACAGAGAATGCGGGAATCATATGGGACTGGACAGACCAGGATGCGGGAGAGCAGAGCGATACCGGCAACGAAGAGCCTGGAGTCAGAGGTCGGTGGCGGCGCGCTAGGAGGCAACTCATCAGGTAGGACGGGGCGGCGTGGAGGAAGTAGTCGAGGGAGGACGGAGCAGCACGCGCCGCCGGGCCGCCGGGAAGCACGCGGGCAGCCGCCGGGGAAGGGGAACCCGCAGGGCAATGGTGGCCAGCTATCAGGGGTAGGACCGGCAGTGTCCTATCTCGGATGGGCAGCATGGGGCGGGGGCGGGGGCGGGGCTCGAGCAGCGGCGGCGCGGGGCGGGTCTGCATGGGTGCGGCGTGGGGTCAAGCGCATATGTGCGGTGAAGGGGCGGCTGGGTCTGGATTAGGGATGGGTGCGGGCAAACTTGTACAGAGTTTGTGGATTAGTTAACCATGGCGGTCACTTTATACCGACTGCCATGGTTAATGTATCAACCGTGGTGGTTGTGTAACAGTAACCGCCATTAACCATGACGGTTAGATTATAACAATCGTCACGGTTAATGCATTAACCGTGGCGGTTGTGACCCCCAACCGGTGGGCTTTCTGGTCACCTATTAACCGTGACGGTTTATATGTTTAACCGCCACGGTTAATAAAACCCAAGTGCTATGTAAAATAAATTATGTAGTAGTAATGGATGTCATAAATAAATAGTGTTCACAAAAGGATGTCAATCTCGATCTTGTTTGCACACCACTTGTAATATCACCAACTATTTGATCAATGGGGTGATCTCTTGCAATGTTGGTTGGTTGGAGAATAGAGACTTGATTGCTTGAGCTTGGTTGAGATGAATTAGCAACTTGTTGATCTTGCACTTGAGAACCACTAGCTTGCATATTTGGTGAGTTAAGCACTTGATCTTTATCATCTTCAATGTCAATCACTTGTCTTGGCCTAATATCACCAATATCCATGTTCTTCATTGCCTTTGACAATTGAGGTCCACTCACATCTTCTAGATTCTCATTTTCAACTTGAGAGCCATTGGTTTCATCAAATTCAACATCATGAACCTCCTCAAGTATACCACTAGTCGAATTCCACACTCTATAAGCTTTGCTTGTGGTTGAGTAACCAAGTAAGAACCCTTCATCACATTTCTTGTCAAACTTTCCAAGTCTTGTGCCTTTCTTCAAGATATAGCATTTGCAACCAAACACTCTAAAGTATGCAATGTTGGTCTTTCTTCCATTCAATAGCTCATATGGTGTCTTCTCCATCAATGGGTGACAATATAGCCGGTTGCTAGAGTAGCAAGCGGTGTTGATAGCTTCGGTCCAAAAGGAGTGACTCACATTGTACTCACTAAGCATAGACCTTGTCATATCAATCAATGTTCTATTCTTTCTCTCAACAAGACCATTTGATTGTGGAGTATACTTGGCCGAGAATTGATGCTTGATTCCAAGCTCATCACATAGTTCTTCAACTTTTGTATTCTTGAATTCACTTTCATTGTCACTTCTCACTTTTTGATGGTTGTCTCAAACTCATTGTGACACCTCTTGACAAAAGATTTGAATGTGGCAAATGTATCACTCTTGTCATTGAGAAAGAATACCCAAGTATATCTTGTAAGATCATCCACTATCACAAAATCATACTTGTTGCCTCCAATACTTGTGTATGTTGTTGGTCCAAATAAATCCATGTACAACAACTCAAATGCTCTACTAGTGCTCATCATGCTCTTCTTAGGATGGGTGTTACCAACTTGTTTGCCGGCTTGACAAGAGCTACAAAGTTTATCCTTCTCAAACACAATATATTTCAAGCCTCTTACTAAGTCATGCTTGATCAATCTATTCAATTGCTTCATGCCAACATGACCAAGTCTTCTATGCCATAACCAACCCATACTTGATTTAGTGAGCAAACAAGTTGACAATTGAGCTTCACTAGCATTGAAATCAACTAGGTAGAGGTTCTCATATCTAAAGCCTTTGAAGATCAAGTTTGAACCATCAACACTAATGATCTCAGCATCATCTACCCCAAATATGCATTTGAATCCAAGATCACACAATTGAGCCACGGATAGCAAATTGAAGTTCAAGCTCTCAACTAGCAAGACATTGGATATGCTCAAGTCATTGGATATTGAAATCTTACTAAGACCCTTAACCTTGCCCTTACCATTATCACCAAAAGTAATACTATCAATGCCATCATTGGTGTTGGAGTTGATTGATTTGAACATTTTAGAATCCCCGGTCATGTGTTGAGTGCATCCACTATCAAGCACCCAATGCCTTCCTCCAGCTTTGTAATTGACCTACAAAACAAATTAGTTCTTCTTAGGTACCCACACTTATTTGGGTCCTCCAAAGTTAGTGACCAAGGATTTTGGCACCCAAATAGCCTTCTTCTTTGGGCCAACGATGGGTGTGCCAACATACTTAGCCATTACACTATCTCTCCCTTTGGTAAGCATATAACATGAATCAAAATGAATGGAGCTGGATTTAGCAAACTTGATTTGGCTCATGTTAAGTTTGCAATATTGGTCAACATGCCCCACTTGCTTGCAACTATTGCAATACCGGCCATTGCTTCTCACAAAGCTAGGCTTTGGAGTCACAAAGGTCGACTTGCCCTTCTTGGGGTATAGCCCAATCCCTCTTTGTAGTGGGAAAATCTTTGGCTACCCAAGCACTTTAGCAAACAGGCATCTCCACCATATGCCTTACTCAAAGCATGAGTGAGTTCATTAATATTATTTTTCAATTTTTCATTTTCACTCACTAGTGTAGCATCAACCTTTGAGCTTTCACTAGTGGATATGCATGTGGAAGTGCTAGTGTCGGTTGGTGCAACAATGATAGGAGTGAAAAATGATTCATCTAGAATATCACAAGTAACTCCAATATCACATGATGTAACAATCTTATCCTTGTTTTGTTCAAGGAGGGAGGAATGAGCCTTTTCAAGCTTGTAGTGAGTCCTCTCAAGCTTCTCATGGGCTTCCATTAGCCTCTCATGAGAGTCATTGAGCTCATCAGGGGATTGTTCAAGAGCTTTAAGCTTCTTGTTCAATTCTTTGCACTCCTTCCTCTTTGTCTCAAAGCAAGCATAAGTTTGCTTCATCATATCTACTAGTTCTTTCTTGGAGTACTCCTCCTCATCATCACTACTATCATTATCACTATCACTATCATCATGAGATTGTACCTTGGATGGCTTAGCCATGAAACATGATGGAGTGTCAAAGATAGATGGCTTATTGGTGATAACAATGCTTGCCAATGCCTTCTTCTTGGACTTCTTCTTCTCATCATCACTAGAATCATCATCGGAAGAATCATCACTATCCCAAGTCACCATATAGGATTCACCCTTCTTCTTCTTGGTGAAGGATAGCTTCTTCTCCTTCTTGTCATGCTTGCTCTTCTTCTTCTCATCATCATCACTATGATTGGGACAATCCGCAATCATGTGACCGGTGCTCTTGCACTTGTAGCATCTCTTCTCATATTCTTTGCTCTTGAAGTTATCTCTTCTCTTTCTAGCACCATAGCCCTTCTTCTTCATGAACTTGCCAAACTTGCGTACAAAGAGATCCATCATCTCATCATCAAGGTCACTAGCTTCTTCATCATCACTTGATTCTTGATTCTTTGTATTGCCCTTGTTCTTGGATGATGATGCCTTGAATGCTAAGCTCTTATTTTCTTTCTTTTCTTCCTTGACTTCTTCTTCTTCACTTTCTTCATTATATTGCTCTTCGGTCATGATTTCTCCAAGCACTTCATTTGGAGTGATCTTGTCCAAACCATCTTTCCTAATTATTTGCCTCAAAGCTTTGTATTTTTTGGGCAAACAACCAAGGAAGCGGTTTGAGACGTCTTCATCCTTGACCTTCTCACCCAAGCTCTTGAGATCATTGATGACCATTTCGAGCCTATGAAACATCTCTGGGATAGACTCATAATCCTTCATCTTGAAATGAGATAGCTTGTCCTTAAGCATGTACAACTTGGCATTCTTCATGGTGGCGGTGCCCTCATATGTATCCTCAAGTCTCTTCCACACTTCACTTGCCTTCTCAAGATCCTTGATTTGCTCAAACACTTTTGAGTAAATTCCATTGTATATCACATTGAGAGCCATAGTGTTGCATTGCCGGTTCTCTTGCTCTCTAGGTGTGGGAGCGGCTTCATCAAGAATAACAAAGTCATGTTCGATCACACTCCACACCTTCTAATGTATTGAGCCTAGATGCATCTTCATTTTCCTCTTCCAATAATTAAATGAGGTGCCATCAAACATTGGTGGTTTGCTCCCCACATGGTTGAATTGAACTTGAGCCATCACTAACACCGAAGGTTGTTAAGCCTTGATAATAGCGGTGACCACGACTCTGATACCACTTGAAAGGTCCTAGATGGCTAGAGGGGGTGAATAGCCTTATAAAAAATCTACAAATCACTAGAGCAAAGGTTAGAATAACACTTAAGCAAAACTTTTGCTCTAGCTCTACTTAGGGATTCAAAGCCACATATCCAAGCAATTCTAGTTAACTAAGTGCCTACACACAATAGCAAGAACCTAAGGCACTTAGCTCAAGCAAGCTAAAACAACTAACAAAAGAACTAACTAACAAGCTAACTAGACAAGATATGAAAGAAAGTAAATGCAAGGATAAGGGTGATTGTTATACCGATGCCTTGTGATCAAAGGATGTCAATATGAAGAATCAATCACAATGAAAACCAATGAGTAGCCAGGAGACAAGATGAACACAATAATTTTTATCCCGAGGTTCACTTGGTTGCCACCAAGCTAGTCCCCGTTGTGTCGACTACTCAAGTGGTGATTCGGTGGCTAATAGGTGATCACAAGCCTAGCCCACTACCCGGGCGCCACAAGAATCCACCCAAATGAGAGTAACTCTTCACTAGTGTTACCCTTTGGCGCTCCGCCAAGGTGGGTACAAGCCCTCTCACAAGTCGATGAAGCCGACCACGAACAATCACCAACACGTGCCAAAGCTTCTTCACAATCGCCAAGCCGTCTAGGTGTTGACAAACACCAAGAATAACAAGAAATCCCGCGACGATGATGATGACCAAGTGCCACTAAGATGCAATGCAAAGATCAAAACACTTGGTTAATTCAAACTCTCATGAATTAGCAAGCAGAGCAAAGAGAGATGAGTTGTGGGCTATCTCAAGCAAGCACAATGAGTGAGAATGAATGGGAGGTGCAAGAGAGATCCCAAGAGGCCAGCCGAAACATATATATATAGCTCACACACAAGAGCTAGTCGTTTGCCTCCTTCTATGCCACTGTCTGCGTGCCTCCGGACGCAACATGTATGGGGGGTCCGGACCATTGGTGGCGTCCGGACCCTTCTCTAACCGAGTTGTAGCGCCTCTGTCTTCCAGTCCGGACGCACCCTCTGGACGCGCGAAACTTGGTGTCCGAACCAAAGCGTCTGCGTTCGGTCTGCCTGTCATTTGAAATTCGCTGTTCGCGCCTTCACTGAAAGCCACCACGTCGCCTCCGGACGCACTCCACAGTGTGGGTTCGGACCAACGAAGCCTGCGTCCGGATCTACACAGAGAGCTTCCAGAGAGGAGAAAACATCTGGACGCGCAGCCAGAGTCCTGTGTCCGGACACTGATCTCCGTCCGGATCACCTGTGCGCCGCCTGCCGAGTTAGGGTAACCTTCCGGTCGCATGTCCAATGGTCCAGACGGCATCTTGCCAGCGTCTGGACCCTGCGTCCGGAGCCCTTCCAAGTGCAAAACCGAGCTGCCTCTTCTTCTCCAAGTCTTCAAGTGCTAACACCATGAGATCCAAACACTTATGCCCTGTGTTAGCCTTTTCATGAAATTATCTTGGATTTAATTTCATTTTCATGTCACTTAGGTTCATTTTATATGAATGCAAATGCAAACCTAGTGGCATATGATAACCGCAATCGACATGAGTTTTCCCTTCTTGATAGTACGGCTATCTATCCTAAATGTGATCACACTCTCTATAGTGTCTTGATCACTAAACCAAAAATGGCCCTATAGATATACCTTTGCCTTGAGCCCATTTTTGTTTTTCTCTTTCTTCTTTTCCTTAGTCATGGAGCACTTGATCTATCATGATCCTTCATCTAGCTCCACTCGTCAATTTGGTTCACCCTATCTTGATCATTCACTTAACAATAGGTTTAGTCCATAGGTGTCATCAATTAACCAAAACCAAACTTGGGCTTTCAGTTATTCGCTTAAATCCAAGGCATACCGTGTATTTAACAAAGCCATCGGCTTAGTTGAAGAAACGTATGACTTGGAGTTTGATGAAACTAATGACTCTCAAGGAGCGCTTGAGAATCTTGATGATGTAGGTGATGAACCCTTGAGGGAGGCTATGAAGAATATGCACGTTGGTGCTATCAACCCACAAGAGGTGGAAGAAGGAGAAGATGGTGCAAATCAAGAGCCTTCTCCACCCCACATGCCTCAAGTTGATGAAGAACAAGTGAGAGAAGGAAATGAAGATTCCTTCATCCCTCAAGATCAAGTCGAGGCGGAAACTCAAAATGTTGAAGCACCACACCCCCCTCCTCAAGAGATTACAAGAAGATCCACACCTATACTTCAAGCTCATCCACAAGAACTCATCATAGGGAGTCCATCAAGAGGGGTAACCACTCGATCTAGACTTGCTTCTTATGTTGAGCATCACTCCTTTGTTTCCTTTGTTGAGCCTACTAGTGTGGAGGAAGCACTTGCGGATCCGGATTGGGTGAATACCATGCATGAAGAGTTGAACAATTTCACCCGGAACGAAGTGTGGACACTAGTGGAGAAGCCCAAAGGAGCAAGAATCATTGGCACTAAGTGGGTGTTTCGAAACAAGAAATATGATCAAGGCGTGGTTGTGAGGAACAAGACAAGATTGGTGGCAAAGGGGTTCTCCCAAGTTGAAGGCTTGGATTTTGGGGAGACCTTCGCACTGGTTGCAAGACTAGAAGCCATTCGTATCCTTTTGGCGTATGCTTCACATCACAAAATGAAACTCTTTCAAATGGATATGAAGAGCGCATTCTTAAATGGTTTCATTAATGAACTTGTCTTTGTCTCACAACCTCCTGGGTTTGAAGACCCAAATTGTCCTAATCATGTATATAGGTTGTCTAAGGCGCTCTATGGGTTGAAGCAAGCTCCAAGAGCTTGGTATGAGAGGCTAAGGGACTTCCTACTTAAGAAGGGCTTCAGGATCGGGAAAGTGGATACCACACTATTCACCAAGGTGCTAGATGGAGAGATCTTTGTTTGCCAAGTATATGTCGATGACATTATATTTGGGTCAACAAACCAAGATCATTGCAAGGAATTTGGTGCATTGATGTCCAAGGAGTTCGAGATGTTAATGATTGGCGAGCTAACTGTGACAGAACAACCTAAATTAATGAACTCACCGGAGTACTTGCCTTCCATTAGACACTAAGTACCCAATCGAGCGCACTAACTAGACCAGTTCCGTCGAGCGCACCCAACGGGAGAACTCGAATATCCACGTTTCCATCCAGGATCCAATAATAAGTACATAACTTACATACTTAGTCCATTTCATACAATACAGAGTCTCAAAATTTATTTATTACAATCCAGAGTTCTGAGTGCATAATTTAAATAACGGAATTTAAATGAACATCTAGCAGAAACGATACAAGGATCCGTCTGTGCCCACGAAAAGAATCCTCCACACAATGGGTAACTCCTTAAGCTGCACCTGCAATAGGGGTAAAATAAACCCTGAGTGCACAATGTACTCGCAAGACTTAACCGGCTATTGGGAATATTTTCCCGACTCTCAAGGGTATGCAGGGGCTGTAAGGTTTGCTGGTTTAAAGAGTTTGCCAAAAGCATTACTAAGAGGGTAACCTTATTTTTATTTTGTTAGCAGTCAATTTTAGTTCATTAACCAACAATTCTAGGCAAGCACCGGTTCTAGTTTCAAACATGTGGTAAGCAAACATAACCATTTTATCATCCTTCTTGTTCCAGTTCTTACTATGGTGCTAGACCATAGCTAAATCGTACCGCATAGCGCGGCGATTCGCGAATCAATGTAGCCCAGCTGGGTACCCCAAAACACACGCCTCATCTGCACCTCGGCACAGACAAGACCAACCTACCACTCTCCTGTCCAGGGGTCCAAGTCCCTGTCCAAACTGGGACTCTAAGCCCCTGCACCTGAGTCCCGGACTCAGTGTAGTGCTTAGACCTCCACCCAAAAACCACCGGTACAGTCGGTCCAGATAGAACCGAAACCCAAGACAAGAGAGTAACAAGCATTCCCGCTCCCATAAGCATGTATGTGCTCAGGATAATAAGTCTGTGACCTGACTACCATCCACAGCAACGGACACTTCCTAATCGACACAGGCAGGGAAACCGTGTAACCCAATTAAGCCCCGTTGGCCGCGGGACTCAACTCGTCACCCCCACCAGTAACCAAACCTCATCCCTGCCCGGTCACCATTTTATTTTTCACCCTCCTCCATGAGAGTAATATTATTCACCTAGGGTGAGCAACGACAGGTCACTCACGCTACCGATAGCCTAAGCATAGCAGCTACTCGGACCTGTACTAGTACGACTCATAGGATAGATATATTTATGCATGTGATTTTCATAGAACTCCTGAACGTAAATGCACAACATGTATATATAATTATATATTAGTGAATATAAAAATAGGGTTATGCACCGGGGCTTGCCTTCAGCGGGCGCGGTGTCAGCAAAGTCAGCGACTGGTGGCTCCGGGACGTCCTCCTGCACGAGGATCTCCTCCTCGTACTCCTCGACGACCTCGTCGTACTCCTGCTTGTCGAAGGTCACGATCTCCACTGGCTCGTTCGCTATATGCATGCAATGGTGATGATGCAATAGTTAATAAATAGACAACCACAAACCTTGAATTATAACACGGCTACCAACTGCTACACTAGCTCTAATAAATGAGATATAGAGACCATCACCCTATTCTATTGCTACAACGATTACGTACAGCAAGCATATGCTGACGCAATGAAGCTATTGACAAAAATCGAATTAAACTCATTTCTCAACTAACACCACGATTCCTACAGAATAAAATAATCTAAATAACTAAGCATACTAATTAAACCAATAACCAACAACACAGCAAAATGGACGAACTATCTCATGAAATAGATATCTACTTTAGGAACTCAACAAAGCTTATATACCGCAACTTTTAGACACTTGCCTAATATTATAATAATTAAGAAGCCAGCTCAAACTAATTTAGAATAGAAAAACTAATTAGCTTATGAGCAGTAGAGACTTACTGCTAACCGGCCGACGATTTGGTTAGGCCAAAGACACCTCGGGCAGTGCTAGCCCATGCGCAGCTAAGCAGATCTACGATGCTCTGCTGCGGACACAACTATGATAAAGCTTTAAAACAGCGGTGACAGCTCCATGGATTGACACTGAACACAACCCAGGCGAGCTAAGCTGCCTGCGCATTTATCTCAAACTTTGGACAGACAGCCTACGTACGCGACATCAAGAGCTATTCTAGACCAGTTGCACGTTGATTTTTAATTCTCATCCGACATGCGTGCAGCTAATTGAAGCTGATTGAGGTACAGAGTAAAAGGACCACTCGCACCTGATATACATTGATTTGCTTAATGGCACAAGAAATATCAGATTGCGTGGACGTCTGACTTGCCATTAAAAGTAAATGTCCCTCGGTGCACCCAACTGCCACCACTTGACCGGGAGACAAGGATCAGAAAGCAACGTACTCCTTGCATGTGCTATGTAAGCCATTAAATAAGATGCATCACCTGCCACCATTAGGAGCAAAAGGACAAGGGGGCAAGAGCCAGCAAGAAATGACTAGAACCTAATTAGCCATTAAAGGAATTGCATGCATGGCCAGACAGGTAGATGCGACGATGAAATGACGACGAAACGATGGCGCCGCAGAAAATTAAACACACGCACGCACACTCGGTCGGGAGCAGGCGATACGCAGCAGCAGCACAGACAGAGCAGGCAGTCGTGCGAGATATTGCTGACCGCGCGACATCGAGCAGCGACGCGGGATGACCGCGCACACCAGCCCGACAACCCAAGCACTCGCACAATTAATTAGATTGTTAAATACATACGAATAAATTTTTGAACCTGACAAGAACTATTGGGTTAACTTTTATTTTAACATTTTTATTCAATATTAATGATAACAAGAATTTAACCACACAATTCATCTCATGCATTAATTTATAAACATGATGCTCATGACATGATTTAATGAGTTGATTTAGGAGTAACACCGAGGGTGTTACACTAACCTTCTTCCTTGGCTTCCAAGTGAAGCAATTGAGGGAGGGCACCTTCATATCTCAAGAGAAGTACACTCATGATGTGCTCAAAAAATTCAAGATGGAGGATTGCAAGCCAATCAAGACCCCCATGCCTACTAATGGACATCTCGATCTCTATGAGGGAGGTAAACCGATTGACCAAACTCTCTATCGTTCTATGATCGGTAGTTTACTTTACCTCACCGCATCTAGGTCAGATATCATGTTTAGTGTGTGTATGTGTGCTAGGTTTCAAGCAAACCCTAAGGAGTCGCATCTATGTGCGGTTAAAAGAATCCTTAGGTACATAAGGCACACCCCTAGCATTGGCCTTTGGTATCCCAAAGGAGCTCCCTTCCATCTTGTGGGCTATTCCGATTCGGATTATGCCGGGTGTAAGGTTGATAGGAAGAGTACCTCCGGAGGGTGCCATATGCTAGGAAGATCACTTGTTTCTTGGTCCTCTAAGAAGCAAAATAGTGTGGCATTGTCTACCGCCGAGACGGAATACATTGCCACGGGAGCATGTTGTGCACAAATTTTATACATGACCCAAACACTCCTTCATTACGACGTTAACCTAAAAAATGTTCCACTCTTGTGTGATAATGAAAGCGCTGTAAAGCTTGCAAACAACCCGGTTCAACACTCTCGCACCAAGCATATAGATATTCGCCATCACTTTCTTAGAGATCATGTTGCCAAGAAGGATATCACACTAGCTGGAGTTAGAAGCGAAGAGCAATTGGCGGATATCTTCACAAAACCACTCGATGAGTCAACCTTTTGTAGGTTGCGAAGCGAGTTGAATGTGCTTGATCACTCTAACTTCACTAAAAGATGATCTTGAGTGAACCAACCTTGCATTCATGTGTAATATAACATGTTTAATTTAGTAATGCACATAGGCTTGGCTAACACGGTTGAGATAACCATCCTCAAAGCGTGTGACAAAGCTTAACCGCAGTTCAAACATGCAAGCAACCTATATTCAAATTCCGCAATGCATTGCATGTGCATGTGTATTGTTTGCCGTTTCTTTTCGGTTAAGTTTGAGCATCCGCTGTGTTCGTCCACTTAGGGGGAGCATTCCAAGCTCAAGTGACTTCTTTACCCCTCTTGTGGCCATATGATGTCTCCTTGCAAGTTTCCCTTCGAATATTTTAAGCTAAAACTAAATCTAAGCCTATGGCAAAATACTTGCAAATGAGAGCTTGAGAGATGGTTCTCATACCAAGTCCAATCAGGTGTTATTTGGATCTTATTGGGATTGGGACTTGGTTGGGAGAAAGGCGCAAAAATCTGATTTGAAAAATTCTATTTCAAAAGGCGTCGGACGCTACCGACGGACGCTCGGCCTTCCATGCCTCAACGTCTGTCGCGATCGTCTGGAGATTAAAGTCGCTTGCCAAAGGGGCGTCAGACGCTCCCTAGCGTCCATCGCAGAGGCGTCAGACGCGTCTGGCGCATCCAGGAGCTCTCTAGTCCTCTCTATTCGAGCGACAGACGCTTAACAACGTCCGTCGCGTTGGCGCCCGACGCGTCTGTCGCCAACAGGAGCTCTCTGGTCCCTTACTGCATAAGCGCCGGACGCTATGACCTAGCGTCCGTCGGTCCCGACGGATCGTCCGTCGTGAACTTGCAGAGCGCATATTATTTCAAAAACGCTCTTCTCTCTCGGTCGGTTTCTCAGTCAATCCGTATGCTCGAGCCGCCGTTTCTTCAGCCGCCGCCATCTCTAGTGTGCCGCCTCCACCGCCCAAAGCGCCGTGCCGCCAGTGAGCCCGCGCCGTTGGTGTTCCCCTTCTTCGCTGCCGGCTCGTGCTTCTCCCGTTCCCCTCTGCGTTGTGCTATTTGGCCAAACAGAGGGCTCGCTGCCGTGGTGGTTGTTTCACCAGAGGAGTCTACTCCTGTCTGGCTCTTCTAGTTTCTTCACTTGATCCACAGAGGTGATTGTCTAATCTCGTCAAATTGCTTATTCCCTCAACCCTTGGTGTTGATCCCAGTGCCTTATCTGCAATCCACCAAAATTCCTTTTAACCCTAATTCTCCAAATCCTTTTGGTTTAGGTGTATGGACTGTTGATTGGAACTTGATCAAGAACTCTTTTCTAATTCTTTTGTGTCACCATGGTTAAGGTATGGGCAGATGCGATCTAATTCTTATCTATTTCATTCTATCCATAGTTTAATCTCACCTCTAGATATATGCTTATTGTTATATATCCTACCTATCTATTGTACAGGTGTTTGCTTGAACAGTAACAGTTAACTCGGGGCAAAGCCCGTGAGTACAGAATGAGGCAAAGCCTCGAGAGGATAGTCCAGGGCCGGCGTGCCACTCTTGATAGTTGATTTTTCAGTTGGTTAGTGGATTTTCAGATTCAGTGGGTAGTTGTGGTCAGTGGTTCTTGAGTTGATCAGTGACAGTTGAGTTCTTGGGGATTTTGATTTGTCAGTTGATCTCTCTACGTCAGTGGTTCTTCTCGTGTCCCACAATGGCACGCACGAAGAATGTCGGCCCCGTTCCCGGTGGTGGCAGTGATCCTCCCCTCCACGTCGTCCACCCACCGACCGGGACAAGGGCAAGAAGAAACTTATTGTGAAGAAGAGGAAGCGACCACTGATGGATCTTGACTCAGTGGCAGCAGTTGCAGCGGCAGAGGCAGCCGAGATCGCCGAGCAGGGTGGACGTCGTGTCGGCTTGAGGATTGGTTCCCCACCTCGCCGTGGAGCGTGTCGTGAGTCCACCGCTCGCGCTAAGGACGAGACAGAGCCCCTAGAGGCTACAGAGTTAGAGGAGACAGAGCAGGCAGACCCTTCGGGGCATTCCTCAATCCAAGAGCTGATGTCTAGACGAGTTACTCGCGCTCGTGGGTCGGAGCCTCCTCCTAGGCCCGACGGTCCACGGCGCAATGACAGGCCTCCACCTCGGTCCAACTTGCCAGATCTAGTGAGGCATCAGGTCACTGCTCTATCAGCGAAGCAAATCCAGCAGATGAGGTTTGTTGACTTTCAGACTTGGTTCCCAGCAGCTCGAGACCCCCGTGCTAGTCCAGATTTCTACACCACAGTGCAGGAGGATTTCTACAGAGGGTATGTTCAGACCCATGCACCGCTTCGAGCTCACAGAGTGTGCCCTCTTCAGGTCATTATAGAGGTCGGTGGTCCAGAGATAGCCCAGCATCTCGAGTATCTTCAGGGCCTGGCAGGGTTGATTGGCAGGATTGGTACCTATCAGGAGGATTGGGTGCGTCAGTTTTATGCATCTCTATGGGTCTCTCCGGATCACAAGTTTATCTATTTTTGCCTTCAAGGGCAAGGATGTGAGGATCTTCGACACTCGGTTTAGAGAGATCTTCCACCTCGAGCAGTCAGACACGAGGATCCACAACTTGTGCTACGGGGATCAGGAGGCTCCTCGACGCCCTCACGAGGGGAATGTGCTATCAGTGGACTTTGTTCGTCCCTGCTTCAGAGAGCCGTTCGGAGAGGGCTCCAGTCGCAATGTTCGTGATCTCACACCGACTGCCCGGATCCTGAACGAGGTTATCAGGAGGACCATACTTCCTAGAGTTGGAGCACGTGAGACACTGACCAGACTACAGCTTTGGCTCCTAGCTCACATTGTCCAGATGGATAAGTTTGATCTTTGGGACTTGATCATCAGTGAGATGGAGGATATCATAGCTTCAGGGTTCACAGGACACTGACAGCTACAGTACGCCCACTGGATCTCCTTTCTCCTAGTGTCTCGTGGTGGTTATGCATCCTATCTTACCACCCTTACTCGCTTAGACACCGTCTTTCCTGAGTACAACATGAGCCAGCTTGTCAGTCACAGTGGCAGAGGTCGCCTGAGGTGTCAGGGTCCTCACACGCATCAGACAGGTATTCCACCTGCATCAGAGGAGCAACAGGATGCCACTGTTCAGGGTCTTGCAGAGGCAGAGATGGCAGAGTTAGATGCTAAGATTGATGCAGCTGCAGATGACACTTATCATGATGATCTCCCCTTTGACAGCCCAGATGAGGACAATAGGCCGATCCCTGAGTACATGCCTAGGTCCCACAACCACGAGGCTGGTGGGTCCAGCTCAGCTCCTCCACCTACTGCAGACTCTTCACAGGCTACCCTGTTGGCCATACTTACTCAGTTGCAGTAGAGCCAGCAGTGCCAGACCGACGAGCTACTACGACAGGCAGAGGAGCAGCGACGTCAGGCAGAGGAGGTCAGGCGACTAGCAGCGCAGCAGCTTGCAGCTCAGGCAGAGTCTTAGGCCAGGCAAGACGAGTTTTAGCATCCGTTCTTGTCTTATCAGATTCAGCAAGCAGAGATTCAGAAGACGTAGACTCAGATCCTTGAGTGTCTTCTTAGTTCGAGCTCCGGGCCGTCCATCACTCCACAACTTCAGTTGCCTGGAGTCTCCCAGCAGCAGTAGTTCACTTCTCAGCAGCAGACTCCTCCTGTGGTTATCCCGACTCCAGCACTACAGCCCAGCGGCCTTCAGAGTCAGGCACCAGCCTCACCTGTATTTCAGACTCCCATGACTCAGGTATCGTCATGGTTAGCTTCCCCCGGCGAGTTTCAGACAGGCTATACACCTACCCGGGGGTCACTCTTGCAGATGCTACACGAGACCTCGCTGTCTCATACAGAGAGATCACTGGTGAGGATTCTCCAGTAGCAGCAGCTCAGCCTAGCACTCAGCCAGCAGAGACTCTGGGTGATCCTCCGGTGACGGGCACATACCTCTCCTCCGTAGCCTCGTCGAAGATTGCACCAGACCAGTCCACTCAGACAGTGTCTACCCCTCCGCTTGCTGCCGTTACTATAGATGCCACATCAGTTGTAGCAGAGGCAGAGCCAGCAGCACCGGCACAGTCGGATGGTTTTCCAGCAGAGTTAGTAGCTGCAGTGTCTCTCATCGAGCTAGCAGTGACTCCCTCACCACCGCCTCGAGTCTACTCTCGTCGGGCTTCTGTGACCGCTACTTCAGAGGCACGACCATCTGAGGCTCCAGCTCAGGATGATACACCTTCTGAGCCTCAGGGGGAGTTGGGACAATCAGTAGCTCCCGAGTCAGCAATTCCAGAGCTTGCAGAGCCAGCTACAGAGTCCGAGTCAGCTCAGCCTACCCAGACCGCTTCTCAGACAACTCCAGCTTCAGAGGGTCAGGCAGCTGAGGACAGCGACTCCAGCCCCGACTACACTCAGTTCGATCTTCGTGCTTGACAGCCCGGTGCTTCACCTCCAGATGCTCTAGCAGACGTGTAGTTTTTGGTGCTAGACGCCAAAGGGGGAGAGGGTCGAGTAGTATTAGAGATAGGGGGAGGGGATTTGGATTTTCTTGTGTGTTTTTACTTCCCCGTACTCATGCATCATGTCTACTTTTCTTGCACTTGTATGGATGATATGGTTGATGCTTGTGTGATATATGGTTGTGTGTGACAAACTCTTATGCTTTCACTAATATATCTTGTGAGTTGTCACTTGTTTCATGATATGTCTCTATGATCTAATGGTAATTGAGCTTCCGCGCCATACTCCGATTCATAAGTGAGAATATCATGAGGTACTCCGATTCTATTTCATATTCTTGAGTACCATGTTTGTGGCTTGGTTTGGATGAGCAAGTATTGTTCTCTCTTATTCACTAACCCTTGCTCAACCCACCTAAGTCACTTGAAATCCTAACCTTTCACTTTTATATCCATACTCGAGGAGTTATTGTCGTCAATCACCAAAAAGGGGGGAGATTGAAGAATCATGGCCCTATTAGTTTCGGTGATTAACGACAATAAGGGATTATTATGGCTAATGTGTGTTTTGCAGAGGCTATGCATAGCTTAGCCATAGTGATCAACATGAATGGGCATCAATGGTTATCACTTAGCCCCCAAGATGGATATTGTTTCGGATTTCAAAGATGACATGATGAAGACCCTAGAGTGATAGGCTATGTGTCATAAGGTGATGAAGGGCACTTAGATGTAGATAAGGCTTTATTTGATCTTTGACCGTACTATTAAGAGGGGTTGAGACTAGTAGCTTGACTTAGGAGAGCTTCATGACTTAGGTGTGGTGCACACTTGACTTCCTTAGCTCTAAGCAAGCCTATGGTGACTGTAAGATAGCCTAGAACAACTTCCATATTCATCGCGATGAAAACTGAAGTTGAGAGAGCCAGTTGCTGGGCGTCGGACGCTAAGGCCAGAGGCGCCGAACGCTGTCTGGCGCGCCAGACGCTGGCGCCGGACGCTGACGTATGCTGACGCAGCGTCCGTCGAGCCAGCAGAGAGCTCCAGAGACGGCCAGTTTGCGACGGACGCGTCTGTCACATGGGCGTTGAACACTTGCGAGCGTCCGGGAATATTTTCTCAGAAACCCGAGAGCAGCCAGTTGGCGCCGGACGCTGTGGCTTAGCGTCCGGCGCCTGCTGACGTGCACAGTAACTAGCCGTTGGGCAGGGCGTCGGAGTGTCCGTCGCCAACTTAAAACAGACAGTTTTTCTCAGCCCGAGGCAGTTTGTGAGAGGGCTATTTATAGCCTACCCTTGCCTTCCCACCTTGCCTTTGCTCATTTGAGTTGTTGAGTTCTTTGAGAAGGTTGGGAAGTGAGCAAGAGCTCTAGAGAGAGAGAGAGTGATTTGCGAATCCATCCATCTTTCTCTCCTCTAGTTCATCCAAGAGTTCAAGTGTGCATCCGCTCTCGTTTTGAAGCTTGAGTGAGTCAAGTGAAAATCAAGGCTTGTTACTCTTGGTGATCGACATCACCTAGACGGTCCGGTGGTGCTTGGGAGGAAGGTGATCGCCGGAGGATTGTCGGCGGCCCTTCTCCATCGACTTGGATCGGTTGTGGGTGGTTCACCGAGCCGGAGTGGCGAAGAACTAGCCCGTAGAGAGCACTCATCCCTTGCGCGAGATTGAGGGGGAGCAATACCTTGCAAGGTGCTCCAACGAGGGCTAGGGGGGAGTGTCGACTCCTCGATACCTCGGCAAAACGTCGCCGTGTCAAGAATCTCTTTCCCTAGCTCTTTCATACCGCATTACATTCTGCACTTGTTCTTCAATTCATACTAGAATTGTGTAGGGTGTTTTCGCTTTCCTTGGCTTGCTACCGCTTTCATAGTCTAAGGCACACGAATCGTTAGGCATGGGGTGATTAGCACTTGATAGGATTTCATATTTGCTTTAGAAATTTCAAATAAGCCCAATTCACCCCCCCTCTTGGACATCTTGATCCTTTCAAAACCCTACCTCTATGAGCACCTCCGAAAGACTGAGCCAGTTGATCGCGAGCTTCACGAAGGCACCACAGTCGTCTTGCTGTCGATGGGACATCACGCTACCACTGAATGCATAGCGTTGGAAAATTCTGAAATAAATCCAGAAAACCACAACTGAAATTCACTCACACGTTGCATAGATTCTCTGTAAGCCATCATCAGCGGTGACATCTAGGCAGGGAAACGAATGAACCACCATATTTTTTTTGAGAATTACACACTACCCTATGAATACACGTAGCCCGGAAAATCTAGAAATAAATCCATAAAATCACAGCTGAACTTCGTTCACACGGTGAATCGAACTTAGGTGCTGCTCGGACCCTTTGGCAACCATCAAATTAAATCGATAAAGTCCAGCGGAACTGTAGAAGGAAAGCGTCGGTTTCTCACACACATTTATGCCTAATTCTTTTTTTTCAATGGGTCATATTTCTTGAATCCTTGTTGGGCTGGTGTGTACCTATAAAAAGCATGCATGGAGGTTGGCCTCTTGGCCTCGAGGGACTAGTGTGGCTGTCTAGCTCCTCCTTCCCCTAAAGTATACTTAGGTGAGTCTCGTAAAGTTTCATGGATATTTAATATGCTCATATGACACTATATTTATAAAGAGAATGATTAAAGTTTCATGAGAGTAAGAGGATTTTATGGAGATGAAACTCTTCAATATTATTTCTAACATATGAGAGTTTTCGAAACTGGAACATGAAACTAGCACTGAGGATGGCCTAAGAGGATTGGGCTTGTATGCGTTCGAGCACCATTCACATCTGGATTTTTTGTTAGAAAAAACTCGCATCTCCAAAAACAAACTCTCTATATTCTTCCTAAATACTAGGGATAGAGTTTTCATTGACAAAATACACTCTAACAACTTTTCTAAATGGTTATGTAAATATAGCTATCTTCTATTCTGGATTTTTCGCTAGCCAAATATAGAAGACGAGAATGACTTTCTAGACTACGCATGAGATATAGAAAGGATGTTAAAAAATATAAAGATATAGAAAATAATTTTTACTCAAATGACCCTCTAAATGATTATTTAGAGAGTATATTTTACGAAGGCTTTTGGAGATGCTCTTATCCGAAAGTTCGCTTTTCTTTTCTGAACTCTAAAATCGACAAATCATCTCTCTCTTATTTTGAAACTATATGTTTTACCTCCCTCACTCAGTTATAAACGGTTTTGAAGATGATTTTATCTTTTATTTTTTATTTATTTTAGCTGAATCTCAGAAAAATTATAAAATGCAAGTGAGTAGATCTACATAATAAATATATAATATTGTATGGTTTAGTGTAAAATTTTTTATGTATGTTCAGATTAGTCTTTCTATAATTAATTAAAATAATTCATAACTGTAATTTTTATGGTCTAATTGTGGTAAAACTTTTATGATGGTGTAAATATTCTATGCATGAATCATAGTAAAAATTTCATACTCATTGAATCATGTATACAATTGTGTCTACAGTGCAGTCTAATCTAGTCTATGAAATGAATGCCATGAGCATGAGTCACATCAATAAGTTGCTTTGCTTGAATTTATCAGGCATGATACAATATTTTTCTCTCATGATAAATGTAAGGACCTGATTAGCCTGTTTAAAACAACTTGAGCACTTTCTGTTAGATCAAGCCCGGCACTGCCGACCTTGGGTCCGGCACTGCCGGGGTGCCCGACACTGCTGCTCTCAGGGGCAGCAGTGTTGGTCACCTGAACAGAACCTTGCACAATTCAAAATATAAACTAAGAATGGAAATTGTGCTTGAATTAAAACCTTCCTAGAGGTGTAGGGAACCTCTAGCACCACTTGAAAGTGGTAGCAACACACCTACCAAGTAGATCGGGTCCAAACCCTAGAAACCACCTTGCAAACAATATATATCAAAGTAGAGAGACAATCACAAGGGAACACAAGATTTGACCTGTGGTTCAGCTCGCCAACAAATCTTGCCTATGTCCACATTGTTGAGGTGCGCCACACAAGGCTCAAGCTCACCACAAAGGCTAGCTCTTTCCTCGGTCTCAAGTCAAGAGAATGAACTCTTGAGATGAGGGGTAATGTATTAGCAAATGGGTGTTACAAACCTCCCTAGGCTGCCACACGAAAGAGGCAAGCTCAAGGGCGACGCCTAGCCGGCTAGGAGCAAAGCTCCAAGAGTAAAGAACTCAAACCGCCGGCCACCACGCAAACCAAATGCTTATAGGAGTTGAAGATCCGAGGGAGAAACTTCTTCTCAAGCTTGGAGGCTCAATCTCTCAAAGATTTGTGTGGAAATCAATGGAGGAGAGAGTTGAAGCATCAAGGGAGAAGGGAGAGCAAGAAGAGAGCTTCTCTTTCTGTTTTTTGAAGTCAGGAACTAGCCGTTGGGGAGAAGTGAGGGGGTAAGAAATACCCCTTCACTGTCCAATGGGCAGAACAAGTCGCGGCAGTGCCGGCCTAGCAGAAACAACAAAGAGTGGATCTCTGAATAGCTGGCTGATTTGCCTACTATGTATGTGGAGGTGTGATATGTTTGGATAGATGTTGCATTTGGTTCACTTGTTGGCATACGTGTTGAATCCCTCTTGATAGTACGACATACCTAACTCAATTTCAAAATATAAAATAAATTAAAGTCCTTTGAGCTTGTTGCCATGCACTTTTGTAATTGGAGGGGTCCGCCAACCTGTTCATCAACCTCCTTATGTTTAACCTGCTTGTCATACTTGTAAAGTCTCATCAGTCTTCTAAATATGTTGTCATGTCACCAAAACCCACTTAGGGCTTGATTGCACTTTCAATCTCCCCCTTTTTGGTGATTGATGACAACACACTTAGAACTTACAAAAGTGAATAATAATCTGAGACAATGCAAGTCATGGGTGTAGAAGCTCCCCCTAAATGTGTGAATGGAAATTTGAATGTCCAATTTGGCATGAAAAGCCAAAGTTACACATTGGAGTGAAATGGGGCTCCCCCTGCATCCATGGCCGTTGTGGGGTGCTGAAACAAGTGTCACAAATATAAGCGTGATCATACAAACTTGTCTCTCAAACATCAAAGGTGCTTGCTGTCAGAGCAGCCCGGCACTGCCGACCCTTAGCCCGGCATTGCCGGCCTGACTGCAGACAGCAAGCCTGCGGAAGCACAAGCACGGCTACACAACGCGATATAAATGAAAACTAAATGCACACAGAGACAAGCATGATATATATGAGAGAGTACATGTCCACAAATAACACAAATCAAGTACTTAAGTGGCAATATTAAAATAAAATAGTTTTTCATGTTTCTCTCTCATCTCACAAACTAAAACTAAGGTAACTAGTAGCTGCTCCTCCAAGACCGTCGAAGATTGTTTTACCCCCTTCACTTAGTAATTCTCCCCCTTTGGCAACAAGTCACCAAAAAGAAGAGAAGAACATAGCAAAAAGAATACAAACTAGTCGCTATCCTCATCCATGTGATCATCACCATCATCATCATCTTCATCGGCCTCATCATCATCATCAGCATCATCTGGGGTGCCTATGAAGTGAACACCAGGACCGCTAGTGTGACCCTTGCGTCTCAGTGGCTGCTGCTCCTCGATCTCCTCCTCATCATCATCTGAATCCTCCTCATCATCTGAGCCATATATGGACTCCTCACTGAGATCTGGTGGAGGAGTGGTGGAGAAAGCTGCCTGAGGCTCTGCTCCTGTCTGAGCTGCCTGATCTCTAGCCTGGTCTGGTAAGCATGGTTATTTGTATAGCAAATTCCAGAGAAGATCTTGTTTAGAAGCCTGCCAAGCTTTCCTTTCCTCTTGCCTCTGCTAGCTACTGCTGCTCTGGAGGACTCAGGAAAATCTGAGGCTGCTGCTGTCCTGGGGGGAGTCATCACCTCTTGAACTATAGAATGGACTGCCTTCTCTCCTCTGTAAGGCTCATGGATGGTGTCCTTATTGTAGATCCACCCAGTCACTCTCTCAATGACAAACATCAGGTAAGGGACATAAGGAAGCCCCTTTCTAGCATCATCAGCTACAATAAATATCTCATCCCAAATAAAGCGTGCCACTGAAAAGGGTGGTGCTCCACCTCTCATCCTCCTTAGCACATTCTTGGATGAAGCATAGAGGTTGGAAGCAGATCCCACCTTGGGATAGAGTGTGTTCTTGAAGAGGTTGTTCAAGATATAATACTTACTCCTTAACCCCTTCACAAGACCATCTGCCTTCTCAGGCTTAATTTAGAGATGTGAAATTTCTTCATTTGACAGACCTCTCTCATCATGGACATTTAAGCATGCTCTATCATCCAATGCATCACCAAGTTCTCCCTGTCAAGATAGTAGGTTGCATAGAACTGATGGATTATCTCAGTGTTCCAATCATTTTGGAAACCCATCCAGTCATACATACCAAGGTCCTTCCACTGATCAATGACTCTGTCAAACACAGGGTCTCTCTTATTCTCCAAATGCTCCCAATCAACATACTTCATCTTGATGATCTTGGCTTGTTAGCATGGAAGAGAACAGTGGAATAAAAATCAGAATGAAATATATTCCAAAACCTGTAATCCACGCCCTTGTCCTTTGGCACATCATATGGGTAGATTGCCCTTTTCTCTTGGACAGACCGGTACTAATTCTGATAGCTCACTCTATCTCTAGCACGGCTGTCCTGAGGCTCTCTAACAAACACATCCTCAGGATGAGGAATAAGATATGAGCCATCAAATAATCCTAGATCAGGAGGTGTCCTCGGGCGAGTACCTTCCATGATTGTTCTTCCTGCCTGCCTAATCCTTTGCCTTGGACTCAGGCCATCATCAACACCACCTCTGCCTCCTCTGTGAGCACGGGCCTTTGTCCTTGGCCCCTTTCCTCTAGCATCACTCAGTCCTCCGGCATCTATCTATGCATTTAAAAGGAGTGAGGGTTAAGTTGCTGCAATTAGAATAGTAATTGGAACTCTAGTGGAGAGATTGAACCAAAAACTAGAGTCAATAGACGATTGTAGGGGCATATGCAGCAGTGCTGTCACCAGGGGCCCGACACTGCCGGCCTGGTGCAGACAACACCATTGCTAGCTCCATCAATCCTCTATTGGATCTAGGTTTTGATTGAATCTAACTACTAGAGGTACATCACCATACATAATGAAACTACTAACAACCTAAATCTCATCTCAAAATCCGTACATTGCATAGATCGAGCCAAGTTAGGGTTTCAAGTTATTACCTTTGAAAGAGAGGGATGAGGATGAAGAAGGTCGGGCTTGAACGGAGCTTGACGTAGGGAGGAAGATCCTCCACACCTCCTCCAATGGAAGCACCTCCGAAGGGCGGCACCGCCGGGAAGAAGAGAGAGACCTCCGGGCTCCCTAGGTCTCCTTGGGGTTGAGAGAGGGGAGGGAGAGGGTTCTGTTGGGGAGAAAAGGACTTGGGATGGAGTCCCCTCGGGCCTGGGTAGGGAATAAAAGAAGGTCCCGAGAGATGAGACCCAAGACCCGACGGCTCTGGGCCGTTAAGTCGCGGCACTGCCAGGCTAGGTCCGGCACTGCTGGCTTGCCAGGGCAGTGAGGAGCTATGCCACTTCATACTATATTTTTATGCACTTGTAGACACATACTCCTTACCATATGTTGGTCAGTAAGCAAATCATCAATACATACTATGACCAACACATTCAAATATCTTTCAAAAACGGTTTTGAAGCACATAATTGAAATTTTCAAAGTTTTGCCTATGTCGCTAGATGGTCAAACAAATGTGTGCTATAGTTCAAACCACGTTACGAGAATCAAATATATTCAGCTCACTACGCAAAGCACAAAACCTTGTCTCATCGAGAGGCTTGGTGAAGATATTGGCTAGATGCTTTTCGGTGCTCACATGGCGAATTGCGATATCTCCTTTTAATTCGTGGTCTCTCAAGAAGTGATGACAGATGTCTATGTGTTTTGTTCTAGAGTGACTAACTGGGTTATTTACGAGTTTGATGGCACTCTCGTTATCACACAAGAGAGGTATCTTGGTGAATTGACATCTAAAATCTTTTAAGGTTTGCCTCATCCAAAGTAGTTGAGCACAACATGCGTCGGTTGCAACATACTCGGCCTCGGCGGTGGAAAGGGCTACACAATTTTGCTTTTTAGAACTCCAAGACCCTAGGGACCGTCCAAGGAATTGACATGTCCCCGAAGTGCTTTTTCGATCTACCTTGCAACCGGCGTAATCGGAATCTGAATACCCAAGTAGATCGAACTTAGAGCCCTTAGGATACCATAAGCCAAGGTTAGGAGTAAAAACTAGATATCTCAAAATTCTCTTAACGTCCACCAAGTGGCACTCTTTCGGGTTAGGTTTAAATCTAGCACACATGCACACACTAAGCATTATGTCCGACCTAGATGCACATCAGTAAAGGAGAGAGCCGATCATGGAGCGATATACCTTTATTTCCACGGATTTCCCTCCTTCATCAAGATCAAGATGTCCATTGGTTGGCATGAGAGTCTTGATTGGCTTTGTATTCACCATGCCAAACTTTCTCAACATATCATGGGTGTATTTGGTTTGGCATAAGAAAGTCCCTTCCTTGAGCTGCTTGATTTGAAAACCGAGGAAGAACTTTAGCTCACCCATCATAGACATCTCAAATCTCTTAGTCATGATCCTACTAAACTCATCACAAAAGGATTGGTTAGTACTACCAAATATTATATCATCGACATATATTTGGCACACAAAGATATCATTATTGACTTTATGAGTGAAGAGAGTAGGATCCGCTTTGCCTATTTCAAAGCCTTGTTTGATCAAGAATTCCTTAAGGCATTCATACCATGCTCTTGGTGCTTGCTTAAGCCCATAGAGCGCCTTATGAAGCTTGAAGACATGATGTGGGAACTTAGGATCTTCAAAACCCAGTGGCTGCTCAACATACACCAACTCTTGGATAGGGCCATTGAGGAATGCACTCTTCACATCCATTTGATGAAGCTTGAAGTCATGATGGGCAACATAGGCCAAAAGCATTCGAATTTCTTCAAGCCTAACCACCGGTGCATAAGTCTCTTCAAAGTCTAAGCCTTCCACTTGAGTAAAACCTTGAGCCACCAATCTTGCCTTGTTCCTTGTCACCATGCCTTGCTCATCTTGATTGTTGTGGAAGACCCATTTGGTGCCAATCACATTGATATTTCGTCTTTCCACTAATGACCAAACTTTGTTCCTTTCAAAGCTATTTAGCTCTTCTTGCATAGCCATCACCTAATCCGGATCATCGAGAGCTTGCTCAACCTTGAGAGGTTCCAAAGAGGAGACAAAAGAGTAAAATTGACAAAAAATTGCCAAATGTGAACGAGTAGTTACCCCCTTCTGAAGACTCCCAAGAATGTTATCAACGGGATGATCTCTTTGAATTGTTTGCCTCAATCTTGGGTATTCTGTGGCTTCTTGTTGATCAGCTTGGTCTTCATACTCATGCTCTTCAAATATTAGTTGTAGGTTCTTTGAGATTGCTGGTGAGCTTGCTGCTGACTGTCTGCTGGGTCCAGCAGTGCTGGCCTCTGGTCCGGCAGTGCCGTGGTCAGGCATAGAGGCTAGACCAGGGAGCACTGCTGGCCCATTTTCTTCAATCCTTGGAGCAGTAGCTTCAACATCTTGAGGTTCCACTTCTGTGGCCTAGATTTCTTGTGGTCTAATGTCACCAATGGTCATGTTCTTGATTGCTTCACAAGGTGGTTCCTCATTACCTACAATCACTTGATCAATTTGCTCTACTTGAGAGCCATTAGATTCATCAAATGTCACATCTATCACGATTTCAATTTTCCCTAAGGTCTTGTTGAATACGTGATAGGCATGCTCATTTGATCTATAACCAAGAAGAAAACATTCATCAACTTTAGGTGCAAACTTAGAGGTTTTGGGTTTCTTGTTAAGTATGAAACACTTGCACCCAAAAACTCTAAAGTATGACACCTTTGGTTTGTTACCGGTTAATAGCTCATATGAAGTCTTCTTCAAGAACTTGTGTAGATAGAGTCGGTTAATAGCATGGCAAGCGGTGTTGATGGCTTTGGCCCAAAAGATATCCAAAGTCTTGTACTCATCTAGCATTGTTCTTGCCATGTCAATAAGTGTCCGGTTCTTCCTCTCTACAACACCATTTTGTTGAGGGGTGTATGGAACTGAAAACTCATGCTTGATGCCCTCATCATCAAGGAACTCTTCCACTTGAGTGTTCTTGAATTTAGTTTCATTGTCACTACGAACTTTCTTGATTTGGAAAGCGAATTCTCTTTATGCTCTTCTAATGAAGGTTTTCACCTTATCTTGCACTTGTGTCTTATCATACATGAAAAACACCCAAGTGAAACGAGTAAAGTCATCAACAATAACTAAACCATGTTTGTTACCGTCAATGCTTATGTAGGCCACCGGTCCAAAGAGATCCATGTGAATTAGCTCCAATGGTTGCTTGGTGGAGACAATACTCTTTGATGGGTGAGGTGCACCTACTTGCTTTCAGGCTTGGCAAGCGCTGCAAATTCTATCCTTCTCAAAATGAACATTTGTTAGTCCAAGAATGTGTTCATCTTTTAGGAGTTTGGCCAAGTTCCTCATCTCAACATGAGCTAGTCGACGATGCCATAACCAACCCATGCTAGATTTTGCCACTAAACAAGTCTCAAGCTTAGCCTTACTTTTGTTGAAGTCAACTAGGTAAAGCTTGCCCTTCAAACGACCCGTAAAAACAATAGAGGAATCCTCCCTCTTAAAGACTTCCACACCCTTATCCGTAAAGAGACAATTGTAGCCCATCTCACACAATTGTGATACGGACAACAAGTTGTAACTCAACGAATTCACATGTAATACATTTGAGATGGAATGTTCAAGAGTAATAGCAACTTTACCAAGTCCAATCACTTTCCCTTTGGAGTTGTCACCGAAGATGATATTCTCACTTGCATTTGAAGTTGGGGAATATGATTAGAACATACTCTTCTCTCCATTCATATGATTTGTACATCCACTATCAAGCACCCAACTTGATCCACCGGAGGAGTATGCCTACAAAACAATTTTAGTTCCTATATTTAGGTCCCCAATCAATCTTGGGGCCTTGCATGTTAGTCACAACAATTTTAGGAACCCAAATATTCATGCTTCTTTTGTCATGTTTCTCATCACCCACAAATTCTGCAATGACTTTACCACGGTCATTGCATTTCAACATGTAGCAAGAGGACAAACTTCCTTGGGTGACCTTGTCTTTGGTTGGTATGCATACTTGTTCTTTGCCACCCAGATTGAGTCCTTGGGTTTCTGAGAAACCTGCTTTTGCTTGGGCACCCTCTTGGCATGGAGTTGAGCTTGATCAGGTGAAACACTGGTAGCCTTCCCTTTGGTGGGGTGCGGCACTGCCGGCCTACAGTCCAGCAGAGCAGTAGTCTGTGCAGGCTTATCTGTATCAATGCTTCCCTTCTTCTCAAACCTGACACACTCAAGGTCTTTCACTGTTTTTCTTCCATTGGTTTTACCTCCTTGAGTGTATCCAAGACCATCCTTGATTGATGAATGTCTTTCATCCTTGTATTGAATTTTCTTTGGCTCAACTTTGTCTTTGTTATTCTTTCTAGAAACTGAGATGACATTGTTGAGCCTTACTATCTCTTTCTTTATGGCCTCCATGTTGGCAAGGTTAGTGGAATAATCATTCAAATCAATATTATAGCATTTTCCACAACCTTGGCTAGTGGATGGAGAAGAAGCATCATTTGCTTTAGGAAGATGTGAGTTGCCCTCCCAAAGAAGGTTGTATTGTACCTCAAGCTCTTGATGCTTTTCAACTAAGCCACAATGTTTTTCCTTGAGGTCACTACACTCCTTCTTAGTGAGAGCATGAGACTCTTGTTCCTTAGACAAAGCCTTGGTCAAAGAGCTCACCTCACTCCTTTCTAATGCAAGAGTTTCCTTGCTAGCAATGTAGAGATCCTCTTGTTTGATAAGAGTCTTTTCTCTAGATGCCAACTCAGCCTTGGTTACCTCTAGTTCATCCATTAGATTAGCAATGAATATTTTGGTCTTAACATCCATATTTTTAGTTAGTTCATTAATTTCTTCATCACTAGATTCATCATCACTAGAGTAATCACTAGAATCACTACTAGAGATATCTTTCGGGGAGGGAGTTATGAGTTTCGGTTTTGATTTTACCTTCTCACCCTTTGCCATGAGACAAGTGTGAGGGGAGCATTCATCATCATCGAACATGTTGTTGAAGAGCCTTGGTGAAGTGGATGGCTTGTGAATAGCAATGGTAGTCATTTCTTCATCTTCACTTGAAGTCTCTTCCGTTGAGTCCCACTCATGCCCAATGAGTGCTTCACCCACATATCTCTTACTCTTGTTGTGGTCACCCTTGTCTTCTCTCTTTCCTTTGCTAAACTTGTTGTCTTTCTTTTCATTTGGGTAATCGGCAATGAAATGTTCGGTGCTACCAAAATTGTAGCAAGTTCTTGACTTCTTGTTGGGGAACCTTCTCTTCATAAGCTTGTACCCACTCTTCTTTAGGCCCTTGTTGAATCTTCTCATGAATAGAGCCATGTCATCTATCTTCTCGGACTGCCCATCTTCACTTTCACTATCACTTGATGTTGTAGCTTTGGGTTCATGCTTGATGGCTTTGATTTCTTGAGCTTTGCTTGAGGAAGCTTGCTTGTTGTTTTTAGGACAGCTAGGGGTTGTTTTCTTGTTGCTCTTGGTTGCCTTTAGAGCCACTTCCTTGATCTTCATCCCTTCCATCCTTGTTTGTATCTCTCCAAGCTTTTTCCTCTCAAGAGCTTCTTTCCTTTGCAAATCAAAGGTCATAATCTGCCTTCCAAGCACATCACTTGGTGTAAAGTACTCAAATCTTTTCTTGTCTCTAATCAATGTCACAACGGTCTCATTCCTTGGAGAATAGGCCTCAAGCATGATCTTGACAACCTTGTGATCATTGACTTTTTCACCACCAAGTCCTCTTATTTTGCCCACTATAGTCATCAACCTATCAAACATCTTTTGTGGCCCTTCACCTTCATTGATCACAAACTGGTTGAGCTTGGCCATCAATAGATCTATCTTGGATTGCCTTACTTTGCTTACACCCTCATGTGCAAGGTGCAAGGTGTCCCATATCTCCTTGGCAACCTCCAAGCCCATCACCTTGTTGTACTCATCACCATCCAATGCACTTAGCAACACACTAGTTGCTTGTGCATTAAGTTGTATGTAACGAAGCTCGATGGTGGTGGGGCTTGTAGGATCCACTGGAGGCTCACATCCTCTATGGACAATCTCCCAAGCACCGGGGTGAAGACCTACAAGATAAGCCTTCATCAAGTGTTTCCACTTGGCAAAGTTGGTCCCATCGAAATAAGGCAACTTGCCGGTTGGAACATGAAATAGAGGTTTATGCTCATGGTTAGAAATGGATAAATAGTTAAAGGATACGGCGGAGTATTTCTTGCTGCCCTCATCCTTCTTCTTCTTCTCATCCTTCTTCATAATCTTGGAGGCTTGGTATGATGCATCATCATCACTATCGGAGCTACTAGATTCAACCTCCACTTGAGCGGCTTGCTCTTTGCTCTTCTTTAACTCCTCCTCCTTGGCCTTGAGCTCCTTCTTGAGTTTCTTTACTTCTATTATATGAAGCTTCTCGGCAAGCTTCAAGCTCTTGGCTTCGTTGATTGCATCTTCTTCTTTTTGCTTTTTCTTTCCTTCTCTTCTCAATCTTCTTTATTCTTTTCTTCTTGCTTTCTCTCCTGCGGACATGCTAGTGGTGGTCAAGTACTTGTCCGTGTCTACACTATCATCGTTGTTGTCCGTGGAGTGCAAGTCCACATCCTTGAGGTTGACTTGCTTGACACTTCCTTCTTTGGCCATTATCTCACACGATTAAGTGCTTAATGAGATAACCTTGCTCTGTAACCACTTGTAATTCTCTTGTAACTTGAGCACTTTCTGTCAGATCAGGCCCGGCACTGCCGGTCTTGGGTCCGGCACTGCCGGGGTGCCCGGCACTGCTGCTCTCAGGGGCGGCAGTGCTGGTCACCTGAATAGAACCTTGCACAATTCAAAATATAAACTGAGAATGGAAATTGTGCTTGAATCAAAACCTTCTTAGAGGTGTAGGGAACCTTTAGCACCATATGAAAGTGGTAGCAACACACCCACCAAGTAGATCGGGTTCAAACCCTAGAAACCACCTTGCAAATAATATATATCAAAGTAGAGAGACAATCACAAGGGGACACAAGATTTGACCCGTGGTTCAGCTCGCCACCAAGGCTTGCCTACGTTCACGTTGTTGAGGTGCGCCACACAAGGCTCAAGCTCACCACAAAGGCTAGCTCTTTCCTCGGTCTCAAGTCAAGAGAGTGAACTCTTGAGATGAGGGGTAATGTATTAGCAAATGGGTGTTACAAACCTCTCTAGGCTGCCACATGAAAGAGGCAAGCTCAAGGGCGACGCCTAACCAGCTAGGAGCAAAGCTCCAAGAGTAAAGAACTCAAACCGCCGGCCACCACGCAAACCAAATCCTTGTAGGAGTTGAAGATCCGAGGGAGAAGCTTCTTCTCAAGCTTGGAGGCTCAATCTCTCAAAGATTTGAGTGGAAATCAATGGAGGAGAGAGTTGAAGCACTAAGGGAGAAGGGAGGCTTCTCTTTCTGCTTTTCGAAGTCAGAATGAGTGAATGGCTGAACTAGCCGTTATGGAAAAGTGAGGGGGTAAGAAATACCCATTCACTATCTAACGGCAGAACAAGTCGCGGCAGTGCCGGGCTGCCGGCCTGGCAGAAACAGCAAAGAGTGGATCTCTGAATAGCTGACTGATTTGCCTACTGTGTATGTGGAGGTGTGATATGTTTGGATAGATGTTGCATTTGGTTCACTTGTTGGCATGCGTGTTGAATCCCTCTTGATAGTACGACATACCTAACTCAATTTGGAAATATAAAATAAATTAAAGTCCTTTGAGCTTGTTGTCATGCACTTTTGTAATTGGAGGGGTCCGCCAACCTGTTCATCAACCTCCTTATGTTTAATCTGCTTATCATACTTGTAAAGTCTCATAATCTTTTAAATATGTTGTCATGTCACCAAAACCCACTTAGAGCTTGATTGCACTTTCAATAAATAACATCGACCAATTAATTAATTGCGGAAACCATCAGCTAAACATCTTGGATCGCAGCCGTTTTGTGCCTATAGCCGATCACAGCGTGTTCCTGTGATGTCACCAACGGTCCATAACGCGTAGCCATTTGTTCAGATGGACTAAAATTTAGTACGTATTGCATCGAATGTTTCAATACCAATTTAAAGTATTAAATATAGACTATTTACAAAACTAATTACATATATTAAGATTAATTTACTAGAAGAATCTAATAGGCCTAATTAGTATATGATTTGACAATACGATGCTACTCTATAAGTGTTAATGATGGATTAATTAGATTTATAATTTGTCTTATAAATTATCCATAACTTTTAGAATTAGTTTTATAATTAACTCATGTTTAATCCTTCTAGTTAGTATCCGAACATTTAATATGACAAGGACATCCTTGGATCCTAGTTAAACTCCCCACACCAACCAATATAGTTTTTTGTCTTGTATATTGTGTTCAATTGTTTGAGTTTTTATCTAAACAAAAAGGTTGTATTTTTTGTCTTTAGAACAATCCTTTTGACCATTTTTTCATTAGTTGTCTAATAGGAATTAAAAATATCTTTTTTTTAGAATTACACGGTACAACGATAATGCATCTTTCTAATTTCATGTCATGGTATTGTTGTCGATTGTTTTTATTCCAAGCCTCGCTTTGGCAGTTTGGCCTATACTTGGCCATAAGGCACGAGGCCCGATGGACCAGCCTAGGCACGACACTACCCGTGGTTGTTGGGCCCGGGGCGGCCCGACCCAACCCTAGAGCCATGCTTGGGCCGCACCATCGGCACGACGTGCTAGCCTGGCTCGGCCCGATGAAATGGAGGCATGTTAAAGACTATATGTAAGCCACATGTATCTCTCATATATAACAATGAGTAAACCTAGAATTTTCCCCATACCAGCCACTGCACGCACTCCATTGCGCTCCTCTGATTCCCGTCGTCCCAACCCCTCGCCCACACGCATTGCGAGCCACACGCACCATTTTTCGTCCCGACGCCTCCTCTGTCCTCTCTGCCTCCCATCCCAACTCCATCTCTCCACTCTCCTTTGCACTCGACGGCAACCACCCAGCGACGACACAGCCGGAGCTCTCGGCGGCGCCTAACTCGCAAACGGCGGCGACGATACTCCTAGGGCGGCCAGTGCACTGCGACCGTAAATATCCCGCAGCAGCCAGCGTGCGGACCATGACAACACTGTAGCTCCTGGCAGTGACGTCGGCAGCTCGCGCCTAGGCCGTCTGGCACGTTGGGCCATCGGGCCAGCATGAGGCCTTCAGGGACGTGCTTGGGCCGTTGGTGCAGCCTGTGGGCTGGCTCGACCCAGCATGATACATTTGATGGGCCATGCTAGCCCGATGACCTCGGGCCGTGTCGGCCGTGCCGTGCCGAGCGGTCCGAATGGTCATCCATAGTTCGGCCCTCAAACTGTTGCAGCGTCGTGGATAACCACCCGTACTACCTCCGTACTCAAAAAGATTGTCGTTTTGAACAATGTTTTAGTCAAACATTAAAAATATAAATTAAGAATAACTTTTAAATTATTGAGTTTGAAAATGTAAAAATTATATCAATAAATTTGTCTTGAAAAATACTTTTATAAAAACAAACATATATTATATTTTAATAAATATTTTTCAAAAAATAAGCGGTCAAAATTACAAGACCGTGAGTCCCGAATTCTTCCTTGCCTGTTGTGCCTCTCCAGTCAACATGGCCTCATCATAAAGGGCACATATAACGGGTATTTAAGTGCCGTCTGTATATCGATTTTTTTTTTGCGAAAACTCGTAGCAAACAGCAGTAAATGAAGCAAGAGAACGAAATTGTCCTCTCGCGAAGGGACGACGACGGGCACGTGATCCGAAGCCAAATTGCGGCGTTGTAGGCAAATCGTGCTGGCGCGCACACGATTTTGGTACTACTGGCTCGCCACCACAACGTGCCAGTCCGCACCACCACGGAATACGACCTGCCTGCATGCTGCCTCGACTGCATAGCCTCCGCTTGCATGCCCTGTCCTTCCAAGCACCCTCGACCATGCAGTCATGCACGCTGCATGTTGCCGTGTGTACTGATTGCTAAACTGATTTTGATCATTTGATTGCCCATTTTGTGGCTTCGATGCATTTGGTTTGTGGAATCAAAGTGCCGGTTGTGTGCTACATGACTCCGTTCCAAAAATTAAGTCGTTCTACGACTTAGGAAGAGTGGTAGCCCCTATACGTGCAAACTAACAGAATTGTATTAATTGCTGCAGTAAACTGCACAAACAAACGACTACACACAGCCGAACGGATGTGGAGGGGGCAAAGGTAGGTGGTACGCCTGACCTCTTGCTGGCAGTGAGTGGGGCAGTAGCTAGGCGACAACGACTTTTCATTTCTGGACAGATTTTGAACTCTGACAACTTTCTTTTTAGGATAGAGTGAATACATTTTAGTTTGTAGAATAAAAGTGCACTTTGTGTGCTACATTATGAGCTCCTTAAATATTGGCTCTCTTTTATCATTGAACCTTGAGTGAGATTTGCTTTACCGATCACGACATTGCTGCAGCCGGACGTGCATGTTCTTATTTTCTTGGACAATGTATAAGGTAACAATGATAAAAAAAAATGAAATTAAAAGGATCTGAAATATTGTCGTAGAATTATTAACACAAGTAATATACTAGTAACGTGATAAATTGTGGGTGCTCGCTAAACATTTGCTCGGATTAAACGATATCAATCCTACCAAATGCTGTTTGGATTGGGGGGAGGGGGGGGGGGGGCAAAACTTTTGCCCCTGTCACATCGAATCTCTCGTCTCTAGTTTTGTCTATTTAAAACATACTAAGTAAAAAAATAATTTGTCAGCCGAAGGCAAATTCGCGAGACGAATTTTTTAAGCCTATTTAGTTCATGTTTTGACAATGTTGTGCTACAGTAAACATTTGTTAATTATAGATTAAATTAGCTTAATAGAATCGTCTTGTTAAGTCACGTAGGGGCATGTAATTAGTTTTATAAGTAGTCTATTTTTAATATACTAAACTAGTGTCGAAAGATTCGATGTGACACGACAAAACATTTGCCGCTCCATCCAGACATGCCCTAATTGAGATTGAGACGCCGGCCCTGCCCCCCTGGACAATGGAAACAGAAGGATTCCGGCTGTACACGACATGTATGGGCAAGCGCATGTGTCCGTCCGTGGATAGCTTGTCCTGGAGGCAGAAGTCTTAGACGGGACCAGAAGAGACGAGATGAGATGAGCCCAATGATTTGTGCTGGTTGCAGCAGACTCGCAGGAAGGAAGACAACAAGAGTTCCCTGAGCTGGAGCAAGATGAGCCCTCAATCTGCTGCGGCTCTGCATGCATTGATTTGCAGCTGCCTTCTTTGAGCTTTGACAATTGCCTTCACACATGTAGATGTGCTCCTCGTCGATCTTGTTGTCGATTGTCATACTATCTCTGACTCTCCGTGATCACTGCCACTCGATCCTCTGTCTGCAGCCTGCATGCAGGGAAAGTAAAGCTTTCCAATCTTGGCACCTATACAAGGTATGCATACAAGCCGGATGTGCAAATGCCACGAGGACTTGTTTCATTATTAGCCCTCGTCTCCCCCCGCCCCCCCCCCCCCCCCCCCCCCCCCCACAGAACATTAATTGATGATACATGTTCGCAAGATTTCTTTTGATGATGTTATACAGTATATATCTTGTAACGGAGGGAGTATTATATCAGTGGCTCAAAACATTTCTTGCTCATCAGAATCTGTTCTCTCCCCCCCCCCCCCCCCCCCACCCACCCCTTTTGCATGTGAAATCTGCACTGAACTTTTTGAAATTCAAATAAAATTTGAAAAATTAACACTCCCCCCCCCCCCCCCCCCCCCTCCCCTAATATTAAAAAAACTTCTTGCCTCCGTCCATGCAAGAGTACTTTGGTGGATCTTAGAACAAATGAAGGGTCAAGGACGCTTTATAGACTTTACCTTGAGGTGCTGTGGTACTGTGAAGGACCTTGATCAGGATCACTCTGATTTCATTACATTTGCGGACTGCGACATGTACATTGCACATGAAATACAAAGTTAGTAATTAACTTGCACTTGCGGTACTTCCTTTTTTTTTGGACAGAGATTAACTCGGCTTTTAAGAAAGCCAATAAACGGAGTCTTGCGGTACTTCCTTGAGAACAAAGAATGAAGATACTTCAACTATATGCGGCAAAGGTCCCCTTTCAGCACATGCATATGCATGGTAAGGTAAAAGATTCCCCACAACTAATAACCAACCACACGCCCCATCCACAAGCTACCACAATCAGATCAGATCAGAATCAGACAGGGACCTGCAATTTAACTAACCCGTCTAGGAGTACGTACCTTTTATATATTTCCACTGCAATTGGCAATTGAGCATTCGCTACGTAATTAACAAGTCCTTCCTCTCGCCAGTGAGCTGACCTCTGCCATGTCGTCCTCGTTAATCTCGCCATCCTCAACTTGGTAAGTACTCCATCCAGCTGCCGCAAGCTGACTCCGTGAGCACTGCCACTTGATTCTTTGGTTCAGCCTGCAGGGCAAACAATTTTTTTCCCAATCTTGGCACCTTTACAAGGTACACTATATATACAAGCCAGATGTGCAAATACAACGTTGTGAACCATAAAACAAATGAAGGGTCAGGACGCTTTAGGTTTTACCTTGACATGCTGCGATACTATCAAGGAACTCGATCAGGATCATTCTGATTTCAGCGACATGTATATATATTGCATATGCAACTACTGTAGTAACTAGTAAATGGCACTTGCGCGCGGTACGGTACTTCCTTGAGAACAAGAAGGAAGATAACTTCAACTATACTATGCGACAAAGGTCCCCTTTCGGCACATGCATATGCATGCATGGTAAGGTAAAGATCCCCCACAACGTCCCCAAGCTACCACAAATCAAATCAGACAGGGAGGAGCTAGCTAGGGACCTGCAACTAACACGGCCAGTAGCTAGTGGCCACCTATGTTTCGACTGCAATTGGCAATTGGGCATTCAGATTCAGTAATTAACAAGTCCGGCCTTCTCCCCTGCATGGAAACAGAGCTCCATCTGCCATGCGTGTCCTGGCCATATCCTCAACTTGGTATTAGTAGTAAGTTGCCGCATTGTCATGTAGCCGTACTGTGGGAAGAAGCTTATTCAAATGTTCCCTGTGAGTATTGTACTTACAGCGCCGCAGTACATGGATGGATCGGTCAGAGATGCATGCAAGGGCCGTTTCGTCGTCTTCACACACGGCCGTGTCGGGTCGGGCCACAAGGCTCCAAATCACACGCATATGCCGGTGCCGGTGCTGGTGTGCTAGCTGCAGGGTCGTCGTTCATCCACTCCACTGTTCCCTGCTGACACTACTAGCTAGCTACTCCGTAGTAAGTATACGGTCTAAACGCAAAACTTATTCTCTATGCATTTCCATATCGATCGACGATTGCAATGACGACGACCGTTGGCTACATATATCCCTGGCGGCATCAGCTAGATTGTGAACCATTACAAACTAGTCCATTCCAAGCTTGCATGCATCACTGATCCATGCATGGAGAAGGTATTGCAAGGTATACTGCGGCTGCGGCGGCAGAAGAGTCCAGGAAACTTCAAATGGGTATGCACCAGGGTACCAGCTAGCTTTGCATAAGTGCACGTACCAGGTTGGGGTCTCTGTCTGCCAGCGGCATGGTCGAGCCAGCGCACTCTGCTTTGGCCTCTAGCTTCTCTACCAACATACTCCTACTATAGTTGCATGCAGCAGGCGACCGGTTACAGGTCACTCATCAGTCAAGATCCATCGACCATGTTGTGCGTGCTTGATTAGTCCTAGGCTAAGCTAGACCACTGTAGTACTGTACTGCCAACTATTTTTCTTGTTGTCAATTTCATTTTTCGAAATGGAAGAATAATATGTGGTGATATACATATCAGTCCCAATCTCTGTTCGGCGTAGCGTAGAGCCGAATAGGTCACTAGGTTACAGCTTGTCGCCTGCTGGATATGCAACCGTCATGGTGGGACTCGGCATGTAACCATGTACTCTTCATCTCAAATTATATAACATTACAAAAAATTTAGAGAATTAGAACATCTCAAATTAATAAAAAATTATAGAGAAAATTATAAAGATTCATGACATCAAATAGTTATACTATGAAAATATAATTGATAAAGGATATAATGATACTTAGTTGACATCATAAATATTATTATATTATCATATAGAGTTAAATGCACCGTAGGTCCATTAACTTTTAGTGGTGTGTCATTTAGATCCATCAACTTTTAAATTTTATTTTTGGATCCATTAACTTTTGTGATGTGTCATCCAGGTCCATTAACTTACAAACTGCATTTTTTTTTGATCCATTAACTATTGCTGGTATGTCATCCAGGTCCATCAACATCCAAATTACAATTTTTAGTCCCTAAACTTTTTAGCTGGTTCACTGTAGGTCCATACCCCTACAATTAACAAATAGATTTAACATGACACGTAAAATAAGCAGCCACAAATGTGTAAAATTCAATTCTTTCTTATACAACGTTCCATATTATATTTCTTTTCTCCTCCACTTATCAACATTTGATTGTTATTTTTTTATCTGAAGGGTTTTCCTTTTTAATGTTTTTGTGTTCCCTTTTATTTTGATTAATATTTATTAAATTATTTTCTATTTAATTAATTAATTTAGATATATTCATAGCATATTATTATTAATTTTATATTTTTTCTTCTTATTTACTTTTCTATGACTATTTAATTTCTTCATATTATAGAAATGAAATATAAGGGGAACATAAAAATATTAAAAATAAAAAACCAACTAAATAAAAAAATAACAATCAAATGTTGAAGAGTGGAAGAGAAAATGAAATGTAATATGGAACAATGCATATGTTCACTTATTTTGCATGTCATGTCAGATCTATTCGCTAATTGCAGGGGTATGGACCTACGGTGAACCCGTTTAAAAGTTTAGGGACAAAAAATACAATGTGAAAGTTGATGGACCTTGATGACACACCACTAATAGTTAATGAACGTAAAAATGCAGTTTGAAAGTTGATGGACCTGGATGACACACTAACAAAAGTTAATGGACCTAAAAATGCAATTTGAAAGTTGGTGGACTTAGATGACACACCAGCAAATGTTAATGGACCTACGATACATTTAACTCTATCATATAAATTTGGTCAAATTTGAGATATTTTAACTCTTCAAGATTTTGAGATGTCTTATAATTTGGAATGGAGGGAGTAAGTTGGAACACATAATACTTTTACCGTCATGGGACTCGAATAAGCAATTTTCATAGTTTCGAACATGGTTGATAATCACATAATACTTTAGGGACCGTCGATGTAAAATATGAGCTACAGACCCATGTGTCAGAGAGTGCGAACATTAGCTTAATGGGTTGTCGCATTGCTGCTACGGACTGGGATTGCGGTACTTATATAGCTTAGGTATCTAAAATTATATATTTTTTTAATTTAGGCCCCGTTTGATCTTGGAATTAAATTCATTTTAATAAGCATAATTTAGACATAAATTAATTAACCTAATATGATTGAATATATTTGTATATTATTATTGGCTATACGAGAGATATTTTTATGTTACATTTTTACCATATGAGAGTGAGTTGAAAAACGTGTTATAAGTTGCAGAGTAGAAACATAACATGGTGATATATAGAATCAATTTTCATCTTCCACTTTATAAATTTAAGATAGATTTATATGTAAACTTTAGAAAGTTGTGGAATATCAAATTCCAAACCAAATAGTCTAGTCTATTAAGTGAATTCTAATTCCTACAAAATAAAAGAATCCAAACAGCCTATTGGAAATTTGGACGAGAATAGTGTAATAGTTTAGGAACGTATGGTATAAATTACTTGAAATTTTTATGTTTTAACAATCATAAAAACTTCTCTTAACGATTCAATATCAATGGCACAAATAAACAAAATTATATTGAGATCTATGATAATAATTTAAGCTAGTTATTACTTTCAATAAATTTTTATATTTTAACTAAATATTATGTCCTATCCATATTTAACTAAGTTAGTTCAATTGTAAAAAAATATAAAAAATAACACCACACACATAATACTTTAATAAAGAAATTTAACATCTTAAACAGTGGAGAAGGTTAGTACAAATCAATGGGTGCATACGACCTTCTCAATATTCGAACATGGTTGATAATCACATAATACTAGGGACCGTCGATGTAAAATATGAGCTACAGACCCCACGTGTCAGAGAGTGCGACATTAGCTTAATGGGTTGTCGCATTGCTGCTACGGACTGGGATTGCGGTACTTATATAGTTTAGGTATCCAAATTTATAATTTTTTTAATTTAGGCCCTGTTTGATCTTGGAATTAAATTCATTTTAATAAGCATAATTTTGACACAAATTAATTAACCTAATCTGATTACATATGGAATATATTTGTATATTATTGCTGGCTATACAAGAGTTATTTTTATGTTGCATTTTTACCGTATGAGAGTGAGTTGAAAAACATGTTATAAGTTGTAGAGTAGAAACATAACATGGTGATATATAGAATTAGTTTTCATTACCCACCCTATAAATTTGAGATAGGCTTATATATAAACTTTATAAAGTTGTGGAATATCAAATTCCAAACCAAATAGCCTAGTCTATTAAGTGAATTCTAATTCCTTCAAAATAAAAGGATCCAAATAGCCCCTTATAAATTTGGATGAGAATAGTGTAATAGTTTAGGAACCTATAATATAAATTAGTTGAAATTTTATGTTTTAACGATCATGAAAACTTCTCTTGATGATTCAATATCAATGGCACTAATAAACAAAATTATATTGAGATCTATGATAATAATTTAAACTAGTTGTTACTTTTGATAAATTTATATATTTTAACTAAATATTATGTCCTATCCATATTTATAGTACAATTGTAAAATAATAATACCACACACATAATACTTTAATAACAGTTTTTAACATCTTAAACAGTGGAGAAGGTTAGTACAAAGTAATGGGTGCCTCGACCTTCCCAATATTTGAGATTTATCTTGTATTTGCATTGTTAGCCCGCACCTAAATCTCACTTCAAGATTCACTATCATTCTTGAGTGGTGCAAGTTTAAATAACGGCTTGTGTTATAATAGTAACTAAGAGTGCAATATATGACCTAAAGTCCTTATTTTTAAATAAAAGGAGTACTAAATAAAAGATACTATAAAAGAGTTTCAATTTAACATTAAGATGAAAATTTATACTAAAGACCAAAAATTGAAATCCAAAATATAGATTCATGACATCAAAGATATGGACTACAACAAGATATATCATAACTCAAATGTAGTTTCAACTAAATAGATTGAAGACATACAAAGGTGCCATGCACAAGGGAGAAAAGTTATGGATATGAAAGGCATATAGCGTAATTGATAAGTTTGTCGTATGCAAATTATAGGGTAAACATATGTGTATTATGTTAGAAAATCAACAAAGAACTCAAATATAAGTATCTGTTTTGCTAGTTGTAGGTATTAAACACAAGAGCATCTTCATTAGTTCCAAAATAAAACAATTGGTAAATCAAGGAGTTTTCAACTCACTAAAAAAGTAGAGAGCATATTTATTTGCTTTCTCCAACCATTTTCAACATATGGCTCTTAAAAACTAGAAGACAGTATTGCATCAAGAATACCAAACTATTTCTAAATTATCTCAGCCACTTTAATACTTTCTCTCTTGTATATTTGCATTTGACACTAATGTACATGTTGTCCGGTGTTCCAATAGGTATGATAACTTTGATTGGTGGAGAACTCCATGTTCACGATCTAGACTTAAAACCAAGTTTGATTCAAACCCCACAACTGTTATACCATTTGTTTGTTGGTTATTAGCCACACACAATGCGATTGACCTTACTCAGCTGCATGCGAATCGAGAACACAAGTAAGAACGGGTTGAACACAATCTGAAATTGCAAGTATGAATGAGGTATATGAAGTTGATAAGAGGTTTAAGTCTTTATTTGAAAGGACTAGTCGTCATAGGCGAATAAGATCAAGAAAAACTAGATCATCGAACAATGTCTATTTAACAACAGTCGAGCTTGGTGATGCAAGTGCACCGAACAATGTCTGTTTCACAAGAAAAAAAGAATGCAACAAAACCCAAACCATAACAAGAGCAACATCGGCTAGTGAAAGAGTCTTGGGCGCCACCCTCTAGACGTGCTCCTAATGGGCTCTAACATGACACACGACCCAATAAACCAAAAGAATGTATCGTGTGTCACCCTTACAAATTTTGAACGCTGACATGTTTTAACAATTCATGTTGCCTCAGGACAAATTTTGACATAAAACCAAAGCTGGTTGTTAGCCTATCAAATTATCTTTCTATGCATACGTGGATCGTAAGAAATAAAGACCGTATGCGCCCTGGGAGTCGATTTACCCAGAACTGCTCCTGAAATCCGAGTTGGACTTGAACTTGATTTGGGCCTCCACCTTGATGTCTCAAATCTGATAAGCTTTTGGTCTCCTTCTCGGTTCGGACACCAATGCTGTCCTCATAATAAACTCTATTCTTTCTCCTTATTCTTCTACGTATGTCGTTCCACCTCCGGTTCAGCCGTCTTTACGCCTGCTTGGATCATTTTTTTCCTAGTACACAAAGAGTGAGAGTTAATTGGCATAACAATTGTTGGAGATATGTATTTTTTTATCTTGCCAAAAGTTCAAGATTGGGGATGAGGTTTTGGAAAGATGTTCTACAAGACCTATTTGACTTGTCTCTCATGTAACTTTGTGCCAAGCAGCAGTCCGGCCAGGTCCTCAATTTCAAGTAGCAACCGAATAGACCCTCTATAATGCTCATGTGGATAGACCATTTGACCCCGGAAAAGGATTAGCACGCTTATTAACCGTCGACCAATTATGGCTATCCTCTTTCGCGTGCTTCCCTGGATATGTATGTATGGTTGGGTGCAAGTACAATCACAAAAGGAAAGATGTAAAAAGGTGGTAAAGCTGGAGATGCGCTTCATCATTAACGCAGCGCTCCTAATGGCAAGCTTGATTGTTCACAACAACAGCTCACATGGCAACGGGTGGAGGTTGATAGTGCCAGCCCAACCAGCGGCCACGAAAACCAGCTGCGACACCCAAGCCAATCATTAGCCGTTAGATGTGAGGACGGGTACGCTGGTCTGGTCAGCACTGGCTTCATCGGCTGCAGCCTCTAGCTTAGTCTAGTCACAGGTCATCCTCTCCAAAAGCGTGAGTTTGGAGTAGGGGCAAGTCGGCAGTGTAGGCCAGAGACACCTGTGTGCGGCTGTGCCTACGTACAACGACGTACCTAACCACTCAATGGCAAACAGAACTAAGAATGTACTGGTTCTATATCTATATGTATGCTTTAGCAAAGCGAGGAGGATTCGTCTCACCTGCCGGCAAGTGGTTGGATTTTATTGGAATAAACAGAAAAAATTGTAATGTGCTTTACTTAGATATATAGTTGCATTGGCCACCTTTACCAGGTAATATATATTGCCTGGTTTTCTCTGTGATTTGGCCCTCCTTCTGGTGTCATATAATCATGGTAGTGGAGCTTCCAGCTTTCAGGTTGGTGTCAAACAGTTTCAATCAGGACATTTTGGTCTTTCGAAGTTGGCCTTGGGCTTTGAGTTCAGATTTCTCTATTTCAGAATTGGATATATTTGAGGACTTTGAATTAGTCGAGACCAAGAAAACCCAGAATTAGCATTTGAATTCAGGATGAAACTTCTGCTTTAATTTCTTGATCATTTTTTAAGAACAATAATTTTCTGTACAGAACTGAAAATGTTAATATGCCACTGTTGCATGGCTTGTGTAACCCTTTTCAGTTTTCGCAAAAGCAATTGGTCTGCTGATATCCTTGACGGAGGGTTTTTCCAAGCTCTGGTTTTATCTACATGAGTTAGAGTTAGTGAAGCCTACTTTTTTAGCTTCATCGGCTTCTAATTCATATAAAGAATAAAAAAGGACTCATTCATGTTGGTTTTAATTCGGCCTTTATCTATTTTAAATTCAATTCAATTAAATAAATCTTAGGACCTGTATTAAATGTTAGGTGCATTAAAGTTTAGTTCTATATGAGATTTTGACTAAATGTTGCGTCAACTGAAATAGGAGGCTTGAATGTGCATCTATTGTAAAGTCGAGAGAGAGGAACGGCATGGCGTGCGCACCGTGCCTAGCTGAACCATTGCATGAGCATGCTCAGGCCGTGGCATGGGGTGGGATTGGTTTTGCCACTTGTGTCGGTTGATGGAGGCATTGAATGGGCGGTTACGAGAGTTTGTGTTTAGAGCTACGAGATGGTTGGTTACAGGAGTCCAATAAGAAGGCTTGGCCGTCCAAAACTTCGCGCATACAACAGTCAACAGTACCTCACAACAGCCTTTCTTCTTTGTTTCTGCTGCTTTCAAATTGTCCCTGTTCCGGCCCTTGTGAGCACATGTGTTGGAAGAGCTGACCTTTAGAACCATCTTCAGTCTGCGACACCTGCTTATGTATGTGTGGGTGATCATGTTTTTTAGGGAGAACTTCATTGCGTGACTACTCACATCTTTCCGGCGAACTAAGGGCACTCCCAATATAGACTTTATCATAGAGTATAAACCTATTTATTTTCTCGAATATTGTGAACTTGGAGTATAAATAAGACTTGGAGTCTTGTTTTTTTCATCATCTCTCTTCAATAAATATACTATCACATCAGCAAAATACTATAAATAAATGATAATAAATAGTCTTAGACTCTATGATAGAGTCTTGCATTGGGAGTGCCCTAACAACGCACTTCTTTTTCCCAAGTCTCAATGAACCACCGCTTGAATATGCGGAGAATTAGGTTTTTTTTTGGGGGGGGGGGGGGGGGGTGGGCTTCAACTCGTGAGAGTTGGCACATTCTCTATCTTTGTGTCAACTTCATAGGGTAGAAAAGAAAAGTTGATGTTTTAGGATTTAAAAATTGTTTCAAAAAACTTGATAGCTCTAGGACAATATGTTAGCATAATATTAGCTTGAGATTTGAGCATGCATGCCTCCGTGTGTTTTTAGCATAACTATCTGCAAGGGCAATGATAACAAGCTTGATAAGATATTGTTTTTCATTTCATATTTTTATGTGTCATTTATGGATATCCTTTACTAAGTTTTAATATATTTCTACATTATGTTTGCAAAAAACCAAGTAATTTTCGTTCAGCACTAATTTATTCTAAAAATTGTAGGTAAAATCTAAATGCGCCATTAATGCTTAAGTGGAGAGCACCCAAAATATTGAAAATGAACTCACTGCGTGACTCAATCAAATCCAAAAAAGGAAAGATAAAATTGAGGCAAATTGGAAGTGAGAAGGAAGATGAAAGAAAGTAAAATATATCAAATGCATATCTAACTCCTGTGACCATGTTCTCCATGGTCTTGCACCTCTTCTCCGACCACCTCCACCAACTCCCATGAATTGTACCATATAGTTAGGGTTTAGGGGTTAGAGTTTCAGGGTATTAAGAGGTCTCCAATGGTTGTGGCCTTAGAAGAGGAGGGTCTAGGAGAGGCAGCCGAACTGGTGGTGGTAACTGCTGAAGAAGCGTTGAGCGACAGCGGGAGACAATTGGACGAATGAGGTCCATCAACGGGGATGAGGGCTTTTGATTCCTTATTTGATTCAAAATAGCAGAGGGCGGGGGTGGACCCACAGCCGAGGGTAGTGGGCAAGGCCACCGCCGACTGGGCGGTCGGCGAGAACCTCCGATTGGGATTAGTGGATGGTGAGGGACTTGAGGGTGGAGTGACAGCTGGCGGGCACCAAACACTGCGGCAGTGACAGGGTGCCACAACTAGAATCTGCAAAAAAAATTTGAAAGTATGAATCTGCAATTTCTTCCCGTAAAAATGAAGCTCCTAGGAGAGTGATCCTCGGAGAGTGATCAAACTGTTGCTGGCATCCTCTTCCAAGAGATTAGGGAGCTCCTAGATGATTTTCTCTCTGTAAGTGTGAGTCATATTCCGCGAGATTGTAACTCGTGTGCCCATGTCCTTGCTGCTATGGGGATGAGTTGGGACCCGGGACAGTTCCAATTCTGGACTGACCCCCTCCCAGAAATTGTATCAAGTGCAAGTACTCGTGATTTAGCTGAGTATGTTTCAATCAATATAAGGCCCTAGAGCCGGATGAATGATAAAAAAAAATCTTTCAGTAAAGTGCAAGTATTAGTATTTAATATGATCCATCCTCAACTGCACCGATTTGTTAGGGCATGTACAACATATAGACAGAGGATCGTCTGCAAGTGTCTAGAGTTTAAGATACAAACATCTCAAAAGACATGTCGTACAAGTTGTCGGTAAGCTGTTTAATACTTCGTATACCGACAGGATCAATAATGAACATCACTTTATATATCATTTTGTTACTATTTGATAAATAATGAATTAGTATTTTTTCCAGTCTACAGTACTTCTATCTTAGATTCTACACTGCAGTGCTACAAATCGATGAAACAAACATACTGAAAAAGCACAATTCCTCAAGCTAAAGCAACCTAAACTAGCGCTCGAACACCGGCACCGGCGATCACCGGAGCTCCACACGAGCATGTGCAGGTCCTTCCTCTTGGCCGACACGGCCTGCAGCTCTATCAAGTGTTTGTCTGTCCATCGGAGCACTTCTCGTCTCCCGCTCCTCCCTTGGTCGACGGAGATTAGAGCTTGTTTGGTTGACATACTGGCCTGGGGGTGCTCGTCCAGGCAACCTGATCCGGCCGTCAGGCACGAAATCGATGGCCTGGGAAGCTGGCCCTAGGACTGGGGTTGCCGTCGTCATACCCTTGCACTTCGTAGCGTGCTCAGTGTGCTCCTACGCTCGCTTGCTAGGGAAGAGACGAGTGCGGAGGGAGAGGAAATTGGCGCAGCTGATACGAGTACGTCCACCTGGGAGCACGGGCTCTTGCGTCTTCTCGCGAAGCGACGAGGGCACCGTCTCTCAGTCTTGCAGAGGTGTTTTTTTTTTTGCAAATACGAGAGGATATGGAAACGGCACAAACCGACGCATTGTACGTGCCCGTAGTGGCCAGGGTAGGGCGGAGGTGTCTGGCGCTGTGAGAGAGAAAAAAAGACTCTTAGGAAGAAGATAATTAAGCAGATGAGGGTACTCGACCGAATGTATGGAGAAACCCCTGTTCTCCTAGTCGTGTTCAAAATTCTAAAGCATCAAGTATTTTGGAGCTGAACAAAGTTATTTATCTCTCGTGTAATGAAGAGGGCCGCAACAAGCATCAATATTATATCTTGTTTATCAGATTTGTAGATGCAGCGCATCGATTCCTGTTAAGCATGTCAATACAAACTCGATCGTACGTCCTACGCTGCAATGATTGAATATTTGAATGATTGTGATTTTTAGGTTCTACTAGTACGTTGTACTAGTTACCACAACAGCAAACTCGATGTCGCGGGCTTCTGCTGAATTGGAATGATTAAAGCTGCTGCTACTTTGATTTACATGTTGATGATACTACGTACTCCTACAGCACTAGTACATGTTCTTTTCATTATTTTTCTATACCCGACAAATGTAGCATAATTGAATCTTGATGAGCAGGTGAAGATTAATTATTGATTCTTTTTGCGCGGGAAAAATTATTGGTTCTGTATGGATGTGTATTATGTGTTTCTCGTCTGTGATATCCCCCGACAATGGTTGGTTGAGAATATTTCGTTACTGATCGACTTGCACGTGAACTTTGTCCATTTGTAGCGCTGCTACTATGCTATGGGGGAACAAATTACTAAATTAGCCAGGCAGAGTAAATAAAAACAGGATCATGTGTCTCATCTTTTTTTCCTGCTTGCTGAATGACAACGTGAACCAAAAGCAAAACAAACTCCTACTTCCTACTAGTTAAGTGAGAACATGGACAATAAATCTCATGAATTGTTTAATGGTTCTTCCATAGGTATTAAATTTAACCACAACTTCTAACACTTATTCTTCATAAGATTCACAACTAGAATCTGGAGCTTCTCCAAGTGACGTGGAGTTGTTCGGGTGTTTAGCATTTAACATTTCGTATAAATTTTTTCCTACCGAATGACTCCTAGTGAGAATTTCTATATGCTAGAATGGTGATAAAGTTCTTATTACTACTTAGTGCACTGAAAGAAAACTCTACTATTTTACTAGTGATTTGAGCTAATAGACTAGCGAGTATGAAAGAAGAAAGTGGGTCATATCAATTTTCACAACCAAAATACTTGGAGGAGGAAAATGTTGTATGGGCTAGAATATTGAGAGACATAAGTATTAGAAGTTCATATTTAGGCCCTGTTTAGTTCCAACCAAAATCCAAAATCCAAAATCCCAACTATTTTGGATTCTAAAATCCAGAATGCAAAATATTTCAGTGAACTGTTTAGTTCCAACTAAAATTTGGCTTATTTTGGATTCTAATGATGGGGATTGTGAGGATGACACACAAACCAATGCAAAGATTCCTTTATTTTGGCCTCTTGAGTCCAAAATTCAAAATGAAGAGCCAAAACTCAAAATATTTTGGATTTTCCATGGGAACTAAACAGGGCCTTAATAACTATAACACTGATATAAATTACTTATCCTTGCCTGCTCTTCCTCTTTAATTAATTTATTTTCTTTCAATATTCATATAAATACTTTATAATACCTATCCGCTGAGATGAGCTTATCGGCTATATGTTTTTTCTTTTGTGTGCATGACACTTCCTCAGTATACATATATTTAGTTGAAATCTTAGCTTAATGTATGGTACTCACGTATCGTGGCATTAGAATCTTGATTTTGACAATCAAATTTTAATTGAAGTAGTTAGTGTAACTTTTTAATGGGCATGTCATGTTGAAATTAACTCGTCTTCTTATTATAACATTCTTGTGAGGCCCTATTCTGTATTTTATTTAAAAAATAACAATTTTAGGTCATAGAATACACTTTAAATGCAAATGATGGCATATGTAAATGCATATTTAAACAAGCATCATGCCACTTAAGATCGCGTGGGAGATTAAAATGAAATGCGAGAGACCAATGCTGCTAAGTGCTAACCTAACGCCTTCAAAATAGTACTAACCTCAAAAAGTAATTAATATTAGGCTTAACCATCAACCTTTACTCCAAAGAAACGTCAAAAACCAAGATGTTGACTTTTCTCTATCAAAATAATTATATATGATTAATTTTTTTTATTGACTCTTGTGATTATACCCATGTTTTGAAGTATAATTGTGATTTTACTCTAATTTATTTAACACTACTAGAATCCAATGGCGGAGCCAAGGGGGGGCTGGCAACCCCCCCCCCCTAACATTTGGTAACAACTACAATTACTAGTATAACTTAATATTTTTTTATATTAAGAGAGAAATTATATAGAAATCTTTATATATATATATATATTAATATCTTTTAAATAATAAAATTATACAAAATACAACTAAATTATAAAATTGTCGCGATGGAAAAGACTAAGTCAGTGCTTAAAATTTATGAAGTCACTCTAGACGTCTTGACGTTAATAATAGGAATGTCACTTATCGATGAAAAGTAGTGCTTGATACTATTTGGAACGCGAGAATTTCAAGCGATTTGTGCCAAAATTTCCCGAAAATCAGTCCATATTTGAAAACGTAGAAACTTGAAAAAAAAAGTTCTCGCGTTTTAAATAGACTCTTAAATCCTAGATACATATAAGAATATGTCAGCACACATTTAAGTTAATGAATTAGTCATGACAATCACCATATGGAACCTAACGGGTTAGGTGTCACTTAATTTTTACATGTCGGTTTTTTTTAACCGGCCCCCCTTGACTATAATTCCTGGCTCCGCCACGGCTAGAATCCTTAATCACCTTAAAAGCCAATAATTTTCCCGAGTGCCAAAAATGATGCTAAAACTGTCAAGGAAAAAGTTTCTTTGGCTAGGAATTCACATAGTTTTTTTTCGACTGGAATTAACATAGTTAGCTCAACTAAAAAAGACTAGTTTTTCCATGTGAATTTGCTCCTATTTTAGTACTCTACCATTTTAACTTCTATTTTGACATTGAATATTCGGATAATATTTTAAAATAATTTTACAATAAAATTTGCAAATATTCAAAACCTAAACAAAGTTTAGCAGGTTGCATATGCTTAATGAACCGTCGGCGGAAGCTTAGGGAGTGTGCTTCATGTGGAGCCTCAAGTAACAAGTTGGATTCCAAAGGAGACAACTAAATTTATTTATTGGACCTTGAGCTGGTAGAGTCTAAAACAGGGACAAATGATGGCTATAGATTCAGAAAACAAGAATAAAACACAAAGCTGAAAAAAAGGACAAAATCACAAGCAAACGCAAGAACATCAGTCTGTCTGGTTTTTTATTGAAAAAGTGATTAGCCTTATACTATCAATGTAGTGTAGATGTCACGGATGCTTCAGGCAAAATGCGTATAATTCTATAAAATAAAGTACTCCATCTATCTCGGAAAGAATCGATTTTTAGAGTACAAGTTTGCTCCAGAAAAAATAGATCCCTAGAGGTAATGGTCCACCGACCCACTTAATACTTCTCTTATTCTCATTTTATTTACTGTTGCATCCCTTTGTGTTGGCCATTTTTTTGGCCAGTAGCATGTAAATTATGTAACCAGCACGTAACCCAAACACCGATTGGTTTGCAACTTAATGGTGGAACTCAAATTAATCAACAGTAATATAGTCATTTGGCGGCTATACTAATCTGTAGGAAACTTCCTAAGAATCTATTTATTTATTTATTTATTTATGGCAGAAGGATCAGTAACAACTCAGATAAATGGGTGTCATGGATGCTTTATAATTTTAAATTAGCTTTTAGCGTCATCATGGATATACTATGAGTCATCATCGAACGAACATTAACAATTTTCTGAGAAAAAGGAAATAAAGTGGTAGTGTTGAACACGGAACACTAAATTTTAAATGGCACATAAAAGAAAAAATATACTTGCAGATTTTGACGACACATAAATGGAATTGTCTCATGTAATTTTGGGTTGCTCGATCTACGGCCTCCAGCGAGTACTCCTTCCTTTCTCAGGTAGTATATGTACCCGTACGCTCCCCTGCTTTTTTCTTTTCTTGAACCGGGGAGGAGCTTTTTCCCATTGCCACTTTTTTTGAGCGGAAATAAGTCGGGCACCGGGTTCGAACCTGGGTGGCCAAGCTCGCGGCTCGCGATGCTAGCCAAACGAGTGACTCGCTCGTTCCACCCTGCTGGCATGGCAACAAACCAACGTCCTGACACAAAGGCAAGCGGCACCAGAGCTGACACCCTGGCAGGGCAGATCATATGCGAGCATAGTACATGCCAAGATCGATACGCGTACGTACGTGGTTTGTATGCCATGGATAAGATATTTGGCATTTGGAGACCGATGGAGACGTACACGGGTCCCAAAAGGTTGAAGACAGTACGCAAATATAGGGCGCAATATATATGTGTCCCGGCCCTTGAGCTACGCTACTACGGAGGCCCACCACCACCAGCTGGAGCCTGGTCCTCACTCTCACCTAACTATACTACCACGTAGGATAGGAGTACTATCATATGCATCTGGATCACCGTACGTAACACGGCAGGCGTACGCACACATGCATATTGTACGTACCACTACTGGCTACGGCATCCCGTCGTAGTTCGAGTACGATCTAAAGGCAAGCCGGCCTGTGCAGTTCAGCAGCATGATTTCTATGGTCGAGATTTTTATTTTATTTTATTATGAGATAAAAATACTATTCTACGATAGATAAGTCATAAGTCGGACTGATAAGATAGATGGATAGAGACACGTAGTAGAATAAAAAAATAGAGTAGTTAATCCACCATGCATCGGAGAAAAAGAAAAGAGGTTGCGAGAGGAGGAGGTCGGTCCTGCAGTTGAAGTGTTTAATAACTGAGCAATGCAAATTGATGGTGCAGAGCGCCATCCTCTCCGTGCCATGCGCTCACGGACTGGGAACTCGATCTCTGCCCACTCATGCCGTGTCCCGTGTCGGGCTCACTACCGCAATCGACCACTATATAGACCTCACCTCAGGAGGCAGTGCTGCATCGACACAAGCTCGGCCTAGGCGGCAGTCTGTGTACTGTACACTGGCTGGCTGGCAAGCTACGACTCCCATTCTTCTTCCCCAATCCCAAGTCGATCGATCGAGCAGCATATATCCATGGCGCCGGCGGCCTTGTTGTTGACGCGAGTGGCGGCGGTGGCCGTGGCGAGCGTGCTGTCGCTCGGCGCAGTGGCGCAGCTGTCGCCGACGTTCTACGACGCGAGCTGCCCCACCCTGCAGACCATCGTGCGCTCCGGGATGACCACCGCCGTGCAGCAGGAGCCGCGGATGGGGGCATCCATCCTCCGCCTCTTCTTCCACGACTGCTTCGTCCAGGTATGTAGACGTCGCCGTCCAACTCCATTGTAGCAGCATTCAATTCAATTGGCAGTACATACGGTTAGCTGCAGCTGCCCGCGCTAGCTGGGCTGTCTCCAGCGCGTGCGTGCATTTCCTCATACTGTATGAATAAACCGCTGGATGGAATGGAATAGAATGACACTGACATGGCATGGACGACGTTGCCGGCCGGCACTTCCACAGGGCTGCGACGCGTCCGTGCTGCTCGACGACTCGCCGACGCTGACGGGGGAGAAGAACGCGGGGCCCAACGCCAACTCCCTGCGCGGCTTCGAGGTCATCGACGGCATCAAGTCCCAGGTGGAGGCCGCCTGCCCCGGCACCGTCTCCTGCGCCGACATCCTCGCCCTCGCCGCGCGCGACGGCGTCAACCTGGTCAGTGTCTACCTACCTGTGCGGCTCTGCGTGCTACTGCACGTTGTTTGCCTCTGCAGCTACGTCATATCATCGCCCCACTGCTGGCGCTACACTCCATCTGCCGACACCCCGTACTGCTTGCTACCACCATGCCCTGCCATGCAATGCAACGTGTGGGCCAGCCTTCACCAACCGCTTAGCAAGGAGCCCGGGCTAGCACGACGGATGCTTCCTTCCTCATCTGATCCACCCGAGCTCTCTTGCCCCGTTTTGTCGTCAAACGCTCAGTCGCACATGTGCCTACTGTTCGTCGGTAGCTGCTCTGCTCTGTTCATCCCTAGTCACAGTAGCAAGTTACAAGTTACTTGCAGTCCATGATGACACTCGAGATCGCCTGACGAACGCAATTATATATATATATAATGTAATGTAGTAGTATATATATTTCACTAATATACGAGTGTATGTATGACAAACAATGTTAATGCAACGCAGCTGAGCGGGCCGACGTGGACGGTGCCGCTGGGGCGGCGGGACACGCGAACGGCGAGCCAGGCGGCGGCGAACAGCAACCTACCATCACCGTCGTCAAGCGCGGCAACGCTGGTATCGGCGTTCGCGTCCAAGGGGCTAGACACGCAGGACCTGGTGGCGCTGTCGGGGGCGCACACGATCGGCTCAGCGCGGTGCGCGACGTTCCGGTCCCGCGTCTACAACGACACCAACATCAACGCCGGGTTCGCCACGAAGCGGAAGCAGATCTGCGCGGCGCAGCCGGGGGGCACCGACGGCAACCTGGCGCCCATGGACGCCATGACCTCCGTCAAGTTCGACAACGGATACTTCCGCAACGTCGTCAACCAGTACGGCCTGCTCCACTCCGACCAGGAGCTCTTCGGCGCCGGCGTCGTCGACTCCATCACGATGAGGTACGCGCGCAACGGACCCGCGTTCTCCAACGACTTCGTCACGGCCGTGCTCAAGATGGGCAACATCAGCCCGCTCACTGGAACCAGCGGTGAGATCCGCGCCAACTGCAGGAAGCCCAACTAGTAGAGATACTAGACGACATTGGCTCATGTGTGTGTGTGCTGGGCATTCTCGAGATTCGTGCGGCCGGACACACGGATAAACGGCCTGGATCGGTCGACATGGCCAGCTATGAGGAGTGTGGCTTTTTGCGTGGAAAGTGTGGAGTGCGTTGGAAGGGAGCGGCGGGGACGATGATGATTTCAGGGATTTGGAGGTGGGTGGAGCGCCGCTGTCAGGACGGGACTCAGCAGGATCAGGAAGAGATGGGAGAGGTGGGCCCCAGCGTGCCGTGACACATCGATCACTGCATGGCCATTGCTGCTTCCCATTAATTTTACTATTTTATTTGGCCGCATTATTCTTCCTTTTCTTTTTCTTTTCTTTGTACCACGATTTTAGGCTTTTCATTAGTTTTATTATTCTATTTGACCGCATTATTCTTTCTTTTCTTATTTTAGCCTGTATGTAAGTTTGTACCTACATTGGGCGGTTCATGATTATTTTTCAGGGACGAGAGGGCACGTGTTTTTTGTTTTGTTTCCCACGAGCAATCTACAAAATGCAATGACCTGTCTGTGCTGAAATTTAGTTTATACTAAATGCTAATACTAATTTATTATGAGAGGAAGAATACGAACGGTGCCAATATGTACCCAATACGAATGGGAAAAACACGTCGCTTTGCTAAATGCTAACAAAGCAAATTCTTAACTCTGGTTAGAATAACATTCGTCTTATTCATTTAGCTTATCAACCCGAACTTATTAATTATTGTATAATATTTTTTATCTCACAACAAAATAGCTAAAAATAGCACCAACTGTCTTATAAAGAGCAGAAACGATAAGTCGAAGACAGATCTTTTTCCATGCATGGAGAAAACGGGGGTTGTACGTTGTCAATGCGGCTAGCAGGGTATACTTGCCCATCGTTCTTGCGCATACAGTAATCATCAACCACAGAATTGGGCAGGTGCAACAGTGCAACAAGTACGTACTCCCGTGCCACTGCTAGCTAGTTGTAGCACTATGCACCATGAAGGCAGCAGCTTTCCTGCATTCTACAGGCAGGGTGTGTTGACGTGAGATGTCTCTCCGTCCCGGTCATCACCAAAAGCAAAATGTGGCATCCGTAATTCCGCACCCTGTCACACGCACCGACGACGGACACGGCTGGCTGGTCCTCGCAATCAGAGAAGCCGCAAAAATATGATTAGCACAGGATTCTCGTTACGGCGATGAGATTTGCGTGGCTAGCTGTCCTTCTGTAGCAGTTGGTTGCTGGACATCAATCACATATTTTCGCTTGGTCACACAGATGGAGGTGATTGTGGCGACTGTTTTTTCACAGCGGAAGCTTTAGTTTGGGTTTTTTTCCGTTGGAAAAAATCCTCTAGACCCCTCGACTTTCACGACATTCGATTTCTCTCCATCAATATTTCTTACAAAAGACTATCCAAATACTTTTTACATGCAAAAGTATAATAACTCAAATAAAGATCCTAAAATCTGATTAATATTTGAAAAAAAAAATCTAGAAAATTTTGTTTTCGATCGAAAAATTAAGCTAAGCGCCCAGGCATTAAAAAATGAGTCCATGGAGATTCAAATAATTACAAGCTTACACTGACCATCTCATCTGCACTCTTCAGGCGCCAGCGCCATGGGCTTTCGGAGCACAGCAGCCCGAAAAATGATCACCCCTTCCAAGCTGGACTGGGCCTTAATGTGCCCGTACGTTGAGGCCTTGAGGGCTCTTGTATGCTGGCGGCCTAACCAGGAGCCCAAACCCATAATCCACTGATGCCTCTCGTGTGGTCGCAACTGTAGGCAGTGCGCTTCCACCTGAACTGAACAAACTGTTTATGTCACCGCCCGCCGGTGGTTGCGCTTGCCGAGTTGCCGTCGCCCATGCCATGCCCTGGCCCTGCTCGCTGCTGCAAATCGTCACGTCACCGCCCGCACGGCACAGACCGGATCACCGGACGGACGTGCCGAACCGCGCGAATAACCTGGGCATCGGATGCGTTTTTTAGCGACGGCAGCGTGGCATCTTGTCTTGTGCCGTGTGCGCTTGCAACCAGGTTCGGTCACCGCCACCCCCAAGCCAAGCCAGACACGGACCCAACCCAGCGTGGCGCCGGCCGAGGGACTGGAATGGACGGCCGAGCGGGTCGCGCTAGATTCCCGTCCGTCCCGGCGACGCACGGCCACCATCATTCGCACGTTTACCGCCACTGTGGACGTCATGCTATGCTATGCTATGCTAGTCGGTGGCAGTGGGCAGGGCAGTGGTAGTGCGCCAGCGCCCCCACTCAGGCACTGCTGCAGTCCGCCGGCTAGTACTGTACTGTAGCTGCTAGTCTGACAGGCTGTACTGATCATCTTTATCCCTCCGAGGAGAGGTCAGGACGTCAGGTACTGTAGGGTGTAGGCTGTGATGGCGAGGCGGCGGCTGCAGCTCCTCCTGCCGGCGCTCGTCGTCGCCCTCGCCGCGCTCGCGGGCGGCGCGGGCGCGCAGCTCTCGGCGGGGTTCTACTCGTCGACCTGCCCCACCGTGGAAACCGTGGTGCGCCAGGCCATGTCGCAGGCCGTCACCAACAACTCCCGCAGCGGCGCCGCCATGCTCCGCCTCTTCTTCCACGACTGCTTCGTCAATGTGAGTGAGGCGGCTGTGAGCGTCATGTTTGCTGCACATGCGTTCATTCGATGCTGTAATAATTATTCGATCCTCTTTCCCACTTCAATTCCCGGCAGGGCTGCGACGCCTCGCTGCTGCTGGACGACACGCCCACGACGCCCGGCGAGAAGAGCGCCGGCGCCAACGCCGTCGGCTCCACCATCGGCTTCGACGTCATCGACACCATCAAGACGCAGGTCGAGGCCGCCTGCCCCGGCATCGTCTCCTGCGCCGACATCCTCGCCCTCGCCACGCGCGACGCCGTCAACCTGGTCTCTCTCTCTCTGCTCCATCTGCGGCGGCGTGTCGCCCCCGAGAAAACAACTAGCTTAGTAGGCTAACCGATGGCCTGTGGTGTGCATGCAGCTCGGCGGCCCGAGCTGGGCCGTGCCGCTGGGCCGGCGGGACGCGACGTTCCCCAACACCACGGGCGTCAAGACGGACCTCCCAGGCCCAGACACCGACCTCGACGTCCTCATCGCCAGCTTCGCCGCCAAGGGGCTCACCTCGCGCGACCTCGCCGCGCTGTCGGGCGCGCACACGGTGGGGATGGCGCGGTGCGCGAGCTTCCGCACCCGCGTCTACTGCGACGCCAACGTGAGCCCGGCGTTCGCGACGCAGCAGCGGCAGGTCTGCCCGACCCCCGGGTCCGGCGACGACGCGCTCGCGCCGCTCGACGCGCTCACCCCTGACCAGTTCGACAACGGGTACTACCGCAGCCTCATGACTGGTGCTGGCCTGCTCCACTCCGACCAGGAGCTCTTCAACAACGGCGCGCTCGACTCGCTTGTCAGGCTCTATGGCACTAACGCCAACGCCTTCTCGTCGGACTTCGCCGCGTCCATGGTCAGGCTCGGCAACGTCAGCCCGCTCACGGGCTCCGCCGGGGAGATCAGGCTCAACTGCAGGACCGTCAATTCGTGATTTTCAGACGAATGATGCGAATTTGTTCCACTACTCTTGTTAATTGATTTGATTCGATTCGATTCCATTCGACAAATGAAGCATGACATGAAAGTATAATGGAAGTATAACTAGAAATAGGTGGATGCCACCATTGGAATTGATACTGTTCTTTTCCCCCGCAACCACAAAGGAGTAGTTGTAGAGTTTCCATTCTTCAAAGATTTGGAATTTCGAAAGCGACGTATGTACATTCTATTGGAAATATAACTAGGCATTTTTCTTATTTACGTGGCTCGAGTATTATCAGTTATCATTGGCCTCATACCTTTCAGACGGCACGTGATCTGTTTCACTATCTCTACTTCATGTTATATGGCCATAGTTCAAACCTTATCTATTCGATTGCTACAGTGGAATCTTTTCTTTTCCCCCCAAACAAACAACAATTACTCTATTTTAAAACATACAATGTATATTTCTTTTATTATATTTTAAACTTCTCAAAATTTAACTAAATTTATAAAATTGTACATAGCATTTACAATATCAAATTAATGCACTATCAAACGTGTATTACGCAGTGGATTTAATAAATCTAATTTGATGGTGTACGTGTTATGTAAAGTTTGTTCAAAATGGATTAGTTTGCCTCATAACAAAACTAAGGGGGTGTTTGGATCCCCTTGGCAAATTGGTAAATTGGCAAAAGAGTAAAAAAAATTGTTATTTTTTGGCAAATGTATCCAAACATGCAAGACAAAAAATAGTAAAGGAGTAAAAAATTATCATTTGTCATTCGCCACTTTGGAGTGGCAAATAAAGGCAAATAGAAAATCCTTCCACTCATACCCCTCTCTCCTATGCATGATATGTGAATGAGAGTTTAATTATTAGGGGTATAATTGTCTTTATATGTGTCATTTGTCATTTACCATTTGTCATTTGCCAAGGGATCCAAACACTAGAAATTGATAAAAGATTTGCTAACTTTATTTGTCATTTGTCATTTGTCAAGAGATCCAAACATGCTCTAAAATACCTGACATTCTAGAATGAATGGAGTAGAATCTAATGCTATAGATCGGTTGTGTTGATAAAATTACACTGGCCATGACGGTCTTAAACTTGGTCGATTATTTCACTTAAACTTAAAGCTTACTACTATGGGCCATAAGTCAAGTTTAGGTGGCGTAAGTTTAACGAGCTAGGTGATGCAAACAGGAGCCAAGGGGGCTGTTTAGCTTCGAGCCTACCAAGCAACTCTGCTCTCAAGCAACAATCTTAGCCCTAGGCTTTTGATTTTGAACGTCTAGGATGGGTATTTGTGTTTGGTAAGTTTGTCTAACTCTAATTAATTCAGCGGCAACAGAGTAATGTATGTCAACGAGAATTTCATGTCCTTGTTTCTAAGACTGAGATGTTGAAACTAGTGTAAACAAGTTTTATAAACTTACTTTATCCCGTAAAGCTTTTTCATCTCTTTATTTATACTACGTCACATCTCTTTATTTAATGTTTATGAAACTTTCATTGAAATTGAAATTGGTCTAAAAAGTTTGGACTAGGGAAATCTATTACGAATTCCAAAGGTTTGATGACACAAACTCCAAATTCATGATCTTATCACTCGTTCAGAGACTAGTAATAACAAATTAAACATTTGGAAAAGATTCCTTATCCACAAGACGACGAATATGTTATACAATGTTATTTGGTCACTTGAAGTGATATATCCTGTTGTCCATTAACTAAGACTAAACCGTCCAAATGGCCAAATCGTCGTGTTCGTGGCTTTGCTGGACAGCAGTGTGCTGTGTGCAGTCCGCGCAGCGTCCGCGAGCGGAAGCGGACCACTAGCACAACACATCATCCCGTGACAGAACAGAAGCACCCGACAGAGGAGCGATTAGCAGGAAAGACGAGCATTCCGGCGAGACGCGCACGTCAAAGCGTGCGTGCGTGATCCATTTGGGTTCTGAATGCTTCTAAAAAAACTTGGAAAGTGACATGGCAACAAGAGAAATGCGGGCACGATCGGCCTGGTGTGCATTTGTACCACCATGTGGCTACCTCTGTAGATATTTTGGTTGCCGGCGCATGGCCAAGCCGGCCAGTTCGTGTATCCAGCCATAAATGCCGGCCACATTTCTGTTGTTCCTGTACCAACTAGCTTTGACCGGAATGACGATCAGTTGGCATGGCGAACAAATATGTGTCTTTGTTAGTACTCCCTCGTCCCTGAAAGAATAAATTTATGGATTTATTCTAAGTCAAATTTTTTAAACTTTAATCAAATTTCTAAACTAAAGTATTAAAAGTTATGATATCAAACTAGTATCATTAGATTTAGCTAAAAACATATTGGTGCTCATTTTAAGTCATAAATATTGTTATATTTTTCTATAAAGTTAGTTAAAATTAAAAAAATTTGACTGACACAGATTCTAGGAATTGATTCTTTCGGGGACGGAGGGAGTATGTTATTCCAAAGGAAAACCCGTGAGAGTAATTGCCATCCAACCCAGTAACATTAGCAGAGCCAAAATTTTTAGATGTCGGGACAATTTTTGTTATGCAAATATATTTAACTAAAAAATTATATGGTTCTAATTTAATATAAAGAAAATTTCCTTTTGAAACTAAGACCCTGTTTGGTTCCCATAAGTCACCTGTATAAGTCAGGTGACTTAAAACCAATGACTTATAAGTCATCTCTGTTTGGTTTCCAGTGACTTTTAAGTTCATTGATTCAGTGCTGATGTGGGCCTAAAAGCTAAAAATATATGGGCTCATGTGAAAAGGAGGTGACTTATAAGTCTTTAAGTTGGGGTGGAGCAACTTATAAATTTGTAAGTTGGAGTAATTTATAAATTATGAGTGTTTAGTAAAATAAGTCACTTTTTGCACTTTTAGACTTATAAGTCAGGTGACTTATGGGAATCAAATAGGGCCTAAGCAACGAGCCCGATCAGATGCCCAGGGTGGTCGAGCGGTGGCTCCGCCACTGGCCAGTAACATGTAAATCGACAATAACAGAATACCGACTTCAAACATATTTATCTAAAATTGATGTAGAACCTATTTTTCTAAAAATTAAATTATAACTATGAGATCCAACCGTCCACTTTTGAGGTTTTGTTTGATAGCCACAAAGACAGATGTATTATCTGTATGTATGATAAATAGGAATCCTGCTTCAAAAGTCATAGCATCCAATAGTGCCATGTAGCCCGTTAACACGCTAGCCATTGGATACCACATCTAAGCGATATGGCTCGTCCAGTTGCGGATCGTATTCGTATCAGAGGTTGGTTAGACCTAAGCAAATCTGGCCTGGCCTGCCCCAAGCCCGTCAGGCTAATCTCGGCCCACAGTGCTTACTCGACAGGCCTAGCGCTGGTTTTAGTGGCCTGAGAAAATAATAAAAAAAATGGTCCGGCCATATTGCACGGCCAGCTAACTGTGGATGGCTTGATTACTTCACAGTGGTCGGTAAGCCACAATCACAATTAGACCAATCAAAATTGTTGGATTGTTGCAAATTTCTAATTTCCTTTTTCTATTGTCGGCTGATTTATTTATGTTTTCGGAAGGCATAAGGTGCAAGTGCCTAAAAAGTCATGAAGACGGTCTGGATACACTCAGTCTCAATAGTAGAAACTACATCATTAAAAAAGGGCTGACAACATGTGTCCTAACGCAAGTCCTGTTCGCTTGACTAATCAGCCACTGAAAATAGTGTTTTTCTCTAAAAAAACAGTAAACCGACATCAGTCGGCTTATTAACCACCGAAACGATAAATCGAACAAGCCACACACAACGGTGGCGGCTGGCGAGCGAAGGACCAGCAGCACGAGCACGTGCGCCTAGCAGAGCGAGCACGCACAGTGGCAGCACCTCCGGCGACACGAACGAGCGAGCGCGAGGAGCTTTCGCGGCCTGCGCGGCGCGAGTGCTGAGCGCTACGGCGAGCGCGGCCTTCACGGCGGTGCAACCTGGGCGCGACAAGCAAGAACCCAGACGTCCCATCACGGCCCCAGCACCTAGAAACTACTCATTCCTCCCAACGAGAAAATGATGGTTTCTTCATGCCTCGTTTCTAGCGTGCACGTAGTTTCCTTCTCAAGAAACGGTTTCATCAAATTTTCTTCTCCTCTTCATTAACTAGACTGACACATTAATTTCTTACTTAGCTAGCAGCATAGTTAATACTTAATAGGGATAAAAACTATTATTAATAGTTCATCGTGACTGTCCTAAGGTTACCTACTTATCTGTAATGGCTCATTCTGTCACGGATAGTGCTGCCGAGCTGCCCTGATCCGCCGGCGCCAACCGTCCGATCTCCACCGGCACCGGCCTCGGCTCGCGCGAAAGCACCGGCAGCGCCCACGGCAAGGCAGCTAGCGGCAGTTTTGGAGTCTTGGCCTCATGGGCGGTTGGGCCCTTCCCAATATAGGCAAGACGGTGCCGACCTATTCCGGGCTACGGTCGGTGTCGGAGGCTCGGAGCGGAGGCCGGCCAGAGAATACTGGCGCTGCCTCACGCCGAGCCCGCGGAAAAGGCACGGCAGATCGAGGGAGGTGTCGAGTTGTACGTGACCTACACCCGGATCGGGCTCGCGGTTTGCGCTGCCCTCGCGAACCAACGGTGACTGGTCCATCAAGCGCTCTTGACGCCGCCGCCGCCGCTTGAACCACACGGAAACCAGGTGACTCATCACATATATATTCACATGGATGAACGAATGACACAGAATGCATGGAGTAGAAGCGAGGCAACAGTTTACGGGCACCCTAGCTATCTGCCTGCTGATCACTTTCTTTCTAGAACCGGGCCAAGCCATACTACCTAGGTAGGCTACGAACCCAACACGATACCACTCTCGGCAGCTGGCTCGAGTCGGATCGGACACCAGAGGTGTGAGTGTGTGTGCTGTGCGTCAGTGCCCGTGCACGCATGCTCACTCCCTCACAACCCAGCCCAGCCCATTCCGCGTGTGGTAAACCGACCCGACCATAGTCCACAGTCCACAGTCCACACGCAACGCATCCCCCGTCACGCACGAGTGCCCATCACATTAAGCCCAACACTACAAATACCAGCAGTCCAACACGGCCACCGCCACTTTACTTCCTCCTTCCCTCTGGACTCAAGTGATCAACCTCAGTCCTCAGCCATGGCCGGTGGTGCCTTGTATGCTTCGCCCAGCACCAGCAGGGCCCTCGTGCTCCTTCTCCTTCTCCTCACCGCCGCTTCTCCACTCGCCAGAGCGCTGTCGACCAAGTACTACGACAAGTGCTGCCCGGCGGTGCAGCCCGCAGTGCGTTCCGCCATGGAACGGGCGGTGGCGGCGGACCCACTCCGCCTCTTCTTCCACGACTGCTTCGTGAACGGCTGCGACGCCTCCGTGCTCCTCGACGACGCGCCGGGTGGGGGCGGCGGATTCATGGGCGAGAAAGGCGCGGCGCCGAACGCCAACTCCCTGCGCGGCTTCGAGGTGGTGGACGCGGCGAAGGCCGCCGTGGAGGCGGCCTGCCCGTGCACCGTGTCGTGCGCGGACGTGCTGGCGCTGGCGGCGCGCGACGCCGTGTCGCTGCTGGGCGGGCCGACGTGGAGCGTGATGCTGGGCCGCGGGGACGCGCGCACGGCCAGCCGCGACGCCGCGACCGCGCTCCTCCCGGGGCCCAGCTCCAACCTGTCGTCCCTCGTCGCCGCGTTCAGGGCCAAGGGCCTGTCGGAGCGCGACATGACGGCGCTGTCGGGCGCGCACACCATCGGCAGGGCGCGGTGCGTCACCTTCCGTGGCCGCGTCAACGGCGGGGACCCCGCCGCGTCCATCGACGCCGGGTTCGCCGCGCATCTGCGCATGTCCTGCCGGTAGGGACGACGCTGTCGCGGCGCTGGACGCGGTAACGCCTGACAGGTTCGATAATGGCTACTTCCAGGCCCTGCTGCAGCGCCGTGGCCTGCTGCACTCGGACCAGCAGCTCTTCGGCGGCCACGGCAACTCACAGCAGGACGAGCTGGTGAGGAAGTACGCCCGCGATGGTGGCGCGTTCGCGAGTGACTTCGCTAAGGCGATGGTGAAGATGGGTAATCTGACGCCGGCGCCAGGGACGCCGCTGGAGGTCAGGATCAACTGCCACAGGCCCAACTAGCCACCCAGCCAGGCTATATACATCGATGCTGCTTGCTAGCTAGCAAGATTGAAGCAGACAATTCAATGCGGCATTAGCAGCTCGTCGTAGATACATACATATATATACATACTTACATCTTATCAAAGCTGTTGCCCAGACAATTCTGACCTATTTGATGTCTTGATTTAGACTTCCGAGAGGTCTATCAAAACACATTGACAGCTTACTATGCGACTTTTGGTGGGGTGGCAAGGAGGGCAAAGCATTGGCTTGGCGGATCATGGGTTGACCGTTGACACATTGATATTTTGCTGGGTTGCGTGGGATGAGATGATGAAACCTAAGTTCATGGAAGGCCTTGGCTTCACGAATTTTGAGATGTTCAATTTGGCACTGCTGGTACGCCAACCTTGCCGGATCGAGCAAGTGCCGAAGTGCACGCGTGCTGAAGGGAGTTTATTTTCCCACGCAAAAAAAAATCCTAGGGGGGCGTTTGGAACGAAGTATTTTGCGTAGGAAAATCAAAAGAAACAAAAAAAGGAGGAACGGAAAGACAGTAGAGCGTTTGGAACACAGGAAAGTACAGGAAAGTAAACTTACTTTCCTTTTCTATGAAACACTATAGCTTAATTGTTGCTTCTTTACTGAATGTGAACGTACGTGAGAAATGAGATACTTTTACATGGTTTTTACATTCATCAGAAAAATTCTCAGTAAAATCAATGTATGCTGCGTTAATTAACAATGGGGGTAAGGGTGTCACAGGATTTATGGCGTATAAAAGTACCATCAAAAATAAAAGTTTTTTTGTGGTATTTAAAGAGAGAGGTGATTTTAACTAAAGATAATTGTGTGCGTCGTAACTGGATTGGGGATACTTCGTGCAGCTTTTGTCACTACCCAGAAACTATTCATCACCTCTTCTTTAAATGTTTTTATGCTAAATTCCTGTGACGGACTGCACATTTATTTTTGGACTTATCATCCCCTACAAATGTTGCTGACTTATTCAATAATTGGTTTAAGACGGGTGGTACCGAACATAATTCTCTGTTATTAACGGCAACAGCTGCTTTAGTTTGGACTGTTTAGTTAACTCGAAACGAAGCGGTGTTTGACAAGTGCACACCGAAATCTCTGTTGCAGGTGCTTTTCAGGGGAACGTATTGGTTTCGTCAATGGGCAATACTGCAGCGGCGTGAGGACTCTCGGGACCAGCTGATACTCGTTGGCCAACACCTAGAGATAACGGCGTTCCAATTCTTTTCCTTCAATGGGTGGCTGTCTTCTATTTTATCGGTTCCATTTAGTTGAGACTTTAGTCAGTTAAAGTGCTTGTGTGAGTTTTAGTCGAAACGGTGGTGGACAGCTTGTTAACTGTTGTGAGTTCGGATTCATGTAATAATTGGTCTGATTCTACCATTTAGTAGATGAAACCGGATAGTTTTTATCTTTTATCTCTTCTTTGGAGTTCCACAGGAAAGTAAAACTCCACTTCAATCTCTTGTTTCTTTTTCCTTCGCTGAAGCCCGAGGTGATCATAGTAATAATCCATCGGATGCATGGTTGTCTGATGCTAAAAGCGAGTGGTAGAATAAGTGCATGGGTCCCACAATCGTAAAAAATACTATGGTAATTACTAATGTGTTGTTTGATTATTCGTATTGTGCTGAGTGCGTGGAGAAATATATCGTTTAAATTTGCATTTGACCCCGACTGTAGCAACATGGTCCAGTGGCCCCACATGTGAGAGTCATGGAAAAAATGTGCAACTAATTAACACAATATATTATTTCATTAACACTAATAATAACTCTTTATCATTCACCATTTATGATTCCTCTAGTATAGATTCCTGCATTCCAAACACCCATTCTTATTTATTTCCTGCGTTTTTCCTTTCCTCTGTTTTGCCACTATACACTCATCAAATTCCTGCATTTTTTGCTATTTCTATATTTTCGATTCCTGCGTTCCAAACAGGCCTTAGATGTACATGTGGGTTCCTCTCTGTCTTGTGTGTGACAAGCGATAGTGGATGACAAATAGGTCCTGTGTGATGGCCTAGTTTGCCGAATAGGCTCAGGCGAGACCACCAGATTTTTGGATATAAATTGGCTCCCTAGAGACAGATTGCTCAAGCCACTGTGCAGGATAAAACACAACCCGCCGATGTGGGTTATGGAACTGATTGATTAGACGACGCAAACATGGAACACACAAAATTTTCAAGAGTTCTTCATGTCGATGTATTCAGAGATCATATAGAGTACTCCCTTAAGTACCATGTCGTTGGAAAATTATTAAGCAGGGCACAATGTGAAATCTAGGGTTTTTCGATGTGCTCGGATTACCGTATGATGGTGCAAACATAGGAGTGGTTAAATGCTTGGGAGGAGCATGCATACAGCCAATAGGCCAGACACCGCTTCAGAGAAAACGAATGGAGTGAACTATGGGAGATTAGAGTTCCATGCATTGAACAAAGGATGTTCTTTATGTGGGGAGTCATATTCATTGAAAACTTGCTTATTGAGTGTAATGTTTCAAGATGTGTGTGGAGCCTAGAATAGGAAGATATCATGGATGCACGGGCCTAGCTATTGGTGGTAATGAACCGTCTACCGCACGAGGACCTAACACAGATGGTGGTGTGCCTTTCGGTGATCTGGTATATGAGATTTAAGGTTATACACCAGGGGTAGTTTTAGATCCTGCTCTCTACTCATTGTTTTGTGGAGTGCTTCATTGACGAGTTGGAGCTGATGATCAAGCCACTGACCAAGGAGAACCACACAATCCAAGGAAGCAGAGCAAGGTGGATCATGTCGCCTAGTGGTCTTGCAAATATCAATGTTGATGCAGAAATTTCCAAAAAAAAAAACGAGGACAGTGTCAGTTGCGGCGGTGGCTCAGGATGAAATTGGCCATTTTGTAGGTCCCTCCGCCCGTGTTCTTGAAGGTATAGATGAAGCATAGGTGGGCGAAGCACTAGCTTGAAGAGAAGGGCTAGTGCTAATTAGCGATCTAGGACTGTAGTCCTTTTGTGTTGGAAATAGACAATGCAAATGTGGTGAAGAGTATCCAAGGTGATGGCTAGGGGAGATACTGAACAATCGCCTTGGAGATCAAGTCGAGAAGAGAAGACTTTAGCAAGGTGGAGACTATTTGTCACACCCCAGCCAGGGAAGATGGCTAAGGCCCATTCTACATGTTGAATGGGCCACACATGCAAATAACTCTCTTGTGTTTTCATCCTGCATGAAGCGAGGATAAAAACGCAAGAGTTATTTGCAAGTGTAGCCCATTCAACATGTAAAGTGAGTCTTAGCCATCTTCCTGGACTGGGGTGTTACAAATGATATTCAGAGGCAACTCTTACAGTTTCACGGTTGTGTATGGTCTAGAAGCATGGATAGGTTGTGCATGGCACATGTGAGGGCATGATATTTGGAATGGTGAACTAGAAATACAGATGTGTCCAAGAGAATTGGTCCTGGACATTTGCCCTTCTAGGTAGCTTGGTTCAGCGTTCGCCAAGGATCTCTAATCCTCTAAAAGCGGGAGTACGTGAGACCCCCACCGAAACGAGGTCCAATACTGAGCAGGATGTGGGCTAGGATGCAGAAAACACTATAGCGGCCAAAGTTAGTACCACATCAGAAGCTGTAGAAGAGTTGAACCAAGTAAAAAGCCTAGGACTGGGAGTTGAATAACTAGGTGATCACCATTTTTGCATGAAGTGGGGATGAAAACGCTAGAGAGTTATTTACAGGTGTGTGGTCCATTCAACATGTAGAGTAAGTCTTAGACGTCTTTCTTAGGCTCGGGTGTTACATTATCCACAAGGGTACGTAGGCAAGCTAATCTAGATGCTCATTAAATTCAGTCAGTCTTTCATTCTGTAGGCATGTGTGGCTCTTCTCTCTGTTGGAAAGAGTTTGTAACATAATTGCTTTTGAATAAAGATGATGGAGTTTGTAGCATAATTGCTTTTGAATAAAGATGAGGCAGGAAAGTTTTCTCAGAAAAAAGGTACAGACAAAGCAAGCCTTTTGTTTCTTTTTCCCCATTTAAGGTGTTGTTTGGTTCATCCTTTTTAGGCCTGATTATATTTATTGCGTTATCAGATGACATTGGTTTATGATTGTTACATGTATGATGCAAACGATTGCTCTAGGAATAGATCTGAGGCTTCAGGTATCCATTCATGCCCGATCATCGGTGGCAGCAGGTCACGTTCGCTGCCTGAAGCTTTCGATGGCCAACCAAACAAAGAAGGAAATAATTGATTTTCTTTCTATTGCCCTCCAATACCAGTTCCATTCACGTTGCCTTGCTGCGATGGAACCCAACACCACTTTAGGGCCTGTTTGGTTGGTACAGTGAGTTATTTTTTTTATCAAACACCTCTTTTCAAAACAGCTTCACCTATTCTTCCCCTCTCACAAAGATATGAAGTGGGATGAAGCTGAAAATAGTAGTTTATCACAGCTCTCTTCTCCCTTTATCTCTCATATCCATGCATAAAGTTGTTGGTGAAGCTGTTTTATCAAACACTTTTCCCAAAACAGCTCAGCTTCATCTAGAGAGTTGCTCATGAAACTATTTTTTAAAAAAACAACTTTACTAGTGAAGCAGAGCTGTACCAAACAGACCCTTAATTACTCAACTCCTAGCGAGTCGGTAGTAGTAGTAAGGTTTTTTTATTTTTTGCCTCATGATAAATCGTCTTTTCCCATCGTTCTAATAGGAAAGCTAGTAGCAAACATGTTTTCCATCTGTTCTTGGTCTAGCTATGTTTCTTTCTCTCCCCGGGTATCCTGATGAACCCCAAACCACAAATGCAGTTGTAGAGAGGCCAAATCGAGGTTGTGGACACATGCATGGGAAATTCTTAGAATGCAGCCACTACGACATTTTTTACTAGAATGCCAGTAAGACATTTGGATATCTAAGATTCAAACTGGGTTCAAAACAAATGCAGTCAGAACGAACATTCACAGAAAACAATTTGACAGGCAGCAAGAGAATATAAGAAAACCCATCAGATTATGGCAGGCAAGATGTTTCTCTATTAGCCTATCCCATCCTTGACGTTGAGCCTCAACTTTTAGAACATCTCCAGAAGAAAGCATGTACAAACAAAACACGGAGCAGTTTCATATCCCTTCTTTTCGGTCGTCCTGACCAAAGTTTCCCATGGCTAAGAACTACCATTGCTCATGTGCACCATTGGCTTCCTCCTCGGTGAGCTGAGATTTGGAAGTCAAAACTCGCTGCATATCATTCCGGCGGTGTCGGGTAGTCGACGTCCCCTTCGTCCATCGATCCATTATAGCTTGAATCCTCATAGTCTTCCTCATAGTCTGAAAGTTCATCTGGCTGATGATGCCCACCGTTTATTGCTGCTTCAGAGAAGAAATGGTAGTCAGACAATGGTGAGTGGGAGAGCACCAAACTATTAAGACACAACGACGCTAAATGCGATTGGAGGTTTGTCTTGTTACTCTGCTATATGTAAAGAACAGCTAACTGCTCTTGTGTGTTTACAGGCTATGCAAAAATAACGCACATTACTTGTTAGGAAAACTTTAACCAGATGAATCAAGTTTCTGACATCCATCAAGTGACACTGATAATGATCAATACAAAATTGCCAAAATAAAATCTGTAAAAGGTCGATGCAGCATATGTCATACAAGCATCACTTTTTCGATAGAAAAAAAAGAAATCCTCCATGTAAGAAAAGAGTGATTATAAAGAATGAAGTTAAATGAACCCAGTAGCTCTGCTGCGAGCCTGCGACAAGGTGAAAGAGTGATTTCATATCAATACCAATATGCAATAGTGGAACATCCTATTTATGGAATAATCAGAGCTTCTTAACATCAGTTCAAGCATTGGCACAATCAAGTTATTTGTATTGACAGAAATGTGATCCCAAACTGTGTTCACAGAAAAAATGGACACCACTACTAGTCAACAGAGAATCACCACATAAACCTTAAATGGTTGATAAAGCACTTATGAGAACAAGAATGCCCCTAATATAAAGTGCATGCCATATTGCTACCTTTGTCGAATGTGTGACTTCAACTAGTTCAGCTAATGCCCTATATGTACAAGTTGATGAAATACATTTTCAGTCAGTAAGGATCAGAAACAGAGAAATGGAAATAACTTATAATTAGCAAATGAGTCTGATTTTAGTAAGGAAGCCAAAACAAGATTATGGTCATGTATCCAAATGAAGCAAGACAAGTAGAAGGAATCCTGGGAGACATGTTTCTAAAACTAATTCACAAACCATGTCACCACGAAACATAATTACATGAGATCTGTACTTCTCTGGGCCAACCTCCTATAAAACAGGGAATGCAGTACAAGGAACTCAAAGTGCACATGCATGTTGATCATGAATACATGCAGAGAAATTGATCAGGAAAGTTGATCTGTTGACATTTGGAGCATGTAACTGCAGAACACAAGGAAGTAGCAGATAAACATCTATTCCAGCAGCAGGAGTTGTAACTGCACAACACAAGGAAGTAGCAGATAAACATCTACCCCAGCAGCAGGAATCATTTGCATGCATGATATCTGAATTGCGGCAAACACAGTATAATTTGATTGGTGCTGAATGAAACGTACTAGTTGTCACTCTTACCTCCATCATCCGCCTCCAGGTTCCAAGTGATGAGGTATTGACTTGTGACCAGCTCGATGGGCGGCGGCCGTGGGCCTTGCCTGTTCAGCGGCTCATATTCCTCACAGTCCACCACCGTGTGCTCGGGCACATTGACGCCGAAGAGTTGCTGGTCCAGGGAGAAGTAGACCACATTGGAGTTCACCGGGGAGACGCCCGCGAGGAATGGAATGTACCGCGGCAGCCCGGTCTGTTTGTAGCTGTCGTCGTCCCAGATGTCCTCGAAGCTTTCACTATAGTTCGTGTTCCATACCCATGAATTGTCCTCCACGTCTCGAGACCACATGGTCACCGTCGCTGCTTGGTTGTTGCGCTTGATGATCTCCACGTACCGCACCAAGTTGTCGCTTACAGCGATGCAGCGCCTCAAGTGGAGGTCCGGCCGGTCTCCTGCTCCGGCGCGGAGAACACGGCCAAGCGGGAGGCGGTGGAGGTTCAGTATCTGCAGCTGGGGCGGTTGGGCGAGGTCGCAGCTGATGATCCCCCACGAGAGGTCGAACCACAAGACCGTGGTGTTGATGGTGACTGTGCCGTGGGGTACCCATTCCCGGCTAGAGTGCTGGCACATCTCCAAGGGGGGATCCGAGAGGTAATACTGCCAGACGCCGGTGTCCGAACTCATGTGGATGAGGCCGACTTGACTGCAACCCGTGGTAACAATGAGCTCGGCAATCATGTAGCGACCTGTTTGTTCGTCGTAGGCTAGGCCGACGCTCTCGATATTGGTTATGACGTTGTTGGGGGGGCGGTTGGGTACACGCACAGCGCACGCCGCGATCTGGCCATCGTCGGTCCTGCGGAAGTGGCGCACCAAGACGAGGTGGCTGTGGCGGGGGTCATCGCTGAAGTTGGTGCCGTGGAAAGGTGCGATGGAGAAGTGGACGAGGAGGCAGAAGCGCCCGGCGGCGATGATGTAGGGGTACATGTCGGGTCTGTCGGGGTCGGGGTGGGATCTGGGGCCTGCGACGAGGTAGGAGATCCTCGCCGGTGGCGCGACCGAGATGATGAAGTCGGGTTCGGCCGCGCCGCGCGCCGCGTGCGCCGCCTCCGACGCCGCTGCGTCCGTGTTCACGTTCACGACGCTCTCCTCCAGCTTCACCTGCGGGTCCTCCTCTTCGCCCGGTTCCCCGACCGCAGCTCGCTCATCCTGCGCCTCCACCGCCACGTCCACGGCCGCGACGTGCTCCTCGGCTTCGCCGACCGCGGCGTGCCCCTGATCCGCGTCCCCGGGCATGTCGTCGTCGCCGGGCGGGTCGACTTGGAGTACGCGGCGTAGGATCAGCCAAGGTCTCTCCATTGGCGCTCGCTCGTGCGCTTAGCCTGCCGCAGCGAGGGGGAGGGGGTGGGAGAGCACGCTGGGGCTGTTGAGGAGAGAGGGTGGCCGGTGAGGTTTGGGGTGATTTGGTGGTGGCCTAGCAATTCGGTGGAAAATGGGAGGGCAGGATGGTAATCTATATACGTGGTCGGCCTTCTTCAGGAAGGTTCGGTTCATTCCGTGGGATATGATGGGCCTCTGCAGGCCTAAGTCAAATGAGCTCGAACCAATATTATACGTATGAGAATTACAAGTTGTTTTTAACTTTTTTTTATATTAATTCTACTAGTATATATCTAGATATAATGTATGTTTAGATATATAGCAAAATCGACTTATAATTTACAATTGAGGAAATAATTTGTGCAATTGGTCTTCTATAATATAGGAGGAAACTATAGTTTGGTATTCAAATGGAATTTGCTTTGTGATGATAGAAAAAATTATTATTGTGGGTGTTATTTTGAACGAATAAGTAGTATCACGCCACACCACGCTGCTTTTGACGTTAAACATTCGCGCTGCAAATATTTTGAAATGGACTGTGCAAATGTTGGGAGTAATTAACTTTTATATCTTAGGACATATTTGGGACTGCTCCACAAACTCTACTATGCAAACTCCACTGTAGAGTAGCTCCACAAAAAAAACTGGAGTTTATGAAGTATCTCTTTAGGTGCTCTCACAACTTCACCGTTTTTTTTCTGGAACTGTGTGCGTGAAGCTGAAACCATTTAGCTAAAAAAACATAGAGCAGAGCTAAAAACATGGAGCGAAACCGTCCCAAACAGGCTCTTAACCTCATTGTAACAGTCTAATAGAGGGGTTGTATTTCTCACGCATTGTGCCATAAACTCTCTTATTCTTTATTAATACGGTAATGATGTGGAATATATGTTCGATAGTTGAACACGCACAACCCATCACACATCGACATCCCCTCTGCCCCTCCCAACGTCCCCGTTCATTTCCTTCGGACGGAGGCCTCGGGACGCGGCGGGTTTTCTCCCCAACCTCCCTCCCCGTCGCTGGTGGTGGTGGTTCGCCCGCGCCGTCCGCCGTCCGCGTGCCACCATGGTCGCGCCAAGCTTACGCGTACACCCTAGCAACTCCTCGTGGCCGCACCTCACCACCTCCCCCTCTCCTCTCTCACCCGTGCACGCCCATGATGGGATTTTGCCGGCAGCCATGGCGGGATTCGCCGGCCATGGCTGGATCCTTCGCCGGCGGCCATGGATCCGCCGGATCTGGAGGCGGCGGCCACGGATCCGGCCCATGTAAGCCTCTTCCTCCTCTTTCCTCTCTCCTTCTCTCCTCTACCCTCCCCACGACATACCACCACATATGATGACGATGTTTCTCTGATGTTGCCCCTCCCCCCTCTGGATCCAATGTTTCTCTGATGTTGCGCCGGTGGTTCAGTGCTCCATTTTCAATGTTTCATGCATAGATAATGAGATGTTTCTCAGATGTTGCCCCTTCCCCTCCTCGTACCCCGCTCTGGATCTAATGTTTCTCTAAGTGTTTTACTGGTGATTCAGTTTCTCATTTTCAATGTTTCACAACATATGATGATGATGTTTGTCTGATGTTACCCCTCCCTCTCCGAATCCAATGTTTCTCTGATGTTCCACCGGTGGTTCAGTGCTCCATTTTCAATGTTTCACGCATAGATGATGAGATGTTTCTTTGATGTGTCCCCTCCCCCTCCTCGTACCCCGCTCCGAATCTAATGTTTCTCTAAGTGTTTTACTGGTGGTTCAGTTTTTCATTTTCAATGTTTCGCAACATATGATGATGATGTTTCTCTAATGTTACCCCTACCCCCTCTAGATCTAATGTTTCTGTGATGTTCCGCTGGTGGTTCAGTGTTTCATTGTCAATGTTTCATTGGTTTCTTCCTATTTTTTCGGATAGGTTTCTTCTGTTGTTTATTTTTTTTTCATAGGATCCCGGCGATGCTCCGGCGAGGTTTGGGTGAAGTTCGCTGTCGGAGGCAGGCGGTGCGTGGTGGGCGAGCTGGTGGAGGAGGTCGCGGTGAGGGTAGTGTGTTTCGGGGCGATGGGATAGTGTAACACCCAAAGTTTGATTTGAATTTCAAATAATAGAAAATGATTTAATGTTGGAATTGTGTGAGCATTTCATTTAGCGGATTATTAAAATTCTTGCAAATAAAACTTATTCTAGTTTAGAAACTTGTTGATGCATTCATGCAGTTGCATATTTTCTTTGCTTGTTTGAATTTACAAAACTCACTTTGCAAATGGTTTCAAATCTGTTTTTTTAAATGATTTTGGAAAAGAGAAATAAAAAGAAAAGGAAAAAGGATATGGGCTTGATCTCTCTCCTTTCTTTCTTCTGCCGGCCCAGCTAATCCACCAAGGCCCACTCCTTCTTTCCTCTCTGCCGGCCCAGTCCGAGCCCCACCTCCCTTCCCCTCTCACTGACACCGCGGGGTCCACCTGTCGGCGCCGACGCGTTCTCTCTTCTCTCTTTTCTCTCACTGCCAACCGAGGCCCACATGTCGGCGCCATTTCCCTCTCTCTTCTCCCCCTTCCTCTCTCTGCCGACCGGACCCACCCGTCAGCACCATCCCCCACCTCCCGCCGTTCTCGGAGGCGAACGCCGTCACCGAAACCGCTGCGACGCGCGCTCCTGCCCTGCTCGCTCGAGAATGCGCGTGGGCGCGTGAAGCACGGCAACCGTCCCAGTCCCTCATCCTCTCTTCCCTCTCTGCGGCGTGGCCCTTTCGGCAGCCGTCTTCCACCTTCCGGGGAAATCGGACGCGCGCGGACGCGCCGCGGACGATAACCGCCGCACGACGTCTGCCCCGCTCCCACTCCCCGCAACTCGCCCGTGAATCCGCCAGCAACCGCACGCTCCCTCTCTCGCTATAAAGCTGAATGCCGTGCGTCCTTTCCCCCTTTCCCCTCTGTGCTCTCGTTTTCCACCGAACGCCGCCGCCGTCGTCATTGTCGCGGAGAAGCTTCACCGGAGCTTAATCCGTCTGGGTGAGTGCTGTTCCGAGACCGCAATCTCCTCGCGAATCTCAGGGGACTTATCACTCTCTCTGTGCTCCGTTTTGGGCAGCAGAACACTCGACGTCGCGAACACAGAGCCCTCGGAACGCCGTTGCGACGCCGACCGCCGCTCCTCGTCGTCAAGCCACCCCAAGTCATCTCCGTCATATTTGAAGTCGTGGTGAGCTTCGCCTTCACTTCTTCTCCCTCCCCGAGCTTTTAATTCGGTGAATCGCGCCCTCTGTGGCACTGGCCGCATGTGAACCGCGCCGTCGGCCATGGCGCCACCGCGGTCAGCACACACCGGTAGCGTTCAGTCGCGTCCGAGCACTTCGTTAGCATCGCACTGGCACCCCGTCACTTCCCGTGTCTTCAATTTGGTCTCTACGGTACTGCCTTGGCTCGGCCGCGTACACAGATCAAGTCCGATCTTGGCGCCGCCGCGGACGGCTCTGTTCCGGTGACACACAGCCTCAACCGCGCTCTCTGTTACACTCGCACGAGTCTGTAGGTCGTTTCGGTGTAGTTGGTTGAAGCCGCGGCAGACGGGAAAGTCCTCCCCGCGTTCGCCGGCGTGCCAGAGCCGCCGGGAACCGTGGCGCCGCCTCTGTCCGTCTCCCCGCGTCCAACCGAGCACGCCATTAGCTTCGCCTCGTCCCCCTCTTTCTTCCCATGCGATCGGTTTTCGAAACGGGCACCGGACGAGTCTTTCCGGTGGAACTCCGGCGAGCCCGGCGCTCGGGAGCTATGGCGCCGCCGCGCAGTTCTCTGCTCCGGCCGCCGTTCCCTCTCTCTCTCCCTTGGATCTGCTCTGAGCCGTCCTTTTCCTGATCTGCGGTTAGGATTAGATCAGCGAAGGGGTATGAGCCCCGGTCCACGGTGGACCGGTGGACCGCAGCGCTTGCTCGGGTGCACGCACTGTGCCGTGGACCACCTTATCCCGAGCCGCCGCGTGGCAGCTCTGCCGATCCCGCGACGCAGCGCTGGCGCATTTCCGAGAATACGCTTTCCCAGTCAAGACACGTATTCTTTCTCGGTTTATTCTAAAAATAGAAATATGATATTTACAATTTTGCCACTGCAATAAATTGTTTATAAAGTCTTCATTTTAACTCCGATTTGGACGATTCGAGTTGCGTTAGGTTCGTAATGAAATTCTCTACATATTAAAACATCTGTTGCTCATGTTTGAATTATTTAATTTCCATGATAATTCAAATACTAAAAATGCTCCTAGAGAACCAGTTAAATTCATATCTTTTGCGTTTTAAATCCGATTTTCGTGAAATTCGTGTTGAAATGATCGTAGCAACGCGTAGTATCTTTTTATAAACTTTTTAACTCTGTTTATTGTTATTGGTGTACTGTTCTAATATTAGTTGTGTTTGCTTTGTATGTATGCAATTGGAATGCGTGTTGTTGTAATGTCGTGATCGAGTTCAGGCAGTGAGGAGTTTGTTGGTGATCAGGAATTCTTTGATCAGGAGTGTTTTGACCAGCAGGACTTTGAGAATCAAGGCAAGTATAGCATGGGACTTTCCTTGTTATCCTATTCACTATAATTATCATTTCATGTGCATGTGTTAATTTGATACCCGTAGTTTAATTCCCTAGAGTTGAAACCCTTTACCTTGATTCCTATGGGTTATGCATATAGATAGATGGCTAGTGCTTTACATAAACGAATGCTTTATCCCTGCCAAAGGTTAAAATGCTATGAATGAATTGGTGATCTTGTTATGGCAATTGGAACATAACTCTTTTAATAACTCACTGTTGGCAAAAGCTGGGACTGACAGTGCTTCCGTGGGAGCTACATGGCTCTGGCTTTAACTTAGTAGTAGGCTCTTTTCTAGCTCGTTAGCGGTTACCCGAAAGGGCGCATTAGGCTCTTGCCGAGCTGGTTATAGTGCGGCCTCTGTCCGAGTTTGAGCGTAGGCTGCAGGTCGTTATGCTACTCGGAAGGGGAGCTCTATCGCCCCTTGCCAATCCTAGCGGCCCTAATCTTGTTAGACGAGATACTATGAAAGGTTTCATAGTGAACCCCGCCCACTCACCTTGGCAGTGTTATGGGAGTAAGTAACCCGGGCAATCGGGGCATCACGACTCACGGGTAAAGTTGCACAACCTCTGCAGAGGGTTAAAACTGATATATCAGCCGTGCTCACGGTCACGAGCGGCCCGGAAAACCGACGGATTAATTAATTAACTTGACCAACACTTATGTTCCTGTTGTCACCCCTTTTATGATGATGGTTATGATTCTTTAAACCTTGGCAGTGGAAATAAGTGGGATAAATTGGGGCATAAGCATAACTTGATGATACTTGCTAATAAAACTTTGACCAACTAAAAGTGCTAAATGTAGTAAACCAGTGTCAGCCTTTTTGAGCTTCATAACCCCATGTTATACTGCGGAGTACGAGTGTACTCACGCTTGTTTTCTTTTCTATTTTGGATAAAAATCCCGGATGGGTAACAGAAGCAGGAGGCTATGAGGAGTTTCCCGAAGACTTCTAGGCTTGGTCAACCAGTCGACCTTTCCCTGTGGAATGGAGCCACAAGAGCTAGTTTATCTTACTTGTTTTATTTATTTTTGTAATGGATATATGTTCGATATGTACTAAACTCTGTGATGGTACTCTGTAATTTGTGGACTTATGTGTGGTTTATTCCTGGGCACACATAATGTTATGCATCCTATTTCGTCCTTGAAATTTGGGTGTGACAAATTGGTATCAAAGCTTGAGTTGACTGTAGGACGCAAGCCTAGGTAGCAATGGTCGTTTTAGGATCCTTTGCTTCTACACTTTACCGCTTTCCATCTTGCTCTTGTTATTTACAAAATTTATATGCTTCTATGTCCTTATTCTATTATTTAAAAATGTTGTTCTAATTGAGTTTAAATAAAATTCTGTAGATGCCGCCTGTCACGAGGTCCCGCCGTCTGAGCACCAGCAGCTACTTGGCTCAGTTCACTTCCCAGACCTCTCAGCCAGTAGTGGACATCTCAGATGATGAGATGGTGACTGAGACTGAGGAGGACCCGGAGGAGGAGCACGTGTTGGTGGAGGACGTCAACACGGAGGACGAGCAGGAGTGGATGGACGTCCACCTTGCAGCACCAGCCCCACCCCAGCTCCTACACCGGTGGTTTCACCAGCTCCTACACTAGCTGCTACACCGTCGCCTCTGCCTTCACCGACTCCTGCACCACTTCTCTCACCAGCACCAGCACCTGCTCTGGCGACTTCACCAGAGGATGAGCAGCCTGGATGGACTGAGGAGCAGTACTACAAGTACCCTGCTCCAGCGGCTTACTTCCACAACCTGCTGCTGAAGGTGTTGGAAGAGTACTACCCGGAGATGGATACCTCAGTAAGGTATCTAGTTTCTGAGTTCTCACATCCTCAGGAAGCTAGCTACTGGAAGGCCCAGGTGGTAGTCTCAGTCTGGAATGAGGCTCATGACAGTCTGAAGGTGGAGACTGTCCATGGTCACATAGCCAGGAGGGCTATTGACAAGGACAGCATGGAGAATGCTGCAGAGAACGCCTACATCTACTACCATGGGAGGCGTTACACTGCCATGCAAAATGATGCTTACAGGTTCCTGCCCCGATTTGACACCAGGTTCAACACTTGGTCGATCCAGAACCCCCTTGACCCTGGCTCTACCCTGGACACTACCGTCAGGCACCTCAATGAGCTCCAAGGGGTCAATGAGAGGTTACAGGAGGAGTTGCATGGCGAGCAGCAGTCCGTGGCTCGTTTCCAGAAGATGATAGATGATCTGAGGGCCCAGCTGAACATGGCCCCGATGTTTGAGAAGAAGCCACCCAACCATATCATGACGGATGAAGCTCCATAGATGTTGAAGTCTTTCCCCTTTGTAATAAGCGTAGTAGTGCGAGACTGTTAGTTTGGTGATCTTTGAACTTGATGTCTTAATGTTTATGTTGACGAAATTTGTTTGATTTGGATCTTTGGTTGATTGTTAGTGTGAGAGATGGTGGGCCTGTCCACAAGTCTCACAGGTTTAAACATTAGGATAATGTTTGTTAATATATCAGTGGGTTGATCTTATCTCTCTTCTTCTGTGCTGTTTTTCTGAAGCAGTCTCTGTTCTTTGCTCTACATCTCTAAATCAGTAAAGTCAATATTGATGGAACTCTCACACCAGAAAGTAGACTTCTGTATCTTTCCAACGCCACCTGAACCAACCCCATACCTGTTCTAAGCTAAGAGTTTTTGCTGTTGCAAGTCAGTATTTCAGCGCAGTCTGTGAACCTGAAAGACCTGGTTGTTTCGAGTTTTTGACAAATAAAGATAGGGAATCTGAAAATCTTGTGAACATGAAAGCTGTAGAAAACTCTCTGATCTTTCCAGTCATATAAGAAGAGTTTCCGTTGGAGTTTCAAAGCTTGCGATATGAACTGTTTACTGCACTGCTGTTGCAAAATCATGCACAGAAAATTTCAGTTTGACATAGACATGTTGTATGCTTCACAAAGTCACTAAACCTTACATCTTTGTTGAAAAACAGATGGACGGCAGGGGTGCTAGAGTTCGTGGCCGTGGACGTGGCCGTGGACGTGGAGTTCCTGTCAATCCACCACCACCACCGCCAACACCACCGCCTATTGTCCCTGCTGTATCCGTGGAACAACTGATGGGGATGCAGGCACAGTTGATGCAAGCTATGATACATCGCCTGGACAATGAACCTGTTGGAGTTCTACCTCCAGTCCATGTGAGGGACAAGCGAGGAGAGTTCATGAAGGGAAGACCTCCCGTCTTCACCCACGCATCTGACCCTTTGGATGCAGATGACTGGCTCCGAGCTGTGGAAAAGCAGCTGAACATAGCACAGTGCAACGACACCGAAAAGGTGTTATATGCCTCTGGACAGTTGCAAGGAGCAGCCCAAGATTGGTGGGAGTCCTTCCAATACGGACACCCTGATGATGCTCCTGGGATCAGTTGGCAGGAATTCAAAGAGGAATTCAGATCATACCACATTCCAGAGGGTATGATGGAGTTGAAGCAAGAGGAGTTCAGATCCCTCAAGAAAGGCTCTATGACAGTGGCTGAGTACCGTGACAAGTTCGCTCAATTGTCACGTTATGCTCCACATGAAGTGGCAAGGGATTGCGACAAGCAACGCAGATTCCTGAAGGGATTGTATGATGGTCTGCAACTCCAGCTTATGTCCAATGAGTACCCCAACTACCAGACCTTGGTAAATCGCGCTATTGTGATTGACAATAAGCGCCGGGAAATGGAAACAAAGAAGAGGAAGTTTCAGGGTCAGTCTTCAAGCAGCAACACTCGCCCTCGACCCTACCCGCAGGAGAGTTTCCAACAGAGAAGCCAAGGGCAGCCCAGCCAGTGGAACAGAGGTCAGTTTCCTCAGCGCAATCAGTTCCAACAACGCCCTCAAGGTCAGCAGCAGTATGGAGGCCAGCGCCCACCTCAGCAGGTCTCTAATCAAGTTCAGCGTCAGGGAAATCCAAATGCTCTGGCATTGAAGAACAACAACTCCAACAACAGTAACAGTAACAAGTGTTTCCGTTGTGGGAAGGAGGGGCATATGTCTTACAATTGCCCCGAGAAGCAGAACCAGCAAGCACCCCAGAACCAGAACAACCAGCAGAAAGGAAGGTACCAACCACCTCCAAACACTGGAAGAGTGAATCATGTATCTGCTGAAACCACTCAGGAGGCACCTGAGGTTATGATGGGTACGTTTAATGTCAACTCATTCCCCGCTACTGTACTCTTTGATTCTGGTGCCTCGCATTCTTTCATATCTGAAGCTTTTGTTAGAATGCATAGTATATCTTTATGTGCAATGAAAAATCGTATGCAAGTAAATTCACCGGGGGGTAGCATACCAGCTTCTGTTTGGAGTCCTTCCACTAGACTTACCTTAAGGGGGTAGACTTTGAAGTGAGTCCAGTTATGATACCCACAGCTGGAATAGATCTAATTGTGGGAATGGATTGGATGAAACAACATCGAGCCGTGATTCAGTGTCAAGAGAGATGTGTTGTTGTGACATCACCTAATGGGGATAAGATGTGTGTTGAAGTAGAGATGCAAGCAACACCAAAAGTCACCCTGAACCAGTTATCTGGAGATGCCTTTAATGAGGAACAAGTGGTGGAAAAATTTCCGGATGTGTTTCCCGAAGAGTTACCAGGTATGCCATCTGATCGTGATGTTGAGTTTCTTATTGAACTTCTACCTGGTACTGCTCCCATAGCTAAAAGACCATATAGAATGGGGGTAAAAGAATTAGAAGAACTTAAGAAACAAATTAGTGAACTGCAAGAAAAGGGTTTTATTCGCCCTAGTTCTTCACCTTGGGGAGCACCAGTTATATTTGTGGATAAGAAAGATGGTACTAGGAGAATGTGTGTGGACTACCGTTCTCTTAATGAAGTTACCATCAAGAATAAATATCCCTTACCCAGAATAGATGACTTGTTTGATCAGTTGAAAGGTGCTAGTGTGTTCTCTAAAATAGATCTCCGCTCTGGATATCACCAATTAAAAATCCGAGCGGCAGACATACCTAAGACAGCCTTTACCACAAGATATGGGCTATATGAGTATACAGTTATGTCTTTTGGGTTGACTAATGCACCTGCGTACTTTATGTACATGATGAACAAGGTGTTCATGGAGTTTTTGGATAAGTTTGTGGTACTGTTCATAGATGATATTCTAGTCTTCTCTAAAACTAAAGAAGAGCATGCTGAACATCTGAGGATGGTTTTGCAAAAGCTCAGAGAAAATCAGCTGTATGCCAAGAGAAGTAAATGTGAGTTTTGGTTAAGAGAAGTGTCTTTCTTGGGTCACGTGGTCTCTAATGGAGGTATAGCAGTAGATCCAAGTAAGGTACAAGATGTTCTAAACTGGAACCCTCCAACCAATGTTACTGAAATCCGTAGTTTCCTGGGTTTAGCAGGATACTATAGGAGGTTCATAGAAGGGTTTTCAAAGCTAGCAAAACCAATGACAGCTCTGCTAGAGAAAAGCGCCAAGTTTGTGTGGTCTGATAAATGTCAAACCAACTTTGAAGAGTTGAAGAAAAGGTTGACCACAGCCCCAGTACTGACTTTACCAGATCTGAACAAGAGTTTCTCAATTTACTGTGATGCTTCTCGTCTTGGTCTTGGATGTGTGCTTATGCAAGAAGGAAAAGTTGTGGCATATGCATCTAGGCAATTGAGGAAGCACGAGCTGAATTATCCCACTCATGACCTGGAATTGGCAGCAGTGGTCCATGCTCTAAGGATATGGAGACATTATCTAATAGGGCATAAGTGTGATATCTATACAGATCACAAGAGTTTGAAATATATTTTCACTCAGTCAGATCTGAATCTGAGACAACGTCGTTGGCTCGAGCTGATCAAAGATTATGAGTTGGAGGTACATTATCATCCAGGTAAGGCCAATGTAGTGGCTGATGCACTAAGCAGGAAGAGTTATGCTAATGCTTTAAGAATGAAACTTATGCCTGCTGAATTGTGTGCTGATATGGAATATCTTAATTTGAGATTTACCCTTAATACCATGGAAATAACTATAGAACCCACCCTGGAACAGGAGATACGCAAGGGTCAGTTGGAAGATCCGAGGCTGAAAGAAATTGCGGAGAAGATAGTGCTAGGGAAAGCACCAGGTTTCAGGATGGATAATGATGGAACTTTGTGGTTTGGAAAGAGAATATGTGTTCCCGATGTAAGGTCTATCCGTGATGCCATACTTCGAGAAGCACATGATTCATCTTACTCTATACATCCTGGAAGTACTAAGATGTACCTGGACCTAAAAGAAAAGTATTGGTGGTATGGATTAAAAAGGGATGTAGCAGAATATGTGGCCTTGTGTGACACATGTCAAAGAGTAAAGGCAGAACACCAAAGACCTGCCGGTTTACTCCAGCCAATGAAAATACCTGAGTGGAAATGGGAAGAAGTAGGAATGGACTTTATCGTCGGATTACCACGTACACAGAGAGGATATGACTCGATCTGGGTAATCGTGGACCGCTTGACTAAAGTTGCTCACTTCCTACCAGTGAAGACTAAATACTCAGGTGCAAGACTAGCAGAACTATATATGGAAAGGATAGTATGCTTACATGGAGTTCCTAAGAAGATTGTATCTGACAGAGGTACTCAATTCACATCACAGTTCTGGCAGAAGTTACATGAATCTTTGGGAACAAAATTGACTTTCAGTACAGCCTATCATCCACAGACTGATGGTCAAACAGAAAGGACAAATCAAATTTTAGAGGACATGTTGAGAGCATGTGCTCTACAACATGGTGCCAGTTGGGATAAAAGTTTACCCTATGCTGAGTTTTCATATAACAACAGCTATCAGAATAGTCTGAAGATGTCACCAAATGAGGCTCTGTATGGACGTAAGTGCAGAACTCCTTTGTTCTGGAACCAAACCGGAGAGACCCAGGTGTTTGGACCAGATGTTCTCCGAGATGCAGAAGAACAAGTAAGAAAAATAAGAGATAACTTAAGAGTTGCACAATCCCGTCAGAAGAGTTACGCAGACACCCGCAGAAGAGGTCTGTCATTCGGGATTGGAGATTATGTGTATCTGAAAGTGTCTCCAATGAGAAGTGTAAAGAGGTTCAATATGAAAGGAAAGTTAGCACCCAGATATGTTGGACCTTTCAAGATTCTCGTAAGACGTGGAGAGGTAGCTTACCAGTTAGAGTTACCTGAGAATTTGTCAGGGGTACATGATGTTTTCCACGTATCTCAGTTGAAGAAGTGCTTAAGGGTACCAGAGGAGCAAATCCCTCTAGAAGAGCTTTCTGTAAAGGAAGATCTCACATACGAAGAGTACCCAATAAGAATCTTGGAAACGGCAGAAAGGTTTACGAGGAGCCGTGTTATAAAGATGTGCAAAGTTCAGTGGAACCGGTACACAGAAGACGAAGCTACTTGGGAAAGAGAAGAAGACCTGAGGAAGTCTTATCCTCAGTTGTTTGAGTAAGTCCGTCTGAATCTCGAGGACGAGATTCCTTTTAAGGGGGGTAGATTTGTAACACCCAAAGTTTGATTTGAATTTCAAATAATAGAAAATGATTTAATGTTGGAATTGTGTGAGCATTTCATTTAGCGGATTATTAAAATTCTTGCAAATAAAACTTATTCTAGTTTAGAAACTTGTTGATGCATTCATGCAGTTGCATATTTTCTTTGCTTGTTTGAATTTACAAAACTCACTTTGCAAATGGTTTCAAATCTGTTTTTTTTTAAATGATTTTGGAAAAGAGAAATAAAAAGAAAAGGAAAAAGGATATGGGCTTGATCTCTCTCCTTTCTTTCTTCTGCCGGCCCAGCTAATCCACCAAGGCCCACTCCTTCTTTCCTCTCTGTCGGCCCAGTCCGAGCCCCACCTCCCTTCCCCTCTCACTGACACCGCGGGGTCCACCTGTCGGCGCCGACGCGTTCTCTCTTCTCTCTTTTCTCTCACTGCCAACCGAGGCCCACATGTCGGCGCCATTTCCCTCTCTCTTCTCCCCCTTCCTCTCTCTGCTGACCGGACCCACCCGTCAGCACCATCCCCCACCTCCCGCCGTTCTCGGAGGCGAACGCCGTCACCGAAACCGCTGCGACGCGCGCTCCTGCCCTGCTCGCTCGAGAATGCGCGTGGGCGCGTGAAGCACGGCAACCGTCCCAGTCCCTCATCCTCTCTTCCCTCTCTGCGGCGTGGCCCTTTCGGCAGCCGTCTTCCACCTTCCGGGGAAATCGGACGCGCGCGGACGCGCCGCGGACGATAACCGCCGCACGACGTCTGCCCCGCTCCCACTCCCCGCAACTCGCCCGTGAATCCGCCAGCAACCGCACGCTCCCTCTCTCGCTATAAAGCTGAATGCCGTGCGTCCTTTCCCCCTTTCCCCTCTGTGCTCTCGTTTTCCACCGAACGCCGCCGCCGTCGTCATTGTCGCGGAGAAGCTTCACCGGAGCTTAATCCATCTGGGTGAGTGCTGTTCCGAGACCGCAATCTCCTCGCGAATCTCAGGGGACTTATCACTCTCTCTGTGCTCCGTTTTGGGCAGCAGAACACTCGACGTCGCGAACACAGAGCCCTCGGAACGCCGTTGCGACGCCGACCGCCGCTCCTCGTCGTCAAGCCACCCCAAGTCATCTCCGTCATATTTGAAGTCGTGGTGAGCTTCGCCTTCACTTCTTCTCCCTCCTCGAGCTTTTAATTCGGTGAATCGCGCCCTCTGTGGCACTGGCCGCATGTGAACCGCGCCGTCGGCCATGGCGCCACCGCGGTCAGCACACACCGGTAGCGTTCAGTCGCGTCCGAGCACTTCGTTAGCATCGCACTGGCACCCCGTCACTTCCCGTGTCTTCAATTTGGTCTCTACGGTACTGCCTTGGCTCGGCCGCGTACACAGATCAAGTCCGATCTTGGCGCCGCCGCGGACGGCTCTGTTCCGGTGACACACAGCCTCAACCGCGCTCTCTGTTACACTCGCACGAGTCTGTAGGTCGTTTCGGTGTAGTTGGTTGAAGCCGCGGCAGACGGGAAAGTCCTCCCCGCGTTCGCCGGCGTGCCAGAGCCGCCGGGAACCGTGGCGCCGCCTCTGTCCGTCTCCCCGCGTCCAACCGAGCACGCCATGAGCTTCGCCTCGTCCCCCTCTTTCTTCCCATGCGATCGGTTTTCGAAACGGGCACCGGACGAGTCTTTCCGGTGGAACTCCGGCGAGCCCGGCGCTCGGGAGCTATGGCGCCGCCGCGCAGTTCTCTGCTCCGGCCGCCGTTCCCTCTCTCTCTCCCTTGGATCTGCTCTGAGCCGTCCTTTTCCTGATCTGCGGTTAGGATTAGATCAGCGAAGGGGTATGAGCCCCGGTCCACGGTGGACCGCAGCGCTTGCTCGGGTGCACGCACTGTGCCGTGGACCACCTTATCCCGAGCCGCCGCGTGGCAGCTCTGCCGATCCCGCGACGCAGCGCTGGCGCATTTCCGAGAATACGCTTTCCCAGTCAAGACACGTATTCTTTCTCGGTTTATTCTAAAAATAGAAATATGATATTTACAATTTTGCCACTGCAATAAATTGTTTATAAAGTCTTCATTTTAACTCCGATTTGGACGATTCGAGTTGCGTTAGGTTCGTAATGAAATTCTCTACATATGAAAACATCTGTTGCTCATGTTTGAATTATTTAATTTCCATGATAATTCAAATACTAAAAATGCTCCTAGAGAACCAGTTAAATTCATATCTTTTGCGTTTTAAATCCGATTTTCGTGAAATTCGTGTTGAAATGATCGTAGCAACGCGTAGTATCTTTTTATAAACTTTTTAACTCTGTTTATTGTTATTGGTGTACTGTTCTAATATTAGTTGTGTTTGCTTTGTATGTATGCAATTGGAATGCGTGTTGTTGTAATGTCGTGATCGAGTTCAGGCAGTGAGGAGTTTGTTGGTGATCAGGAATTCTTTGATCAGGAGTGTTTTGACCAGCAGGACTTTGAGAATCAAGGCAAGTATAGCATGGGACTTTCCTTGTTATCCTATTCACTATAATTATCATTTCATGTGCATGTGTTAATTTGATACCCGTAGTTTAATTCCCTAGAGTTGAAACCCTTTACCTTGATTCCTATGGGTTATGCATATAGATAGATGGCTAGTGCTTTACATAAACGAATGCTTTATCCCTGCCAAAGGTTAAAATGCTATGAATGAATTGGTGATCTTGTTATGGCAATTGGAACATAACTCTTTTAATAACTCACTGTTGGCAAAAGCTGGGACTGACAGTGCTTCCGTGGGAGCTACATGACTCTGGCTTTAACTTAGTAGTAGGCTCTTTTCTAGCTCGTTAGCGGTTACCCGAAAGGGCGCATTAGGCTCTTGCCGAGCTGGTTATAGTGCGGCCTCTGTCCGAGTTTGAGCGTAGGCTGCGGGTCGTTATGCTACTCGGAAGGGGAGCTCTATCGCCCCTTGCCAATCCTAGCGGCCCTAATCTTGTTAGACGAGATACTATGAAAGGTTTCATAGTGAACCCCGCCCACTCACCTTGGCAGTGTTATGGGAGTAATTAACCCGGGCAATCGGGGCATCACGACTCACGGGTAAAGTTGCACAACCTCTGCAGAGGGTTAAAACTGATATATCAGCCGTGCTCACGGTCACGAGCGGCCCGGAAAACCGACGGATTAATTAATTAACTTGACCAACACTTATGTTCCTGTTGTCACCCCTTTTATGATGATGGTTATGATTCTTTAAACCTTGGCAGTGGAAATAAGTGGGATAAATTGGGGCATAAGCATAACTTGATGATACTTGCTAATAAAACTTTGACCAACTAAAAGTGCTAAATGTAGTAAACCAGTGTCAGCCTTTTTGAGCTTCATAACCCCATGTTATACTGCGGAGTACGAGTGTACTCACGCTTGTTTTCTTTTCTATTTTGGATAAAAATCCCGGATGGGTAACAGAAGCAGGAGGCTATGAGGAGTTTCCCGAAGACTTCTAGGCTTGGTCAACCAGTCGACCTTTCCCTGTGGAATGGAGCCACAAGAGCTAGTTTATCTTACTTGTTTTATTTATTTTTGTAATGGATATATGTTCGATATGTACTAAACTCTGTGATGGTACTCTGTAATTTGTGGACTTATGTGTGGTTTATTCCTGGGCACACATAATGTTATGCATCCTATTTCGTCCTTGAAATTTGGGTGTGACAGATAGGGGGGCGGGGAGTGAGAGGACATGCGCGTCAGGAGCAGGGTGCTTAGAACGTTCAATCGGCAGCATGACATGTCCGACAACTGGATCTTAAAAAAAAAAAGAAATGGAGGTATGTGCCTTCTTTTTTTCACGGTCGTGCCATGTGACATTTTTCATCAAGCAGAAGTAGAATACTTTGCTTACAACACGTCAACAAGAGCAATCCCATTATTACTGAAGTGATCTCCCATCACAAAATACAATAGATATTACATTGCGATCTCTCGTTTTGAAATTACAAGTTGTTTTGAAATGGAAGTTGTAGAAGGTGCAGGTGGTCTCATAGGCCTTCGCCGGAAGGCTGCGGATGACCGTGCCGCCCGGAGTCGACGATCAATCATGGCGGGGGTCGTCGTCCTAGCGACAGAACCATCAACCTGCGGGGCAGGGATGTTTTGGTTCCCTGTGACACACCATCGACTCCGGTCGTCAGCTCGGCTCGTTATCTTAACGAGCTAGGAAGCTAGCTCGGCTCGACTCGTTTACTAGCTCGAGATGGCTCGTTAGACTTGTGAGCTGGACAAAAAAATTATAATATATATGTTTATTTAAATTTTGAAAAAAAATAATAATATAAAAATTGTTTATTCATAAGTCTTAAATCAAACAAAAAATAATATTTATTCATATATTATAGTACTACACTATACATATTATCCATACTTTATATCATACATAATGCATCTATGATCTATTATTGTTTATCCTTGCAACCATTTAAAAATAAAATAAATTCATACTCAATCCGTCCCAATTTATAAGACGTTTGACTTTTTTATACCAAGTTTGACCACTTGTCTTATTCAAAAATTTGTACAAAATATCACTTTTTTTTGCCATAGCTTGGTTTATTAACAAAAGGTCTTCAAGAATGACTTAAATTTGACTAAGTTTGCACAAATTTTTTGAATAAGACGATTGGTTAAACTTTGAGTCAAAAAAAGTCAAACGTCTTATAATTTGGGACGGAGGGAGTATAATCTTAAATTTATAAAGTCAAAGTCTTGTAAAACATGAAGCCTCATAAAACTAATAAAGTTTAAGATTAATATCTTTGGATTATTGGACTCACGAGCCAGCTTGAGCTAGTTCGCGAGCTGACTCATTAACTAAACGAAGCTGACTCATTAACTAAACGACCTAAAGTGTTGGCTTAACTTAAACGGGCCGAGCGGAGTGGAGCGGAGCCACTAACAAGGTCAAGCGAGCTACCGAGTTGCAAGCTTTTCATCCGGCCTTACACATGTGTACAACGGACATTCCGCATTCGTGACGTCATTGGTGGTACGATCGAACCAGTTCATTGGAAGAAAGGAATAGCAGCTGGTAGGTAGGTCTCAGAAGTCAGAACTCAAGACTCGTGTGCTTGCTGTTCTAAGATGATTTCGTAAATATGATCCAAATTTGCCGCTGCTTAATTTGAACCGTTCATTTCAAGCTTATCAACATTAGGTAAAATGGAAGTATACCACCAGGACGTACTGTTATTCGAGTGCATTATATATACTCATGTGAAAAACAAACAAAAAACATAGATTTTTCTTAAAAAACACTAGTAGAAAGAACGTCTTTACTGGCGCCCCAAAACACAACACAGTCGGTTTCAGTTATCACGCGCCTCTACTGAAAAAACGGGTCCGAACGGTTCCGAACCGTCTGTAGAAATCGATTTCTACAGGCGGTTTACTTAAGAAATCCGCCTGTAGAAATGGGTCATTTCTACAGGCAGTTCCTTAAGCAACCTCCTGTAGAAATCAATTTCTACAGACGGTTCTTTAAGACAACCGCCACTAAAAATACTAGGACACTGATTTTTTGGATTTTTGTAAACGACTTCGGATGAAAAAACTTTCTACATGAAAGTTGTAGATCTCGAAAAGTTATGAAACTTTGTAGTTGACAACTTTTTCATTTGAAATCATCTTGTCTTCAGAAAATACGTTCGAATGTGTCAAATTTGAAATTCAAAATTTTGTAAATGACCTTGGATGAAAAAACTTGCTACATGAAAGTTGTAGATCTCAAAAAGTTATGACACTTTGTAGTTTATAACTTTTTCATTTGAATTCGTTTAGTGGCTCAAACAATCAATTTACACTCGGTTTAGTATAAAATGTGGTGAACTAAAACCGAATCTAAACACAAATGAGTCATGCGTGGAGTGGTAGAGGAGGGATCGTGTGAGTGTCAGGTTCAAATCTCCGCTAGAGCACAGTTCACGATTTTACGCGAAAAAATACGTGAGCGGATTACTAGTGGCCTCTCTCGGAATTTAATTTTTTTTTCTATTTTAAAAACGCGATTTCTATTTTAAAAACGCGAATTCTTGACAACATTTCTACTGGTCCCAGTACAGGCGGTTGTGAAAAACGCCTGTATAAATGACTTCACAACCGCCTGTATAGGGCTTTTTTTGTACTAGTAAAAAATACTATTTGTTTATCCAAATTACTGTTTGTTTGTCCCTTAAACAAGTTAAAATTTTCTAATTGATAGAAAATTGCATCAAAATCTATAATATCAAATTATTTTTAATTAATTTATCAAGTACAAAATAGCTAAATCTTAGTGATGCATTCAATTGAACAATAGATAATAGTATTTTTAGATGAAATCAGATTACCTTAGTACAAATACCACACGACAAAGTTCCAAACGAGTTTATAAAACAAAACTAACTCATGACTCAAATTGTGAAATAAAAGGCCATCCAAAGGACGCGAAGAATTGCATAGCCACGTTCTTCGACTTGTGGCATGTCTCTAACACTAAGTTTTCCTTCTCGTCACACTATTGCAATTGGACCCAAAATGGTAGGCAATGTGTTCCATGAATAAGATCTACAAATGAGTTTTGCATCGACATTTTGTCAAAAAACAATGCCATTCCTTATTAGCCAAACAGACCATCAGACGCTACTGCACTCGTCAATAAAAAAGGCCTAAAAGTTTTATCCCTTGTAGGATACCAATTATCAAATAAGTTATAGACCTTAAGAGGTGGTTTAAGACCAAGTATCTCCAGAAGAACCTAGCATAAGTGCATTCAAAGAAGTGATGTTAAATGATTTCTGGCTTACTACAAAAACAACAAGATGTATCTCAACTCCAATTTCTCCTTGACAAGTTATCTTTTGTGAGAATAACCCCTTCTTTAAAGAACCAAATAAGATTTTGATCTTCAAAGGTATCTTTAGATGCCAAACTATATGTGAAACTTTGACCCCATTATTGAATAGGAATATATACATAGAACTGATTGAGAAAATTCCATTCTTATGGAGACACGAAACAAACACACCAAGACCCTATTGCGAATTTACATTCTGCACTCTAGCAACTAGATGATTCCATTCGAGTACTTCGTTGCCACAAAAGCTCACTTAGATGCTAATATATTCCTCCAAAGACTTGCTCCAAGTTAGGAAGATTAATTTAGGACAAACTAAAGCAAATTATAATTTATAATTGAGGATGTAGGGTCTATGTGTGCCTATGTCATATGTGTGGTTATTTTTGTTTCGTGAACATCATTTTCCATAATTAAAAGTTTTCCCATATTTATACAAGAACACCTAGATTCATTGCGTAGACCTTGCACTTATCAACCATGGATGGAATTTTGATCATATATAGGGCTTGCTTCAGTGCACTCCTTGGCTTGATTGCGCATACCTTGTATCATCAACCATGGAATTGGTTTTTGATCATATGTTAGACAATGCACTCGTATCCACCTCAATCCACATAGTTAGAGGTATTGGCTTCTGCACTACAAAGAGAATAAGAAGGGTAGCACACAAGATATAGATTATACCGGTTCAGGTGTGGAGTACTTTATATCTAGTTAAGAGCATATCTCTTATCTCGTATGTTGAGTGTTTACAAGGGCGTTGATGCATTGTTGCCTAGAATCATGCAAGATACTATGGGGGGGGGGGCTCCCTACTCTTTATATAATGTCATGGTAGGGTTACAAGGATCCTAATCGGTTTTACATATGTATTTTCTGATTGGTTACTAGTGGTACATAAAAAAATTGAGATGATTGTTTGGATTAAAGGAGGAGGGCGTCTTAAGATGTCTGTATTTGTTAATGCCTACTAATCGAGACAGTCACCCTAAGTAGCCCGCCTTCGTTAATAGCTATTTTTGCAGGTGATCAAAACACCTGCCTATGTTAATAGATTAATAAAACAAAAAAAGGAAAATATCAAACAACGAGCCAGGAAGCCCATCCACGAGGCCCGACAAGCCCATCGATGCACTGTCGCCGCCGCATTAATGATGAATTTGATTTCTCCGGCCCCGACATTAATGTGTGCATTTGCAGTGTTGAGGAACGGTCTCCCAAGGATGAGTGGTATCCTCATTTCTTCCTGCATATCAAGTACTACAAAATCTACAGGAATGAAAAAGTTTCGAATTTTTATTGGGATATTCTCTGCAATTCCTGCTTGGTAGTGAACCTATTGGTCGGCTAGTTGCAGACACATTGATGTTGGTGTGAGCGTAGAGTAATTGAGCTTGTCGAAATCCTTCTTGGGCATAACGCTGACGCTTGCTCCAAGATCACATAAAGCATTCTCAAATCTTTGATTTTCGATTGAGCAATCAATAGTGGGAGTGTGGGACACCCTGGATCCTTCTTGATAGGAGAAGAATTCATAATTGCCACACTACACTCCTCTGTTAACTTGATGACTTCAATAGAAGGTAGTGGTATTTTTTGTTGAGAATGTCCCTTATATACTTTGCGTACGTAGGTACCTGCATGGCATCTAGCAACGGAATGTTGACATATAACTTTTGAATTATCTCAACAAACTTACCAAACTGTGCATCTTCTTTGGCCTTCTTATTTCTGCATGGGAATGGTAGGAGAGGGGTGTCATGGTAATCTTGACGTAATTTTTTTGGTAAATCTTGTAGTAGAACTTCTTCTTCTGGGTTGTCTACTTCTCTCTCTACCTGCACTAACTGTGGTGGTCTACGTGCCCCTTCTGGATAAGGTGGATCATGAGTAGACTTACCTTTTTTTTTGTAGTTATTCCTTTTATCTGCTCATGGTTAGTGACAGTAGATAGAGTAGAAGCCAAATGCGCTATTTGTAATTCTATCTTCTTATTAAATATTATTTGTTCTTTTATAGCAGAAGAGAAATTATCTAACTTAGAATTTATTCCTAAGATTTTGTCATTATAAGCAAGCTTATTATTAATATTTTCATTAATTTTAGTTTGTTCTAATATTAATGCTCTCAAGGGTGGAAATCTTTGATTAGAGAAATTACCTTGGTACTTACCTTGACTGGTAGACTGAGGTTGACTCCATCCTTGCTTCTGCGGAGTTGGTTTGATGATGGTATTGATATCTTCTGGATGATTAGCAAATTCAAATCTACATTGATTCTGAGCATTGAATGCATCTTGAATGGCTTGGCGATCTCTTTTGTAATTGGCTCTTTGCTCTAGCCAATTTAACAATACATCCATCTTGGTTGATAGTGCACACACCTCCTCTGGAACTACTTCATTCATATAGCAATCTTGATTGGTGAATGTCTAATTCTGATTTTCTGCCATCTTTTCCAATAAACTTCTAACTCTTCCAGGGGTGAGTGACATAAATGATCCTTCAACAGCGGCATCTAGTTATTCACAAGATTTCTGAATTAATCCGTGGTAGAATATTTGCATGAGCAACCATTCTTCCATTCCATGATGTGGGCAATCTGAAATGTATCCTTGAAAACGGTCCCAAGCTTCTGGAATAGGTTCACCTTTCTGCTGACAAAATTCTAAAATCTTTCCTCGTAAGGCATTGGTCTTACTTACAGGAAAAAACTTCTCTAGGAAAGCCTTTGAACATTCTTCCCATGTCTTGATTTGATCTTTATTCTGATAGAACCACTGCTTCACTCTTCCTTCCAATGAGAAAGGAAACAAACGGAGTAGCACGATGTCTTGAAATATGTTCTTGATGTTGATGGTGCTGCAAATCTCTAGAAAATTCTGAAGATGAACACTTGAATCTTCATCCTTCCTTCCTTTAAATGTGATAGCTTGCACCATGTTGATGAGGCTTGGCTTGAGTTTATAGTCTTGATCTTCAATGTTGACCTTTGGTCCAACGCGAATATTCTCAATGTTTGGTGTAGAGAATTCACGTAGGGTCTTCTCAGCCATGGCTTCTCCAACTGATGTTAAGCTTCTCTTCCTTGGTTGTATCTAATTGATATGAATTGATGCTTCACAACCAAGCCTGATCTTACCCTATATAGAATGTAAACAGAGTCGAAACAAGGGTAAGCCTGCTAAAGCAAAAGGTTTTGGTCTATCTATAGGTATTTATATTTAAGCTATATTTCTCTTTTCTTCTAAAATATATTTTATGAAAAACTTCCCTATTAAATTATATCCTGGCAAATTAAATTGATTATCGCTTCCCCGGCAACAGCGCTAGAAATGCTTGTTGATATTTCTTAGCGACATACTAAAAATAGAGATAAATCCCCATCCTTAGCAAGGCACCAGAAATGCAGAACTCACCTTCTAACATCACTTAACACTAAGTTGTCATCCTAGCATGATATCAGAAAATGTTGAAATAAAATCTATACTTGACAGTTTATAAAATAATTCTTTAGAATATATCCGCAAGCGCACAGATAATTCTCCTATTGTAGCATTTCACCCGGTGAGATTCTCCGAGTATCGTTGATTTGTTTATGCCGAAAGGAAAACTTTTAATTAATTGCAGGAATTAAATAAGGGTAGAAAAGGAAACCTAAATGCATATAGTTTAGACTATAAATGTGCAGACTTAAGATTAGACCAACCTTTATAATGCTTTAGCAGGGGTAAGTCATGTCAAGATAAATAAATATGATAATAAAGGTATAAGATAAATGGTATTCCAGAGATCGAAATAGAGACTCACTAATAATATAGTCAGGCAACTCGAGATAGGTTAGAGTAAAATAATCCTAAGTGATTACCAAATAAAAAGGAACTAAGCACACCCTACCTATGTACTATCATCTATAGCATAACTGACTCAGAAAACATCATAAGGAGCATCAACTAGGGAGGCTATTAAGACAGAACCGTCACCTCTGTCGCAACCGTGCTCTGCCAGGCCTATGTGCCAAGGGTGGACTATAGAGGAATTAACACAGCTATAAGAGTCACCTATGCGAACTACCACACGACACGTCATATCAGGAGACATCCGTAGGTACATATAATATCTAGGCACCACGCCTACATAATACATACCACCTAACCCATTCGAGAATTGAATTAGATGCTTTACGATCTTATAAAGATAATCATCACCAATCATAACTATATCTAATATGCAAATAGAATAAACTAAGCACTCAATAAGTAGCAATATAATAATGAAGTATAAAGTCATAATGAGATACAAGATAAAATACCAATCTCCAGACAAACGAATCTGGAATCCTGAACGTATCGCCCAACTCCACTTGAATCTTGCTAGCTACCTAGCTAATAACTTGAAGCACTAGTGTTCTAATCTAATCTCTAGAAACCCTAGATCTATTCTATTCTTGAACTGGCTCTGACTTGACCTGGATCAGTTGAATAATCCTGATGCCTCCTGGGGGGGGGTACAGGGCTCTATTTATAGCCCGGTGGGATGCACGACAGTCGTTGGATCAAACCGACTTCACGTAGGGCTCAAATTAATCCTCAAAGGCGGTGGAGGAAGCTTCTAGAAGACGGAGGCCAGTGGACCCAGGGGGGTGCTGCCCAGCCCCACCCCATGCCGGCCGGCCCCACATGGTGGGGTCTGGGGCTCCGCTTCGCTCTAGTGTCTATGGGATCCTCTGTGAGTAATTTGGCAGGTGTTTCTCTACGGGATTTGTTCGATGTCTTCTCTGATTTTCTTTCTTTTATCCTATTTTCTGGAATAGTCCCTGGAAAATAATGAAACACCAAAACTCATGGAATTTGTTATATAAAGCCCTATATTTCTAGATGTTATATTTGATTGATCCATTTATTATGTTTATAATTGCTTAAAAAGTTGACGCTAACGACCGTCAACAGAACTCCATACAAGCAATTATCCATCCATCTATGCACACCTCAAAAAAAATTGTTTTAGAATGAGAAACTTCTAACTCTTTACCATTTGGATTTGTCTAACCAGGAATCCAAGTTGGATGTGGCAATGTATCAGAACTCAACTGTTGGCTGCTTCTCCAAGGTGGATTTAATGTGCTTGGCTTCCTCTTCTTATCTATATTGCCTTTAACAATTTGGGTCCAACTTGACCTCCCTTTTATGGGACTTGTTTTGGAGACAAAGGACTCCATAGTGTTTACAACACTGACACTGATCGTGAATTCCCTGTATCTTACCGCTACCACTTTCAAATGAACTACCTTCATGTTCCTTGGGTAAAGGATATATTCCCTCATATTCAATCCTTTCTCTTGATGGTGCGGTTAGAAGTACCATATGTTGGGCATACTTGATCACTCCATTACAAGTAGATAACCATCCTATTCCAAGGATAACATCGATCTCTAAGAGCTCCAAAACAATAAGGTTCACCTCATAGTTTACACCTCTTATGTCAAGTCTAACTTTTGGGCATAAGTAATTTGCCTCCATTTCTCCCATCGAGGATGGAACTATCACGAGTTTATTCATTGACAACTTCGTTATCTTCTGATGCTCTACATACCGGTAGAGATGAATAAATGAGAAGCACTAGGGTCAAACAGAACCATGGCATTTGTTGAGCTTACTAGGATCAAACCATACACGAGCTTCTTAGCTTCATGAATGGTAGTCATATCCACATGATTCAACTTTCCTTGCACTTGCTTCTTGTGGCTCCTTTGTAGGTTGACTTGTCCTTGTGATAAGTTTTGTCATTGGCTCATTCTTTCTGGTTCTTGGTTTTGCATAGCATAAAGTTTCTTCTTATCAAACGTGATCAAGGGTGACATTGCTTGGTCTTTCAGATCTCTGAGGCTAGTTGACTTCTCGTTACGATCAATCTAATAGACAAAGGGAGAAGAGTTAAAATTGAGGAAAAGTTTTTATAATAGAGTAGAGATAGAAGTGAGCATAACTTTAAACAAATATCAAGGTTAGAGAGAAAGCAAGAACTAGACAAGGTTAAGAACTTGCTAAAATGACAAGTTTTGTCTAGGCTTGTGTCCTACAGTCAGCATTGCTTTGATACCATTTTGTAGCACCCGGTTTTAAAGACAAAACTATATACACACTATATGTGAGCCTAGAAAGTCAAACTCACATATAGCCACAAATGAAGGCAATATCAAAAGACAATACTTATTACATAACATACTAGAACAAGAAAACAACCTTAGACAGCAAACAACGAAAAGCCAACTCTGATCTTTAAGTGAAGACTCCAACACCACAGGGACACCATTGCCTGGTTGATCACAAGCCTATTTTCTCCAAACTCTTGCAATCTGGTACCAATCCAGGATTTTTATCCAAGTATATGTTAGCACCAACAATGATACACTTTTATATAACTAAAATGCTGCCAACAACCTCAGAATCAAGGATAAACAATCACATCATGAGCATACTTTATCAAATAACTAGTTCCACATGTCCATGAAGTATGTGATTGTAGGATGGAAGAAATGGAGCAAAGGAGAGCCAGTGGGACCCACATAGGGGGTCGGCCGACCTCCCTATAGGCCCACTAGCTCTCCCCCCTTGGCCATGATCAGGAGAAACACCTTAGAGTGAATTCCAACCCTTGGATCACTCTATGCTTTCTCTTAACGGCTCACATGCAAAGCACATGGATCCATGGGCCCACACCAAGGAGATCAACATGACAAATACCTCAGAACAAATGACCAACACCAATGACAAGTGGGACCAGCACCTGGAAGGCTGAGGTGGGCCAGAGACCCCAAGGGGGGGGGGGTCGGCCGACCTCTTCCTGGGCCCACAAGCCCCCTACTTGGTCCCTGACCAGTGGGGCTGCATCTGGAAGGTGAAGGATGGCCCACAGGCCATAGGGGGGGGTCGGCTGACCTCCCCCTAGGTTGGTTCAGACCCCAGTAACCGACATACCTGTTTAACACATGCTGAAGATCACAACCATCCACTCCAAGTTGGTTTAAAGGCGGTTGGATCCAAGGGTGGAGATTTGAAGCCTGCTGGATCGATGATGTGGCAATGGAGTAGCCCCTACTCCACCTCCCACTATAAATAGAGGCTCATACCCCCCTCTCTACACATGGTGAAGAAGACTACAAGCTCTATTCCTTAGATTGTTATAGTAGTTAGTCTAGAGTGGGAGTTAGAGTTGAGTCGAGCTGCGCTCGGGATTTCCGGAGTCGTCTTATGGAAAGTTTGGTATAGCTCTTGTATCTTTCCTTCTTTGTAAGACTTTATCTTATTCAATATATTACTTTTCCTCTACTTTACTTAGTATTTACTTTGAGCATTACTCTAGTATTGTTATATGCTTTTGCTTATTACTAGCCTTTACATCAATAGTCTGTGATCCTTGTGACCTTTCCCGTATGCGATCATTGTCTATCATAGGGTGCTTTGATTATAGATCGTAGTCAAAGTAATAAGTTGTATGTAAGTGTGGTGCTTATATATCATCTTATCCTTGGTTACCGCTTGCTGCACAGATTGTTTGTGGTAGCTAGCAAGAGAGTGACAACCTTGTCTAGTCTTTGTATTCCACCACGTGTTCTTAGGCAAGTTCTTAAAAGGTAAGGCCCCCATAAGAAGAGGGCGCGGTCCGGTAGGAGTTTTGTCCTCCTACTGATCTATCCCCTCGCCTAGCATACTTGTATTGAGGAGACAAACTATAGTGTTTAGATAATTAATTTGCTAAGTATATTTAAGTAGAGTGAATTACACAGGAGTCCCTTTACTCTCTTGTTGTCCTCCCACCTAGCTATACTATCTAGTCCGTTCTAAGTATCATTTACCTTGGCTTATTCATTCATCAACCCCTTTCTATCACATATATCGTTTACCCCCCTATACTAGTTGGTACTAAGTTGAGGTGCTCTCTAGGATCTCTTCTAGCCCAGCTTTCCCTTGGGAAAATATAAATTACGATACCTTGGAATACTCCTAGGTGAATGTAACAACCCGGGTTTTCAAACCACACAAAAATCCCAACTTTTTAAATTTTTTCTTAGATAAGCACATGTGGTGTTTGCATGATAAGAAACCCTACCTAGATGCACAAGTAGAACCCATTAGTTCTAGCTATAGTTTGCACATCATGCTAATTAACTTAACCCTGTTTTGCTTCTTTTTGGGCCTTTTTTGCTAATCAACTAAATGAACTAAACTGGAGAAATAGAGTTAAAAGAGGAAGGGAAAGGAAGAGGGTTGGCTTGAGAGCCAACCAACCCAACCAGCCCAGGCCACCTCAGCCATCCCCAGCCCGCGAGTCAGCTGGCCCAACTTGGCCTCGAGCCCAGCAACCGCACCCTCCTCACTTCCCTTCGCACGTGGCCCAGCAGACCAAGGCCCAGTTGGGCGCCTTTCCCCCCAACCTGCAGCAACAGGCCGGCCCAGCGCGTGTGAGAGCCTTCGGCAGCGCACGCCGCTCCTCTCCCTCACCGCGCGAATGACACGTGGGCCTGGGGCCCCACCTGTCATCCCCCACCTCTACTCCCCTTTCCTCTCTCGGCCGAGCACGAGAGGAAGCAGAGGGAAAGTGGCCGCTGCACTTGCCATTTGCGTCGCGCACAGCCAAAGGCACCGCGCCGAGGCGGTTAGTCTCAAACCCGCTAGAGCACGCGTCTGCGCACCGCTACCATCGCTCGCGCCCGCCCCCGCTCCATGCCAACCCGTGGCAGAGCTGACGCTCACCATCAGCACTGGCGCCACGGCAGCGCCCCTCTGACCGGCGCCGCTCACCCGGGATGCGCCGTGCAAACCCTCGCTCCCCAAAACCCTAGCCCTAGCACCCTATCCTCCCTCCATTCAAACTCCGAGCTTCCACGACCATCCATTGCCACCCGCTGCTCACCATGGCCAAGCCGACCCTATAAAAGGGCAGAACCCGCCGCGTCGCGCCCTTCCTAGACCCAGCCGCCACTCGGCACAACCACGCCACACAGCAATGAGGAAGAAGGCAGAAGAGGAAGGAGGGAAGGAGAAGGGGAGACCGCCCTTGTCGCGTTGCCCGAGCCCGCCGGGAGCTGCCGCTGCACCGTCGACTACCTCGACGTAGCGGTTCGGCACGGCACTGCATGGCCTCGCCTCACCACTGCTACGCCTCGCCCTGCACCGCTAGCCTCCTTCGTCGACACCCAAGGTGAGCCCTCCTTGCGGAGCATCCTTTGTCTCGCCACGCCGCGGTCGCCATGGCCAGAGCTCGCTCTAGCTAGCTCGCGTTCGTGCCTAAGGAGGACCCTAGAGCCCTCGCTGTCCGCGCAGCCACCTTCGCCAGCACGCAGCGCACCGCAAACACACGCTTATAGCCAACTGCAGGCACTGGGTTGAGCTCGCCGCGCGGCCGGGCTCCGCAAGCGGCACCCAGTCGCGGCCGTTCCGCCGCGCTCCGGCCACCTCGCGCGCCGAGGAAGGGCCGTTGAGCTCACCCGACGCTACGCGCACACAGCCGTGCACCCAGGAAGGCTCGTGAGGGCCCCCACCGCCTTGACCGCCGGAGACCAAGCTTCCACGCCACACTGACACGGCAGACCGTGGCGTGCACCGCTGCATCGCGCACGTCCTGCCTTGCCATGACTACGCCTAGCCGCCCGCTGCCCAGCTCAAAGCACCCCGAGCCTCTAGCCGCACTCCCCGCCGGGACGCCATCGTTCCGCCGGACGTGCACCACAACCACAGCCGCAGAGTCCCCACCGCCGCACGCGAGCTTGGCCGCCTTCGAGCGTAGACAAAGGGGGGACGGGGCCGAGCGCTCCCGTGCGCGTGTGCGTGCGCACGCGCGTGCCCGTGCGCATTCTAGAGAAAGGGGGAGGAGGAGGAGAGCCGGCCGGGTGCCTGAGCGCACGCTGGGGGGCTGGGTTCACCGTGGACTAGGAGAGTGGAAGCAACTGAGAGCATCCGCCGGGCGTGCGCGCGGTTCAACGTGGCCGGAAGAGCAGGGGGGAGAAAGGAGCCGGGACCGGGACTGCCGTGTGTACGCGCATGCGCAGGGCGTCCGCATCTGAGCGGAACAGAGGAGGCCGAGCGCGCTCGCAGCGCGGTCCACCGTGGACCAAGGGGGAAAGAGGGGAAGAGAGAGGGGCGGACTAGTGGACCCCGTCCACCGTAAACCCCCTAGTGCTTCGCAGGCCAACCAGAGGGAGTGGAGTGGGCCTTGCCCACGCGGTAGGCCTAAGGGAGGCAGTGAGTAGAGGGAGGAGGTGGGTCGGGCGCCTGTGGGCCTCGACCCAGCGCGCTTGCGGGCCTTCTCTCTTGCGCGGCCCAGCAGAGAGGAGGCCAAGGCCACTAGCAGACCCACCAAACCAAGGAGCCAGCAGGCCCAAGTTCCTTGCCATCCCGTTTTTCCTTTAAAAATCGAGTTTTGGAGCTTTAAAAATTCTTAGAAAATTCATACGTTTTCAGAAAAATACAAACTTGGTGTCCAAATTTTTCTGAAAACATTCCCTACGTCATAGGCTTATGAATGAGTGAAGTTGGATCTTTTTTATCTCTATTGCATTTTTGTGGTTATCTATAGTAATCTCTAAGTTGTGTTTCGTTTACAGAAATAGACCCAGAGGAGCCGACCGCTGAGGAGGAGGACCCTGACTACACAGAGAACCTCGACGACGACTGGACAGGTGCCACATCCCACCCACCATCGTAGCACCTATTAGGCATATCATGATCTGAGTAGATTGCTATTGCTTTACTTTATGCAATGCGCTAATAGGTTGCATGGTAGATTGCTTGAAAAGCCATTACCTTATCGCAACCTTACCCCTGCACACCCGCTTATAGGCTAGACACCGCTATGAAACCATGTCATGTTCTATTCATGCTTTTATCTTACGTTGAGTAGAGGACTTGTTTGTGAGTGTCTAGGCACTGTGTGCCATTAAAATGATGATAAACAACCGAGGAGATCTTGGCGTGTGTTTTGGGTGTGTGGTGAGGGTTGAGTCGATCAGACAGGCCCTACGACGAGTCTGTGGGACAAGTCTTGCCGGGGGTGCGACCTGGGCATCCCCACGTGAGGTACCTGTGGCGGGTACTTGTGTTTTGAGGAGATCCCGGGGCGAGCCCCGGGATAGAGGTGCTGTGATGGCACGGGGGAGTACCCCGATTGTGGAGATGACCTGGCTGATCCCACCTAGGATCTGGAAGAGCAAGGGAAAATGGAACCATGAGCCTCTCGTGCACACCACTCGTCCCTGAATGGGCGGGGTGCGGATGTCGATCCGTTTGGGCGATACCATTATTGCCAGGTTGTTAGATGATAAGGGTGGGTGGTGCCGGTGTTAAGGTCGTGCCATCCTAGATGCACAGTACCACGGTGGCCAGGTGCTGCGTCTCCTAGTCTCAGTTTGCCGCTGCGTCGGGGAGCCCCAGGGCTGAGTGGCAGAATGGTGTCGTTCCGGATCAAGAGATAGCCTGTTATCGGCCTAGGCGTTGTGCAACGTCGATGATGGCGATCTTGTGGGTACAGGTGTACACACTCTACAGAGTTGATCGATCTATATGTATAGCCGTGTCCACGGTTACGGACATCTCATGACCTACGCCTCACTTGTTGTAGAGAGATGAGTCATTTCTCTTCTTCCCCCTGGGTTTTGTAGGATCCGGCTGTGAGCCGCTGAGACAAGGACGAGAGGGAGTTGTCCTTGTCGCCTAGAGAGTGTGAGTGTGTGTGGTGAGATATGTGTGGATGGGATGAATGTGTGGGGAATGTGTTAAAACTTGAGAAACAACTTATATTATATATTTATACTACTTGATAATGATCTTGCATAGGAAAACCACAGTCAGATATAGCTTCTCTTTTCTACCTCTTGTATACCACTTTCCACATAGCGAAACGCAATGCATAGGGTGGGAGCCAGTGGCCAGTACAAATCGTACTGAAAGATTTTGGACTCAGGTGACGAGCCGGAGGACGGTACGAGGACATCGACCCGAAGGAGTAGGGTTTCGTGCTGCGCTCAAGTCGGAGATACTGGAGATCTACGCTTTCCTTCGCTGTTCTGGATGCTGCATGTCAGTGTGATTCCGCCAGTGTGGCGATGTAATAATTGAATTAGACCCTCTATTGTACTCTTTTAATTCAGAACTCGATGTATGACGATGTTATCGACTGTAATTTGATAATGCGATGGGATGATCTCCTGAGACTATCGTATTATAATTTACATCTGTGGATTTTCCCTTCATGGAAAATTGAGATCGTTACAGTGAAGTGTTACAATGGTATAATCTGTGCGCTTGCGGATTTATCCAATAGTCGTAAGAAATACCAACAATATAGAAAAGTAAAGCAAGCATGAGCATATACCGTACCCAGCCATATAACATGGGGTTATGAAGATCAAGACGTTGACATTGGCTTACTACGTTTAGCACTTTTAGTAGGTCAAGATTTTAACATTAAATAGCATCAAGAATTTCTAAAGCCCCTGTTAAGCCCACTTTATCATATGTTAGGAACAATTGAATCATTATAACATCATCATAGTATCATCATAAAAGCAACATGATAGGTAATAGCATCATGTACCAAGCCAAGTGCTCCCACCTTTTAATTCACATTGAAAAGCATCTTTTATTTCTTGTTCCATAAATCAAGCTACCATTCATGATCATAGTTCATTAAGCACTTGCACAGCTACCCATATGCAATAACCCCATAGGTGGCAATGAAATAGGATACCAAGTATCTAGGATAAACATCTACGGATATCAAGGTAGACACATGCACATGATTAAATTGATTAAGGTGAATAGGATAACAAGGAAGATCTCATGCTATACTTGCCTTAACTCTAATCTTCTGTTGACTCGCAGCTCCAAAAGGTTCTTCTTCTTGATCACCACGCAAAACTCACCGACTGGACATATTATAGAGCACCACACAAGCATACATGCATTCATACACGAGCAAACATGAACAATGATGAAAAGAGTACACCAATAGTCATAAAACAAATTAAAAAGTTTATAAAAAGAACCTACGTCTCGCTATGATCACATAGACGCGAAGTTCACGAAAAAAATGGAGCTAAAATGTGGAAGTTATGATTTAAACAAGGTTTTCTATAACAATTTAATAAATTCATTTTAACCTCGAAATTTAGTTGTCGTTAACATGATTAACAATAGCATGAACATAAAGAAAATTTAATTATGAATCTAACGCAATTTGAATGGATCAAATTGGAGCTAAAACGACAAAGATCTCGACTAAATAAGATTTCATGAATAAAAATTAATACTTTAAAGTCACAAATAAATCAAGATTTTCAAAGTTGTTAAACATGATTACATATTAACATGTAGATTACGTTTCTATGATTCTAACAAAACTAGAATGGGTCAAAATGGAGTCAAAACGAAGATTTTATAAGTATTTTAGTGGAGTGGCATTTCTGTAATTAATTTGAACTCTTTTTTGGAATATGAATAAATCTAAAACGGAATTTGAAAACGGTCAAAGAACTGTGGGTTGATTTCAAATAAACCAGGGGTCTCTTTAGAAAAAGGCCCCCGAAGGGGTATCTTCTAACTGGATCGCCCGACCTAGATCGGGCGGCTATCGGGGCTTGGGAGGTTTTGCCAGCCAGGGAAGGAGCTCCGGCGCGATGGTTCCATCACCGGTGGCGAGACTACTCGCCAGTGAGCTCGATTAGGGTCCTATGGGCCTTGAAATAACTAGGAGAAAAGTCCAGGAGAACGAGTAAGGGGAGGCAAGCTCACCTAGGACCCAAATGGAATCCATAGGTGCACAGGTGCTGCCGGTGGCGTGTAGAGGCAGATGACGACCTCGTGTGAATCAACTTGGGCGTTCAGTCTGACCAAACCAATCGTTTTGGTTCTTTGGTCTTTTCAAAAGTTTGGTCATCTAAAATTAAAGACCGACCAGTTAGTTTAAAAACTCAGGACCAAGCAAATACGGTCTAGGTCACGACTGAACTAACCGGACTAGAAAAATTAGCGACTAAATAATATAGTTTCTAGCAATTTTAGCAATATTTTTTTTCTATTTCAAGGCAAAATAACAATACCACATATAGATTAAACAAAATGATAAAAGTGATGGTCACTAAAATAAATATTATATCACAAATAATAGTCTAAACTAAAGATGATAGCGGGTCAGGTTCAGGGCGGGTGCAGCATCTGCGAATCCGTCCCTGAAACCCGCCAAAAAACCCCGCACCCGCACCCGACCCCGATTCGGGTGAAAATCCGCCCCTGCCCCCAAACCCTACGGGGACCCGAAACCTGAGTTTTAGCAACACAATAACATGACAAAGTTAATATATTAATTGTATAAGTACATTCAACCATTCAAATAGCAACCTAGATACAAGATCAATATTCAATAACCGATAATTTGATTTAACAGTTAGCCACAATAAGATTGATGCAATACTTTGTACATAAGCTTTGTATATTTCGGGTCCCCACGCGGAACTGCGGGTCTAGTATCAAACTGGCCCTCGCCCCGCCACATTTCGGGTCCCCGAACCCGTAGACCCGTGAGGAAAAAATAGACCCGCACTCACCCCCATTAGGTCCAAAACCCGTGGGTACCCGCCCCAAACCCGACTCACTGCCATCTTTAGTCTAAACTACACATTATATCAACAAAATTAAAATATTCGGTTGGTTCGGTTACCCGAGACATATAACCAAACTAACCATAAAAAGTGTTGTTAGTAAGAACTCGGGACCTGTCGATGTTTTACCAGCGATAGCCTGCCACGGGGTTACCCGAGACAGTTGTTCGGGCTTCGGCGGATAGTGAAGCTTGATGGTTAATGCAAAAATACACACGATTTATACTGGTTTAGGCCCTCGGCATAGTCAAGTAATAACCTTACATCTAGTTGGCGTTAGCCAAGTTGCTTATTATTGCTTGAAGTGTGTCGTACAAGATATCGTATGTTGCTCTACGTATCGGGTGATGTGTTGTCCTATCGTTCTATGCATGTATTAGGTCTTCGGTTATCTTTGGATGGTACCCTTGCCGACCCTTTATAGTCTAGGAACCGATCGAGGGTAGGTTCTAATCTTACTCGGATACAAGTTCAGATTCCTAAGCTACGCTTTAATCTTCCTTCCTTGCCATGTCCGAGTAGTATTTGATCCCGCACATCTGTGTTTCTTCGTGGGCCGCATGGCCGAGGCCCTTAACTCGATAACCGGGTCAATGGGGAGCCCGTACGACATCCCATCGAAAAGCCCCAAAGCATCTCATGATTTTGCTTCAAGACATCGGGTTGTCAAAAAATGATAACCGAGTTCTTCTTGAGGTAAAATCATGAGATGGTCTTCTGTGCTTCCTTCTTCAAGTTGCAGGGTTGGTATGCACTTTTCGTGGGAAGAGTGCACTCATTGAGTGTAGCTCCTGAGCCTCTGATTGTTTGGTACAAGCATCCAGAGGGTCAGAAGTTTGAAAGGGGTGCTTTCTGGGGTAGGTATTTCCAGCCCCCGAGCCTTCTCCGAGTTCTTTTATGATTAAAAGAAGTAAGCAGAAGGGTCCGAAATACTCTCTTATGTCAATTTTGTATCACAGGTGGGTACTGTGTTCCCACGGGCTATGGGAATCTCTGTATTGCTATCGATTGCTTTTTACTATTTGCTTTGGTCAGCTTTGTTCCTTTATCTTTTGTTGTTTTTCTTTCTCTTGACCTTTGGCCCTGTGTGTCCTTGACTTGCTATAAATTCTCTCATGGTCTGGTTGTGATATGTTGAGATTTGTTCACGATAGTTTGTGGTAGCATTGTCTTCTAATGATTTGGCTGCTTAGCGAAGTTGGGCAGCCCTCAGGCTTTTGCTTAGCTGTTGATAGTTAAGTTGGTGGGTAGAAGAATTCTTGTGAAAGGAGTTAGAGGTAGACTAACTCCTTGTTGGTATAAATTAGATGCACATGAGTAAGTTAATTATCCGCAAGCGCACAGATAAATACCGATGTAACACTTCACCAAGATAACCCAGTTTTAAATATTGAACCCAAAGGAATGGTGTTATGAGCAAGACTAAGTCTATAAACTTAACCCATTTCACAACCAAGTATAGAAAACTATTGATACAAGGAGAAAGAACTAAGGACTATCTAATTCTGGTCACTGGATAAGCTATAAGAGTCACCTACACGAGCTACCGTTGTCTAGAAAATTAGGGGACATTCGCAAGTAAACTTAGCCTAGGCACCACGCCTACACTACGATTACTACTTCATTCAAGTAATGATCAAGATCAAAGCACTCAAGAAGAGTTGCAAACAATAAAGAACAATAAGGATAATATTGGTTACTTGAGCCAAAAGTCGACTACCAATGTATCATAGAATGCAAATCCTGGGCGAAAGGATATGATCCCGAAGAATACAGCGATGAAGAAGCACCGACAGGCTAGAACTCCTCCAAAACTACACTCTCCAATTCTATATCTCTAATCTCTAAACAAAGCTAGCTCTAGATAGAACTAATCTTCCTTAATTGTTGGTCTAGATCTATTAGATAGGAATTAGGGCTTCATGCTCTTGAGCTTTGGATCCGGCTTGCTCCAGGGGAGTACATGACTTTATTTATAGCCCGGTGGGATGAACGACAACCGTAGGATCAAACCAACTTAATATAGGGCCAAGATGACTCCATAGAGGCGGTGGAGCATGACTCCAGAAGGTCATAGAAGGATTCCACGGGGGGTGGCTGGCCGGCCCCATCCCTGGCCGCCCAGCCCCACATGTCAGGGTCTCGAGCCTCGCATCGCTCCGGTGTCTTCTGGATCCTTCCTGAGTCCGATGGTAAATATATCTTTGCGGATTTATTCCGATATTTATTCTGATTTGCTTTCCTTATTATGCTTTTCTAGAATAGTCCTTGGAAAATAATAGAATACCAAAGGTATGGAATTCTGTCAGTTTAAGCCTTAAACATATGGTAAGTGATCGTTCTGGTATGTTCTAGAATCTTCCCAAGTTGAATTCCATTGCGGTCTTGATATCTTTCTCATCGTAGCTCCAAATATGGTAACTGATAGGTCCATTTCGATTTTCTCGATTAGCTCTACACAATGGTGCACTCTAATTCATCATTTGAGATACTTTTGTATAATAAAATCCGAATATCTTGTAAAACAAGTGAGAACAACACAACTCGTGGAAATCGTTAGAATCAAACCCTACAACTATGCTTTATAATTTATTTCTTATCATTTCATGCAATATTTGATGGTTATATTTGGAGTTTAGTAGCCGCCAACAAGCTCTCCCAAGCTTACCCTTTGCTAGTCCTTAAGCAAAGCCTATCTAATAAACTTGGATCAGGAGTTGCTGCAATGCTTTCGCACCTCAAAAGTTCACATATTTTCAAATAAAAATTCTACTTTGAATTAGAAAAAAAACTACTCTAACTTTCAAACTCACCCTTATGTAACACCCACAAAATTTCTTGCTTTTAAAATAGTAGAAAATGGTTCACTAATGAATTATGTGAGCATTTCATTTAGTGAAATAATAAAAATTTATTGAATTAAAATCAACCCCAAGTTCAGTAACATCAATGTGCATACATGCTGCTGCATAATATTTTTGTAATGCCTGTGTGTGCAAAGCAACTTTCAAAATGAAGTCAAATTCAATTTTGAAAACGGATTTGAAAAGGGGTTTGAAAAAGAAAAGAAAGAAATAGAAAAAAACCCTTCCCTCCCTCCTTTCAGCCCAGCAAGGCTGCAGGCCCACTCCCCCTCCCTCTTTGCCTCTGCGCGGCCCAGCCGGCCGGCCCAAGAGCCGCAGTGCGCAACACTCTTCTCTCTCTCGCTGACCGGTCGGCCCCGCAGGTCAGCGCATCTCTCTTTCTCTCTCTGCCGTAGGGCCCCACCAGTCAGATCTCTCCCCCACCTCCGCACGTTTCGGACGCGCCGAGTGCCCCGGCAACCGCCCCGCGTGCCTCTGCTCCCACTTCCTCTCGCACCACTCGGACCCCCACGACCCTCCCTCGACTTCGCAACCGCCCTCCGCGCATCCAGTGCTCTGCAACCGGTGCTACAAAGAGGAGCGCATCCCTGCTCCCTCCTTACGTTTCCCCCTGCTCTCCCGAACGCGTAGCGCTGCCGCTGTCGCAGAGAAGCCACACCGGAGCTCTAATCCGCCTCGGTAAGTTCCGTTCCGTGTCCGCGTCTTTCCGACGATCGTCCTTGGCCTAATCTCACCCCTGTTTTCTCGTCGGTGGCCACAGAACACACGCCGGCGCGAGCAAGCCGAGCGCAGTCCGCCGTCGCACGCCGACAGACCACACCGAGCCGTCTCCGCCCTCTACGTCGATTCGGTGAGCTCCGCAATCCATCCCTCTTCCTCTCCGATTTCTCAATTTGGCGAACCGTGGCCCCTATGCCCCTGCCCGCGTGCACCGTACGCTGCCGGCAATGGCGTTTGCGGCACTCGCCTTCCTTCCCCTCTCTGCATTCATTTAGCGCCACCGCAGAGATCGCGGTGATCCTCACTACCTCCCCATACCCCTGTGTTCTTTAATTTCGCATCGTGGCAGTGTGTTCGTTGCGCAGCAGTCTCACCGGCGATGGAGCCGCCGTGGTCACTCGACTCCGGTGACACACTGCCACATCCGAGCACCCCAACAACACCGCACGGGCAAACTGCACCTCCTAGTGCCCTCAATTCGTCTTCTAGCCCCGTGTGTCGCCACACCCGCACACACCGAGTAACACCGGCCATGGCGCCGCCGTGTGCGCCATGCTCCGGCCGTCCATTGACTCGCTTGAGAACCCCATCGAATTCGCACGGACACGCGGAACGCACCGGTGATCCTATTTGAAACCGAGGTGGTCGCGAACGTCACTCCGACGTTCGCCGGCGAGCTCGGCCCTCTGCTGGCCATGGCGCCGCCATCAGAATCCCGTGCAGTGGCGGGGAAAGTTTCCCCTTTATTTTCCACCGTTGAAACATTTAAATTTCGAGGTCAAGTTTAATTAATGAAAGTAAATAGAAAGAACTTGTTTAATTCATAACTTTTGCGTTTTAAATCCGAATTTCGTGAAATTCACGTTGAAATGTTCGTAGCAGTGCGTAGTACCTTTTTACAAACATTTTACTTCTGTTTAATGTTGTTGGTGTACTGTTCTAATTGTAGCTTTTCGGCCCTCTGCTGGCCATGGCGCCGCCATCAGAATCCCGTGCAGTGGTGGGGAAAGTTTCCCCTTTATTTTCCACCGTTGAAACATTTAAATTTCGAGGTCAAGTTTAATTAATGAAAGTAAATAGAAAGAACTTGTTTAATTCATAACTTTTGCGTTTTAAATCCGAATTTCGTGAAATTCACGTTGAAATGTTCGTAGCAGTGCGTAGTACCTTTTTACAAACATTTTACTTCTGTTTAATGTTGTTGGTGTACTGTTCTAATTGTAGCTTTGTTTGCTTTGTATGTAGGCAAATTGGAATGTGTGTTGTTGCAATGTCGTGATCGAGTCCAGACGGTGAGGAGTTTGGTTGTGACCAAGAATTCTTCGACCAACAGCAGGACCAGCAAGAGTTTGATAACCAAGGCAAGTATAGCATGTGACCTACCTTGTTATCCTATTCACCGTAATCATGATTTCATATGCATGTGTTCAATTTGATACCCGTAGTATATTTCCATAGAATTGAAATCCTTTACCTTGACTCCTATGGGTTATGCATATGGGTATATGGCTAGTGCAAATATATATAAATGATACTTGATCCCTGCCAAATGTTATTACTTTGAATGAATTGGTGAACCTATTTATGGCAATTGGAACATAACCTTTTATAACAACTCACTGTTGGCAAAAGCTGGGACTGACAGTGCAACCGTGAGAGCTACATGACTCTGGCTTTAACTTAGTAATAAGCTCTTTTCTAGCTCGTTAGCGGTTACCCGAAAGGGCGCATTAGGCTCTTGTCGAGCTGGTTATAGTGCGGCCTCTGTCCGGGTTTGAGCGTAGGCTGCGGTCTTTATGCTACTCGAAAGGGGGGCTCTATCACCCCTTGCCAATCCTAGCGGCCCTAATCTTGTTAGACGAGATACTATGAAAAGTTTCATAGTGAACCCCGCCCACTCACCTTGGCAGTGTTTATGGGAGTAATTAACCCGGGCATTCGGGGCATCACGACTCACGGGTAAAGATGCACAACCTGTGCAGAGTGTTAAAAAAACTGATATATCAGCCATGCTCACGGTTACGAGCGGTCCGGAAAACTAACTGTTTAATTATAATTAACTTGATTAATCTGTATGTTCTTGTTGCCACTATGATGATGATGTTTCTTTAAACTTTGGCAAGGTTATAAGTGGGATCATTTGGGGCTTAAGCATAGTCTGAAGTTACTTAATAATAAAACTTTGACAAATTAAAAGTGCTAAACGCAGTAAGCCAGTGTCAACCTTTTTGAGCTTCATAACCCATGTTAGCTTGCTAAGTACGAAGAGTACTTACACTTGTTTTACTTTTCAATCATTTGGATAAAAATCCCGGATGGGTAACAGAAGCAGGAGACTATGAGGACTATCCTAAATATTTCTAGGCTTGGTCAACCAGTTGACCTTCCCTGTGAGATGGAGTTCCATGAGAGTTAGATGTATCTTCCGTTGTTTTATTTATTTATGTAATGGATCTATGTACGTTATGTATTAAAGTATGTGATGGTACTATGTAATTTGTGGACTTATGTGTGGATTGTTTCCTGGGCACACATAATGTTTTGCATCCTATTTCGACCTTGAAAATTGGGTGTGACAAATTGGTATCAAAGCTTGAGTTGACTGTAGGACGCAAGCCTAGGTAGAAATGGTCGTTTTAGGTTCCTTTGCTTCCCATTTATTGCTTTCTATCTTGATCTTGTTATTTATAAAAATTTATATGCTTCTATGTCTTTATTCTATTGCTAAAAATGTTGTTCTAATTAAGTTTTAAACAAAATTCTGTAGATGCCTCTTGTCACGAGGTCTCGCCGTTTGAGTACCAAGAGCTACCTATCCCAGTTCACGCCTCAGACGTCCCAGCCAGTGGTGGACATCTTAGATAATGAGATGATGTCCGAGTCTGAGGAGGACCCTGAGGAGGAGCACATGTCGGTGGAGGATGTCAACACAGAAGATGAACAGGAGTGGATGGACGTGAATCTTGCACCACCAGTTCCTGCACCAGCCCCTACACCAGTTGCTTCTCCAATTCCTGCACCAGCTCCTGCACCGACCCCTCTGCCATCACCGACCCCTGCACCAGTTCACTCACCAGCACCTGTTCCAGCCACGCCACCAGCTCCCACTCCTTCCTTGGGTGGACCAGAGGAGGAACAACCTGGGTGGACAGAGGAGCAATTCTACAAGTACCCTCCTCCTGCGGCGTACTACCACAATCTGTTGCTGAAAGTGTTGGAGGATTACTATCCTGATATGGACACTACAGTGAGGTACTTGGTTTCCGAGTTTTCTCACCGTCATGAAGCCAGCTATTGGAAGGCACAGGTGGTCGTCTCAGTGTGAAATGCAGCCCATGACAGTCAGAAGGTGGAGACTGTCCATAACCACATAGCCAGGAGGGCTTATGACAGGGACAACATGGAGAATGCAGCTGAGAACGCCTACATCTACTATCATGGACGTCGCTACATAGCTATGCAGGGCGATGCCTACAGGTTCCTGTCTCGCTATGACACTAGGTATGGCACATGGTCTATCCAGAACCCACATGATCCTGGCTCTACCCTGGACATCACTGTCAGACATCTCAATGAGCTCCAAGGGGCGGATGAGAGTTTACAGGAGGAGCTGCGTGATGAGCAGCAGTCTGTAGCTCGTTTCAGAAGATGGTGGATGAGTTGAGGGCCCAGCTGAACATGGCCCCAATGTTTGAGAAGAAGCCACCTAACCACATCATGACCGATGAAGCTCCATAGAAGATGAAGCTTTTCCCTCTTAGTAATAAAGCGTAGTAGTGCGAGTCTGTTCTAGCTTTTGTGGTTGTTGAACTTGATGTCTTTATGTTTATGATTATGAACTTGGTTGATTTGGATTTTTGCTGGTTTGTTAGTGTGGGAAATTGTGGGCCTGTCCACAAGTCTCACAAGTTGGATCTTTAGATTTAATGTTTCATAATATCAGTGGGTTGATCTTATCATATATCTGCTGTTTTTCTGGAGCAGTACCTGTTCTTTGCTATATATCTCCAGATCCGTAAAAGCAATGTTGATGAAACTTTCACACCAGAAATTAGACTTCTGTATCCTTCCAACGCCGCCTGAACCAACCCCATATCTGTTTTGAACTAAGAGATATTGTTCCTGCAAGTTAGTCTTACTGTGCAGACGGTGAACCTGAACAGATCTGTTGGTTTTGAGTTTTTGACTAATTTAGCTACAGAATCTGAAAATCAAATGAACACGAAAGTTGAAGAAGACCTTCTGACCTTTTCATCCATATAAGCTATATCTTTGTTTGAGTTCCAGAACTCGAGATATGAGCTTTTTACTGCACTACTGTTGTAACATCATGCCTAGAAAATTTCAGATTGACACAGACATGTTATATGCAATACAAACGCTTCTAAACCTTACATCCTTGCTGAAAAACAGATGGACGGCAGAGGTGCTAGAGTTCATGGACGTGGATGTGGCCGTGGACGTGGAGCTCCTGTTAACCCGCCACCACCACCGCTTGCTGTGTCAGTGGAACAACTGATGGGCATGCAGGCACAACTGATGCAGGCCATGATGCAGCGCTTGGACAACGAGCCTGTAGGAGTACCACCTCCAGTCCAAGTTAGGGACAAAAGAGGAGAGTTCATGAAGGGACGCCCTCCCGTTTTCACCCACGCATCCGACCCATTGGATGCAGATGATTGGCTCCATGCTGTAGAGAAGCAGCTGAACATAGTGCAATGCAATGACACGGAAAAGGTGTTGTATGCCTCAGGTCAGCTACAAGGGGCAGCCCAAGATTGGTGGGAGTCTTTCTAGTATGGACGTCCCCATGATGCTCCTGGTGTCAGTTGGCAAGAGTTTAGAGAGAACTTCAGATCATACCACATTCCTGAAAGTATGATAGAGTTGAAGCAAGAAGAGTTCAGATCCCTCAAGCAAGGTTCTATGACAGTGGCTGAGTATCGCGACAAGTTTGCTCAGTTGTCGTGCTATGCTCACAATGAAGTGGCTAGGGATAGTGAAAGCAATGCCGATTCCTGAAGGGACTCTATGATGGTCTGTAGCTTCAGCTGATGTCCAATGAATACCCCAACTATCAGGCATTGGTGAACCGCGCTATTGTGATTGACAACAAGCGTCGGGAAATGGAAGCCAAGAAGAGGAAGCTACAGGGTCAGGCTTCGGGCAGCAACACTCGCCCTCGGCCCTATCCGCAGCAGAGCTTCCAGCAGAGAAGCCAAGGTCAGGTCAATCAGTGGAACAGAGGTCAGTTCCTTCAGTGCAACCAGTTCCAACAGTGCCCTCAAGGTCAGCAGCAGTTTGGAGGCCAGCGCCCACAGCAGGCCTCTAACCAAATTCAGCGCCAAGTGAACCCAAATACTATGGTAGTGAAGAACAACAATCCCAACAACAGTAACAACAAGTGTTTCCATTGTGGGAAAGAAGGGCATATGTCTTACAATTGCCCTGAGAAGCAGAACTAGCAGGCACCCCAGAATCAGAACAACCAACAGAAAGGAAGGTACCAGCCACCCCCAAACACCGGAAGATTGAACCATGTGTCCGCTGAAACCACTCAGGAGGCACCTGAGGTCATGATGGATACGTTTAATGTAAACTCATTCCCCGCTACTGTACTCTTTGATTCTAGTGCTTCGCATTCTTTCATATCTGAAGCGTTTGTTAGAATGCATAGTATATCTTTACGTGCCATGAAAAACCGTATGCAAGTAAATTCACCGGGGGGTAGCATACCAGCTTCTGTTTGGAGTCCTTCCACTAGACTTACCCTAAGGGGGGTAGACTTTGAAGTCAGTCCAGTGGTGATACCCACAGCTGGAATAGATCTTATTGTGGGAATGGATTGGATGAAACAACACCGAGCAGTGATTCAATGCCAAGAGAGATGTGTTGTTGTGACATCACCTAATGGGGATAGGATGTGTGTTGAGGTAGAAATGCAAGCACCACCAAAAGTCACTCTGAACCAGTTATCTGGAGATGCCTTTGATGAGGAACCAGTGGTAGAAGAATTTCCGGATGTGTTCCCCGAAGAGTTGCTAGGTATGCCACTTGATCGTGACGTTGAGTTTCTTATTGAACTTCTACCTGGTACTGCACCCATAGCTAAAAGACCATATAGAATGGGGGTAAAAGAATTAGAAGAACTTAAGAAACAAATTAGTGAATTGCAAGAAAAGGGTTTTATCCGCCCTAGTTCTTCACCTTGGGGGCACCAGTTATATTTGTGGATAAGAAAGATGGTACTAGAAGAATGTGTGTGGATTACCGGTCTCTTAATGAAGTTACCATCAAGAATAAGTATCCCTTGCCCAGAATAGATGACTTGTTTGACCAGTTGAAAGGTGCTTGTGTGTTCTCTAAAGTAGATCTCCGCTCTGGATACCACCAGTTAAAAATTCAAGCGGCAGACATACCTAAGACAGCCTTTACTACAGGATATGGGCTATATGGGTACACAGTTATGTCTTTCGGATTGACTAATGCACCTGCATACTTTATGTACATGATGAACAAGGTGTTCATGGAGTTTTTGGATAAGTTTGTGGTAGTGTTCATAGATGACATTCTAGTCTTCTCTAAAACTAAAGAGGAGCATGCTGAACATCTGAGGATGGTTTTGCAAAAGCTCAGAGAAAATTAGTTGTATGCAAAGAGAAGTAAATGTGAGTTTTGGTTAAGAGAAGTGTCTTTCTTGGGCCATGTAGTCTCTAATGGAGGTATAGCAGTGGACCCAAGTAAGGTACGAGATGTTCTAAACTGGAAACCGCCAACCAATGTGACCGAAATCTGTAGTTTTCTGGGTTTGGCTGGATACTACAGGAGGTTCATTGAAGGGTTTTCAAAACTAGCTAAACCAATGACAGCCCTGCTAGAGAAAAGTGCCAAGTTTGTGTGGTTTGACAAATGTCAAACGAACTTTGAAGAGTTGAAGAAAAGGTTGACCACAGCCCCAGTACTGACACTACCAAATATGAACAAGAGTTTCTCAATCTACTGTGATGCCTCTTGTCTAGGCCTTGGATGTGTGCTTATGCAAGAAGGGAAAGTTGTGGCATATGCATCCGGGCAGTTGAGGAAGCATGAGCTGAATTATCCTACTCATGACTTATAGTATATGCTCTAAAGATATGGAGACATTATCTAATAGGGCATAAGTGTGATATATATACAGATCATAAAAGTTTGAAATATATCTTCACACAGTCAGATCTGAATCTGAGACAGCGTCGTTGGCTTGAACTGATCAAAGATTATGAGTTGGAAGTGCATTACCATCCAGGTAAGGCTAATGTAGTGGCCGATGCACTGAGCAGAAAGAGTTATGCTAATGCATTAAGAATGAAACTGATGCCCGCAGGTTTGCGTGATGATGTGGAATATCTCAACTTGGGATTTACCATTAATACCATAGAGATGACCATAGAACCCACTCTAGAACAAGAGATACGTAAGGGTCAGTTGGAAGATCAGAGATTGAAAGATATTGCGGAGAATATAGTGCTAGGGAAAGCACCAGGTTTCAGGATGGATGATGATGGTACATTGTGGTTTGGAAAGAGAATATGTGTTCCCGAAGTAAAGTCTATTCGTGATGCCATACTTCGAGAAGCGCATGATTCTGCTTACTCTATACATCCTGGAAGTACCAAGATGTACCTAGATCTAAAAGAGAAGTATTGGTGGTATGGGTTAAAAAGGGATGTAGCAGAATATGTAGCCTTATGTGACACGTGTCAAAGAGTGAAGGCAGAACACCAAAGACCTGCCGGTTTACTTCAGCCAATGAAAATACCTGAGTGGAAATGGGAAGAAGTAGGAATGGACTTTATTATCGGTTTGCCACGTACAAAGAGAGGATATGATTCGATCTAGGTAATCATGGACCGCTTGACTAAAGTTGCCCACTTCCTACCAGTGAAGACTAACTACTCAGGCACAAGACTAGCGGAGTTATATATGGAAAGGATAGTATGCTTACATGGAGTCCCTAAGAAGATTGTATCTGACAGAGGTACCCAATTCACATCACAGTTCTGGCAGAAATTACATGAATCTTTGGGAACAAAATTGACTTTCAGTACATCATATCATCCTTAGACTGATGAACAAACAGAAAGGACAAACCAAATATTGGAGGATATGTTGAGAGCATGTGCATTACAACATGGTGCCAGTTGGGACAAGAGTTTGCCCTATGCTGAATTTTCTTACAACAACAGTTATCAGAATAGTCTAAAAATGGCACCAAATGAGGCTCTGTATGGGCGCAAGTGCAGAACTCCTTTATTCTGGAACCAAACAGGAGAGACTCAGGTGTTTGGACCGGATGTTCTTCGAGATGCAGAAGAGCAAGTAAGAAAAATAAGGGATAATTTAAGAGTTGCACAATCTCGCCAAAAGAGCTACGCGGACACCTGCAGGAGGGGTCTATCATTCGAGATTGGAGATCATGTGTACTTGAAGGTGTCTCCAATGAGAAGTGTAAGGAGGTTCAATATGAAAGGAAAGCTAGCTCCAAGATATGTTGGACCATTCAAAATCCTCGAGAGACGAGGAGAGGTAGCTTATCAGTTAGAGTTACCTGAGAATTTGTCAGGAGTACATGATGTTTTCCATGTGTCTCAGTTGAAGAAGTGTTTAAGGGTCCCTGAGGAGCAGATACCTCTAGAAGAGCTTTCTATAAAGGAAGATCTCACCTATGAAGAGTATCCTACAAAGATCTTAGAAACAACAGAAAGGTTTACCAGGAGCCGTGTTATAAAGATGTGCAAGGTTCAGTGGAACCGGTACACTGAAGTCGAGGCTACTTGGGAAAGAGAAGATGATGTGAGGAAGTCTTACCCTCAGCTATTCGAGTAAGTTTGTCTGAATCTCGAGGACGAGATTCCTTTTAAGGGGGGGGGGGTAGAATTGTAACACCCACAAAATTTCTTGCTTTTAAAATAGTTGAAAATGGTTTACTAATGAATTATGTGAGCATTTCATTTAGTGAAATAATAAAATTTATTGAATTAAAATCAACCCCAAGTTTAGTAACATGAATGTGCATTCATGCTGCTCCATAATATTTTTGTAATGCTTGTGTGTGCAAAGCAACTTTCAAAATGAATTCAAATTCAATTTTGAAAACGGATTTGAAAAAGGGTTTGAAAAAGAAAAGAAAGAAATAAAAAAAAAAAACCTTCCCTCCCTCCTTTCAGCCCAGCAAGGCCGCAGGCCCACTCCCCCTCCCTCTCTGCCTCTGCGCGGCCCAGCCGGCCGGCCCAAGAGCCGCAGTGCGCAGCGCTCTTCTCTCTCTCGCTGACCGGTCGGCCCCGCAGGTCAGCGCATCTCTTTTTCTCTCTCTGCCGCAGGGCCCCACCAGTCAGATCTCTCCCCCACCTCCGCACGTTTCGGACGCGCCGAGCGCCCCGGCAACTGCCCCACGTGCCTCTGCTCCCATTTCCTCTCGCACCACTCCGACCCCCACGACCCTCCCTCGACTTCGCAACCGACCTCCGCGCATCCAGTGCTCTGCAACCGGTGCTACAAAGAGGAGCGCATCCTTGCTCCCTCCTTACGTTTTCCCCTGCTCTCCCGAATGCGTAGCGCCGCCGCTGTCGCAGAGAAGCCACATCGGAGCTCTAATCCTCCTCGGTAAGTTCCGTTCCGTGTCCGCGTCTTTCCGACGATCGTCCGCGGCCTAATCTCGCCCTTGTTTTCTCGTCGGTGGCCACAGAACACACGCCGGCGCGAGCAAGCCAAGCGCAGTCCGCCGTCGCACGCCGACAGACCACACCGAGTCGTCTCCCCCCTCTACGTCGATTCGGTGAGCTCTGCAATCCATCCCTCTTCCTCCCCGATTTCTCAATTTGGTGAACTGTGGCCCCTATGGCCCTGCCCGCGTGCACCGTACGCCACCGTCAATGGCGTTCGCGGCACTCGCCTTCCTTCCCCTCTCTGCATTCATTTAGCGCCACCGCAGAGATCGCGGTGATCCTCACTACCTCCCCATACCCCTGTGTTCTTTAATTTCGCACCGTGGCAGTGTGTTCGTTGCGCACCAGTCTTACCGGCGATGGAGCCGCCGTGGTCACCCGACTTCGGTGACACACTGCCACATCCGAGCACCCCAACAACACCGCATGGGCAAACCACACCTCCCAGTGCCCTCAATTCGTCTTCTAGCCCGTGTGTCGCCACACCCGCACACACCGAGCAACACCGGCCATGGCGCCGCCGTGTGCGCCATGCTCCGGCCATCCACTGACTCGTCTGAGAACCCCATCGAATTCGCACGAACACGCGGAACGCACCGGTGATCCCGTTTGAAACCGAGGTGGACGGGAACGTCACTCCGACGTTCGCCGGCGAGCTCGGCCCTTTGCTGGCCATGGCACCGCCATCAGAATCCCGTGCAGCGGTGGGGAAAGTTTCCCCTTTATTTTCCACCATTGAATCTTGTCTGTACGTCTGAGATTAGATCTCCGAAGGGGTAAGTTCCCCTGTCCATGGTGGACGGTGGACCGGAGTCCCGCGTGCGGTTCACAGCCGTCCCGTGAACCTGCCCAATCCCGAGCCACCGCGTGGCAACCCTGCCAGCCCCACACCACAGCCCCTGGCGCCTTTCTCCGTTTACGTTTTCTCTGTTCAAAAAGCATAATCCGGTTCGGTTTAGTTTCATTTTGGAAATAAATAGAAATTCAGTTTTTACAAGAATGCCATCCATTTTGAAAAGCTTATAAAAGTTGCATTTTAACTCCGATTTGAACGATTCAAATTGCGTTAGATTCGTAATGAAATTCTCTACATATTAAACCCTCTGTTAGTCCTGTTTGAAACATTTAAATTTCGAGGTCAAGTTTAATTAATGAAAGTAAATAGAAAGAACTTGTTTAATTCATAACTTTTGCGTTTGAAATCCGAATTTCGTGAAATTCGCGTTGAAATGTTCGTAGCAGTGCGTAGTACCTTTTTACAAACCTTTTACTTCTGTTTACTGTTGCTGGTGTACTGTTCTAATAGTAGCTTTGTTTGCTTTGTATGTATGCAAATTGGAATGTGTGTTGTTGCAATGTCGTGATCGAGTTCAGACGGTGAGGAGTTTGGTTGTGACCAAGAATTCTTCGACCAGCAGCAGGACCAGCAAGAGTTTGATAACCAAGGCAAGTATAGCATGGGACCTACCTTGTTATCCTATTCACCGTAATCATGATTTCATATGCATGTGTTCAATTTGATACCCGTAGTATATTTCCATAGAATTGAAATCCTTTACCTTGACTCCTATGGGTTATGCATATGGGTAGATGGCTAGTGCAAATATATATAAATGATACTTGATCCCTGCCAAATGTTATTACTTTGAATGAATTGGTGAACCTGTTTATGGCAATTGGAACATAACCTTTTATAACAACTCACTGTTGGCAAAAGCTGGGACTGACAGTGCAACCGTGAGAGCTACATGGCTCTGGCTTTAACTTAGTAATAAGCTCTTTTCTAGCTCGTTAGCGGTTACCCGAAAGGGTGCATTAGGCTCTTGCCGAGCTGGTTATAGTGCGGCCTCTGTCCGGGTTTGAGCGTAGGCTGCGGTCTTTATGCTACTCGGAAGGGGGGCTCTATCCCCCCTTGCCAATCCTAGCGGCCCTAATCTTGTTAGACGAGATACTATGAAAGGTTTCATAGTGAACCCTGTCCACTCACCTTGGTAGTGTTTATGGGAGTAATTAATCCGGGCATTCGGGGCATCACGACTCACGGGTAAAGATGCACAACCTCTGCAGAGTGTTAAAAAAACTGATATATCAGCCGTGCTCACGGTTACGAGCGGCCTGGAAAACTGACAGTTTAATTATAATTAACTTGATTAATCTGTATATTCCTGTTGCCACTATGATGATGATGTTTCTTTAAACTTTGGCAGGTTATAAGTGGGATCATTTAGGGCTTAAGCATAACCTGAAGTTACTTAATAATAAAACTTTGACAAATTAAAAGTGCTAAACGCAGCAAGCCAGTGTCAACCTTTTTGAGCTTCATAACCCCATGGTAGCTTGCTAAGTACGAAGAGTACTTACACTTGTTTTACTTTTCAATCATTTGGATAAAAATCCTGGATGGGTAACAGAAGCAGGAGACTATGAGGACTATCCTGAAGATTTCTAGGCTTGGTCAACCAGTTGACCTTCCCTGTGAGATGGAGTTCCATGAGAGTTAGATGTATCTTCCGTTGTTTTATTTATTTATGTAATGGATCTATGTACGTTATGTATTAAAGTATGTGATGGTACTATGTAATTTGTGGACTTATGTGTGGATTGCTTCTTGGCCACACATAATGTTATGCATCCTATTTCGACCTTGAAAATTGGGTGTGACACCTTATTGCCTTTAACCATGGGGCTTCTTCACTATCACTTGAGTCTTGAGTAATCGAAAGACAAAGTAATCAAATCAGGCACTATGTCTCAAACTCTTCACTCTACCAAAATTCTGAGTTTTGTAATGTTTTCAAACTAAAACTCAGAGCTTAATTGTATGACACCCTCAAGTCTCTTATATATGTGGTATTTGTGGATCTCACTAAGGCATTAATGATGTCATGGCCTCCTAAACTAGTAAATATAGTGGAGTTCATAGGAATGGCTTAACAAGGTTAGCTTACTTACTTCATATGTATTGTAAAGTCAAATAATAGATCCACAGAGAATTAAGTCATACAATCAAACGAAGATGTGAATGTGTGTGGATATGGTGGATATATGGTGCTAATGATGAAAACCTAATTCTACTTTGCTCCTTGGAATGAATCTCGTTTTTGGAATTTTAACTTTTTGAACAACATGGCTAGAGAGTATGAGCTATCTTATTCTTTATTTATTTTTCTGAGAGGTGCGCCGAACACTTGTCCATTTTTAATTCCTCTCTTATTTCTTTTCTTTTCTCTCTCTTTTTTTCAATAGCTTTTGCATAGCTCATACCCCTATTACCACAAAAAACTGCTGAGAGATTATAACAATAACATTGGAGGATTTATTGAATGAAAGATGGAATGAATATTTTTGGTGGTGATTACTCTCAATGTAAGAGTAAGATCTTTTTCTGGTGGATGAAATGACATGTTGTTGCGCCTACTCCAGTGTAGAGTAGTGCATATTTGGGTGGTGTGTACGTGATCTTGATTTTAAAAGCATGAAGAGATTCTTCACAAGGTCTAAAGGTTGACAACACTCAATACAAAGACAAGTAGAATCAGTGAGTCTTCCTAATCTAAATGTATGCAAATATATGACTTTGGTAGGAATTTAAACTATGTCATACAAGAGCTCATCATGTAAAGTTTTAAATTTTCAAAAGATAAATCATCAGAACTTAGTATTGCTAGGAGTAAGATAAATAGCAGCTAGACTTTCATGTCATATCTCCCAACCACTTAGACTTACTTTAAGTATATGCCTCCACAAGTTTCAGGTTCAGAGTAAATTCTTATATCAAAGCAGTTCTAACCAAAACTCAGGAGAATTTAAGTTTGAAAACTAGGTACTTGTAAGGGATTACGACGGAGCAACTATTCATCATCTCCAAGATAAAATTATTGTTCATAGCTTTTATTGATTCTAGACAAATTAAACACACACCCTAATAACATATATTTATTTAGGACTCTTAAGACTCCACAGACGTGTATCTTCATGTGCCCACATATTTTTGGTAATTTTAAATTTTTTTATGATACTATGGTGAACCTTCATGTGCTCACATATTTTTGATATTTTATGACTATAAGATAGACTTAATAATCACATAGGTATACTTATCTGATAACTGGGGGATGCCCTCCCCAAGCTTGATTTTTCTATGGTTGAGTTTGAATAATCCTTAGAGTCAGCTTCTCAGTAGTAGCCCCCTGATTGGACTCACTCATTCATGGTGCTTTTAACCTGATTGGACTCACTCCTTCATGGTGCTTTTAACCCTGCATGGTTATACTCCGACAAGAACAAACAAAACTCGAGGCTCTATTATGATAAGAGGTTAGCGGTCAGCCAAAGAGTAATTGAATATTCTTATGAGATAATTTAAAATTTAATAGATTCTAGCAGGAATTAAACATCTCATCTCTTTTTAGGATTTTCTATTTTATAATGCAAGAGAAATAAAATTATTTTTATGCCACCACAGTAAATTCCCTTATGGTGTTACCATAAGTTCTCTCACATGGGGCTTTATATTTTTTATGATGCAGATGACTAATGCAATATTTTTATACATCCACAGTAAATAGTTGAAAAACTTATTCACATGGGGCATAAAGATTTTTCTTTTTATAATGCAGTGCAGAAATGTATATATGCTATGATTAAGATGCTTATGCAATGGAGGATATGAGGAATGAGAACAATGCTAGGAACACCTATAAGTGATATGCTAGAATGCAACTAATGCAGTGCAGAAGTAAATATGCAGATAACTTACCGAGTTTATTTTTCGATTAAGGTTCGAAGATTTAGGTCCGTCAAACCGGACACCTCTTCTGGTTCAAATATCTTCAGGAGCATTGTCCAATCCTAACGAGGAATTGGATATTTGCACACCTTGTGTTGATGTTCTGATGAAGTCTCTTTCTTCTTCTACCATTTCTTAGTTTGAGGTTTCACTTTCTGTGATTCACTGTTTTGAGGTTCTGCTTTTTCTTTCCTCTCTGTAGCAAGTGATACATCCTCCATTGATGGTATAACTAAGGCCGGACGAAAAGCTCACAGCTCGAAAGCTCGCTCGACTCGGTTCGTTAGTGGCTCGGCTTGGCTCGGCTCGTTTGTATTTTTCAACGAGCTGAGCCAGCACTTTAGCTCGTTTAGTTAATGAGCCAGCTCGCGAACTGGCTCGAGCTGTCTCGTGAGCCTAATGAGCCAAATTTATTGACCCTAAATTTTATTAGTTTTATAAAACTTTATGTTTTACACTGTACAATTAGTTAATGATTGGACTTTAACTTTATAAATTTAAGATTATATGAGTTTATTTTGTTTTTAAATGAATTATAGATAATCAATAATAAATTATGGATGCATTATATATAATATAAAGTATATATAATATATGTATAGTGTAGTACTATAATATATTAATATATATTATTTTTTGTTTGATTTAAGGCTTATAAATAAATAACTTTTATATTATTACTATTCTCAAAATTTAAATAAATACATATATTATTTTTTTTTGTCTAGCTCGCGAACCTAACGAGACAGCTCGAGCTCACTAACGAGCCGAGCTGAGTTGGCTTTCTGACTCGTTACAATAATGAGTCGAGCCGAGCTGGCTCGTTATCTTAACGAGTCAGAACGAGCCGAGCCTAACGAGCTGAGTTGTCTCGTTAGTCCAGCCTGAGGTACAACTTTCTTCTCAGGAGATATTTTATCTTCATTATTAGATTAGTCTTTATATCTTGACTTCCTCCTGGATAGTCTGTTGTTAACATTTCTAACGTCATCACTAAGAACATAGGTTTCTAGCAATGACGTCAAAAATATATGATATGTAATTAACTTATCTTTAATAACTAGCCCCTATCTTTTACCTTATACTCCTAAACATGAAACTAGGTTTTCATCTCTAATTATAGAGCTTGGAATAATTAATGGTACTTATGAAATATTCTATTTTATGTGTGACTAGGCAGAAATAAATAATGATGGATATGAAATTATAAAGAACAAATGATTCTGCAAGCGGACAGATTAATACACCATTACCTAGAGTATTACCAGGTTATCGATTTATAATTTTACCACTGGAAAGGTCTAGTTAAACTGATAATCTATAGTATTGATAATATGCATATGAAATGAATGAAGTGATTTAACCAATAAAAACTCTACTCTTAACAGGGATAAGTTATATGACAAATATATATGATAAGGGTAATAGATCAGTTATCATAATAATAAAGATAAAATTCTTAGAGCACTGTAGTCACTACACAAGCGTCATCCAATACAAGTAATAAAGAAATAATTCCTAACTATTCTAGCTACCATCAAAGCTACGTCATTTAGTATAAGTACATCTAGCAATCATCATTAAATAATACTACCAATGTTCCTAACCACAATGGAGTCATGAACTGGATGAGTTGAGTTCACAAACCTCAGATATAACAAATCCTTAACCTGATAATCCCTCCCTACCAAACTACTGCACGAGGGGAGGCCTACAGAGGACTCAATGGACCTATCACGTCCATGATCTACCCCACGACCCGGCACAGATGGGGGCATCCGCAGATAAACAATGTATCTAAGCATCACGACTACATACTGCCTACCACTCGCCATATGATCAAATAGACGAGTGTTATACGAACATGTGCATGAACTCAATAGCAAACTAACTATACTAGATATATTAAAGTAGACAATGAACAAAGTAAACAAGAACATAATAATGAAGAATAGTGTTACCCGTAAATATCATACAACTGCAGATAAACACAATAAGAGAGAAGAGAATAAGAACTATACCAGACTCCAATCTCTTGACAACGTTGGGAGTCCAAGATCGATTGACATACCTTGACTTCCTCTACTCTCGATCTAACTAAGCTATGCTATGAACTAGAGAGGCTCTAGATGAACTAGGGTTTGTGGCTCTGGATGACTAGATCTCAAATGACTTAGACTGAATGGATCTCCAGTACCCCGAGGGGTGGGATCTACCCTCTATTTATAGCCCGGTGGGGTGCATGACGTTCGTTGGATCAAAACGACTTAATGTAGGGCTGAGATGACTCCTCAAAGGCGGTGGAGGAATACTCCAAAAGGCCGTAGAAGGTGGGCCCCATAAGTAGCCAGTTGGCCAGGGGTGAAGCTGGCCGGCCCCACCTAGCGGCGGCTCGCCCTCCGCTTCGCTCTGGTGTCTTCTGGATCCTTCTTGAATTAAATGGTAAATATATCTCCGCGGGATTTCTTTGATATTTATTCTGATTTTATTCCCTTTATTACTCTTTTCTGGAATAGTTCCTGGAAAATAGTAGAATACCAAAACTCGTGGAAATTGTTAGATAAAGCCCTATACTTCTATATTTTCCATATGGTTGATCCAGTTATCATGTTTATAATTATATTAAATGTTGACGCTAACGACCGTCAACATCTGCCCATCCTTCCTTGGTGGCTTGTTTCATTTGGCATTGAGAGCGATGCTTATTGAAGTAACAATATGTCTTCTCTTTAGGAAATTGGAAGTGGTCCTCTCTTGATTTCATGTAGATGATTGTGCTAGTGGTGTTGGGGAAAGGTCTTCCTTGAATGAGGTGGACTCCATCTTCATCTCCTATATCTAGAACCATGAAGTTGGCGGGAACATAGTGATCTCTGATCAAGATGTCTTTTGTTATTCCCTCCAGGTATTGAAATGATTGGTCCGCTAGCTGAAGCCGTGCATATGTCTGGTATAGTGGTCTACTGCCATATAAATGTTGATAGACTACCTTAGACACCATGTTACCGCTTGATCCAATATTGCAGAATTTCTTGTGCGATGTACTTTCCTTGATCTGGTAGGTACTCTTGGATCATCTAGCTTAGCGAGGTATGGTGATAAAAGGAGTTGATCATACCCTAAATCAATAGTGCTGATCATCTGGGTCTTCTTTTGGTTGTTGAGCTTTACTCTTCCTCCTTATATTGTTGATGTTCTTCTTTCTTGTAGCAACTGTTGTATCCTCGTAGATGTACAACCTCTAAGGATGAGTAAAAGCCTTGAGTGTATGTTCATGAAGGTGAACCTCTCCTTCTCACCCTTGATTGTGAAACAGATCTTGGCACTATCTGTGTAGATGATGACATTACCTGTTCTTAAGAATGGGTGTCCCAAGATAATGAGTGATTTCTCATCTTTGCCTGTTTCTTCAATCACAAGGTTTACCCATACGAACGAGTGTCCAACTCGTATGCTGGTATATTAAGGAATTCCTTGGGGTAGCATAGTGTCTGATCTGCAAGCTTCGGCATGATGTTGACACTTTCTCCAAGGTCACAGACAACTTCTTCAAGAGTGTAAGCTCCAATGGAGATTGGGATGATAGGTCTCTTGAATCTCCTATCTTCATTGGTGAAGACTTCATGATGATTTTGGTAATTGATGAAACCTAAGTACTAACCTAGCTCTAAGTGATTGAGTAGGTTTAGTACACTTATGGATGATGATGACAAGTGGTGGAGCAAGAAAAGGTGGTGGATACCTAAAGCTCACAGTTGGAGAAGAAGGAAAGTGAAAAGTCCCTAAGCAATTCAAGGCAAAGGTATAAGCTAGGGATTTTCTTTTAGTGATCAAGACACCAAGTGGGTGTGATCACATTTAGGATAGACAACCGTACTATTAAGAGGGGAAATTCAAAAGTGATTGCGGGTTGTCGAGTGCCACTAGGTGTTATCTATATTGCATATGCATTTAGTACCTAGTGACATACACCCTGCTTAAGTGACAAGTAAATCATGCCAAAACCTGCTCTCTAAAGAATATACTTAGTGGTTGGCATCTTGGAGCAAGGGTGAAGAAGAAAGCAACAAGTTTGGAGAAGAAAAGGGTGTCAGACGCTGGCGTTGGACGCTGGCCAAAGCGCAACGGAGTGTCCGACGGGCAGACCCTAGCTCTGGTTCAGTGAAGACCTGGCGTCAGATGCTGAGGAGCGTCTGTCGGTGAGGTGACGGACGCTTCCGACGGAAAGTGGAGCTCTCGGGTGCTCTCTGGTCCTTTCTACTCGCATGATGGACGATCGCGACGGACGTTGGTCTCGGTCGCAACGGATGCTAGAGGATGTTCGAAGGAGTGTCCGTCGGGCTTCCAGAGAGCCCTGCAAACGAGCTGCTCACAGGGATGGCGCCGGACGCTGAAGGGTCAGGCGTCGGACGCTGGCGACGGAGCGTCTGTCGGTTGAAGAATTTCAAAGACAGAGGCCAACGGCTATTTCTGACAAGGCGTCGTACGCTGCGACGGAGCGTCCGTCACACCCGTGAAGAGCGTCCGTCGCCAACTTAACAGCCCAACGGCTAGAAGACTTTGAGGGGAGTTATAAATATGTGTTGGCCAGCTTGAGGGGTTCTCTCTCGCACATTTGAACATCTTGAGACCTTCTAGAGCTGAGCACTCTCCCTCACACTCATCTCCATGCTTGGTTAGTGAAATTCCAAAAGAGATTGAGTGATCCAAGTGCATTTCGCATATAGCTTGCATCTAGTGGCACTTGGGAGACGTTCTCGCTACAGATTTCTTGTTACTCTTTGTGATTGCCATCATCTAGATGGTTTGGAGCATCGGTGGTAGTTCGAGAAGCTTGGTGATTGTGCTTCGTCGACTACAAGTGAATTGTAAGGGGTTCTTGTGCCTTCCCCGCGGGAGATCGCAATTGGCAACTCTAGTGGATTACATGTGGCTTGTGTGAGCCTCATCTTTTGTTGGTTGTGCGGCACCCGGTGACAGATTTGGCTTGTGATGCCAATTAGCTCGTGAACCTCCAAGTGAGTGACTCTCTACAACGGGGACTAGCTAGTTGGCAAACTAGTGAACCTCGGAAGAAAAATCAAGTGTCAACCTCTTGTCTCCATTGTAATTGATTGGATTTCTTGGTGATCACTTGATTGGTTCATCCTCTACTCTACACGACGGTATAACCCTCCTATCTCACTCTTGCCTTTACTTAGTAGAGATATTAGGTTGTGCTAGTTAGCTCTCTAACTTGTAGCTTATTAGCTTGTGTAGGAGTTGTGTGATCCTAGAGCTATTAGGATAGAAATTGTGAGTAGGTGGCTTCGCATAACCCACTAGGCTAGCGCAAATCTCGCTTCACTTCTTAGTTATCTAACATTGTTGATGAGGGTTCTTTGTAGAAAATTAAATTAGGCTATTCACCCCCCTTCTAGCCATCTCATAGGACCTTTCAATTGGTAGGGTGTTACCCCTGCTTTTGACAGCATGGTGAAGAAGTGTTTTGCTCATATAAACAAGGCAAAGATCAAGTATATGGGCTCTATTGGTGGGAAAACACCAATAGAACTAAAATTTTATTCTTCTCTAACCTAAACATATTGAGCAAAATTGAGTATTTTGTTTAACCATAACATGGGTGATAAGATCAAAAGATAAGTAGCATTTCAACAACACTTAGCAAATCAGATTGCTTAAGCACATGGAAGGATTTGTCTATGAATAATATATAAATTTTATATGATTGAGATCATCATCTTCCAAGGTTGTATGTGTAACATTTCAGCCCATATCGTTAAATTTGTGAGGACAAAAAGGTGGTACTAGGGACAAGCTTTAAAGAACTAACATGTTGAGTTTATGAGGTTGGTTCAAGTAAGTTGCAGCTCAAACATGTTTAGATCTTTATTTATGCGAATACCAGAATCAAAGGAATGCTTTTAGAGTGATGATTACTTACCTTTACTTTTGTTGAAGAATGATGGCGCTATAACACCTCATGGAAGCTTCCTTTGATCGATTGGTTTTGCATTAATAGCTTGTCTCCTTTCTACTCCATTCTCATCCTTGTTCTTCTAATTTGAAATTGTGTTCACCCTCTTCCATGGACTAAGTGGTTTGATTGTTCTTTGTCATCTCCTAGCTCCATAAAATTCATCTAGCATGATGAATTAGCTACGCCTTCTTTGTGAAAGTTGTTGAAGTTCATGTGTCTCTCTTCATCTCAAATTTGAGTTCATCTCAGGACTTTCCCAATTTGATATTGAAAGTTTTCTGTAGGGGTTAGTCTAACAAAATATCTAATATCTACTATAGCATACTATCAATTCAAAAATCAACCTAGACACCACATCTAATTTGAATTAGGAAGACATTTTAACTTAACCAAGCTTAAATTAAAAAACCTTTAGAAGTAATATCCAAATACCTTTGATTTAAACTAAGCACCATGCATAATTTAAAAGATATATGAAAATAATTCAAAACCTAAACATACACTATAGAAGATAAAGGTGGCATGAAAGTACTATAGAGATTTACTCATGTGATGATGAAAGAGCATGATTAGAAGTTTAGTAGTTTGAGCATGCCTTAAAGGTAGGGACTACCAAGATAATATAGCAATATGGCAAAAGATATTTTTATGGTGGTTTATCCCCAAGCTTGAATTTTGCAAAAATCAAGATTGGATGAATGTAATCAATCATGATTAGTTGGACATACCTTATGTTTGTCGTTCCTTCATTCTTTCTCCAAACCTGGAATGGTTAGTAACAAGAATACCCAAAGGAATATAATCATACATGTTTAAGCTCATTTCACAAGGGTAGGCAACGAAAAGGTGAATGTTTATGTTAGGATCTAAGTGGTGATGGTTTTAGGAAATTAAGTTGTCCTAGGGAAACCTTTTAAGATGTGTTTTGGTGAAGTAGTTTCCCCTCCATCACCTATCTCAAGTTTTAACACAACGTAATATTTATGATAAACATATGCATCGACGACTACCCTTTTAAAGTTTTTATAAACAGAATATGTCAGGGTGTTGAAGATGTCATATATGGTAATGGGAGATGTATCATATGAGCATGGGTTTAATGAAATGGTTATGGAATAGATTTCATGCTCATTGATGTCATCTTCTTCACCAATCTCTATGGTTGATTGTTCATGAATGATTAAAACTCCACTTGGATTGGTGAGTCTAGAGTGGGTCTCATCCAAAGCCTCCTCTATAAAAGGATAAACTACATTTTTGGACAAAAAGGATTGTTTCCAGATCATATCTATCAAATATGGATGTAGCTCATAGTCATTAAAAAGGATAGGCTTAGCTGATTGCGCTAGACTAGAGTTTTCATCCATATGGTAATGGTAAAATTAGGGTAGATTGGAATCAGTGTGCTCGATAAATAAAACTACAAAAGTCCATAAGGTAATACAGAAAATTAAAAAAAAGATAACAGTATAATACAAGATTAAGCTAAACTTAAAGTCAATCTCAAAGAAGAAACAACCGCTCCCCAACAACGGCACCAGAAATGCTTGTTGGTATAAATTAGATGCACACGAGTAAGTTAATTCTCCGCAAGCGCATAGATAAATACCGATGTAACACTTCACCGAGATAACCCAGTTTTAAATACCAAACCCAAAGGAACGATGTTATGAGGAAGACTAAGTCTATAAACTTAACTCGTTTCACAACCAAGTATATAAAAACTATTGATATGAGGAGAAAGAACCAAGGACTATCTAATTTTGGTCACTGGGTAAGTTTTATATTTTATGATCTTTAAGGGCGATGACTTAAATAGGAGCAAAAAAACAGAGTTCTCTCCTACCAAGCATCTTTGTGCCTGCCAAACCTATTACGGAAAATGGACTATATAGGAATCAACGTAGCTATAAGAGTCACCTACACGAGCTACCGTTGTCTAGAAAATCAGGGGACATTCGCAAGTAAAGTTAGCCTAGGCACAATGCCTACACTACGAATTACTACTTCAATCAAGTAATGATCAAGATCAAATCACTCAAGAAGAGTTGCAAACAATAAAGAACAATAAGGATAATATTGCTTACTTGAACTAGAAGTCAACTACCAAGGTATCTCAGAATGCAAATTTTAGGCGAGAAGACATGGTCTAGAAGAATACAGCGATGAAGAAGCACTGACAGGCCAGAACTCCTCCAAAACTACACTCTCCAACTCTATATCTCTAATCTCTAAACAAAGCTAGCTCTAGATAGAACTAATCTTTCTTAATTGTTGTCCTAGATCTATTAGATAGGAATTAGGGCTCCATGCTCTTGAGCTTTGGATCTGGCTTGCTCCAGGGGGTATAGGGCTCTATTTATAGCCCGGTGGGATGAACAACAGTTGTAGGATCAAACCGACTTAATATAGGGCCGAGATGACTCCATAGAGGAGGTGGAGGAAGACTCCCGAAGGTCGTAGAAGGATTCCATGGAGGGTGGCCAGCCGGCTCCACCCCTGGATGGCCGACCCCACATGTCAGGGTCTCAGGCCCCACTACGCTCCGGTGTCTTTTGGATCCTTCCTGAGTCCGATGGTAAATATATCTCCGCGGATTTATTCCGATATTTATTCTGATTTGCTTTCCTTATTATGCTTTTCTGGATTAGTCCCTGAAAAATAATAGAATACCAAAGCTATGGAATTCTGTCAGTTTAACCCTTAAACATATGGTAAGTGATGGTTCCAGTATGTTCTAGAGTCTTCCTAAGTTGAATTCCATTGCGGTCTTGATATCTTTCTCATCGTAGCTCCAAATATGACAAGTGATAGGTCCGTTTCGATTGTCTCGACGAGCTCTACACAATGGTGCACTCTAATTCATCACTTGAGATACTTTTATATAGTAAAAGCTGAATATCCTATAAAATAAGTGAGAACAACACAAATCGTGGAAATTGTTAGAATCAAACCCTACAACTATGCTTTATAATTTATTTCTTATCATTTCATGCAATAGTTAATGGTTATATTTGGAGTTTAGTAGCCATCAACACTCCTCTGTGAGATTTTCCTGAGAAGTTTGGTAAGGCGGGTAGAAGAAGTCTTGTGACTAGACTTCCATGCCTTCTCTGTCTGTTTACTGAACTCCGGGCTATCACCGTTGCCGCTCCTTAGTTAGTTGATGTGGGCCCGCTCCATTATCTTGGTGGTCAATGCTTGCATCGATCTCTTGCTGAAAGAGCTTGAGTTGGAGTTGTCCAATCTCATTTGTTGGGAGTGGTTTTCTACCCGTGGACCAGGACTTTCTACATGCCGTGTGGGTAGTCCAGGTTGTTGTATTCTGTCGGGCTTTGATCAAGTGCTATGTCTTCTTTGGTGGTAGACCTGCTATAGCCTTGGTTTTTGCCTTTATATTTTGTGACTTGTGGTCTTTTGTTGTAATTGGGACCTCCCAAGTATTATGCTCGTAATCTTTAAGTCTTCGTGCTTGTAAACTATGTAATCTTGTAGGGTTGTTCGAAAGTACGTTCTAATTGCGCTCTTGTGCTGAAGCGTTCTTTTATATTTCTGAGTTGTATTTTGATTCATTCCCCTTTGTTGTGGGATTGCTATAGGTATTCACAGGTTGTACTAGAGTTGTTCTTGCCTTGTACTTTTCTCTCGTGAATGTTGGTGTCATGCTTTTATTGTAGCCGTTTGTACTTCATCAATGTTGTCCTCTTCGTATCTTTTGCTTTTACTGTGCTCTTTATGGTCCATCGATACTGTCCTTTTTAGAATCTCTCTTTCTTTGTAGACTTGGTGTATGTGCACCCGCTTTTCTTCTATATATAGTTGCTGCTTGGCTATCCTTACACTCATTACCTTGTGTGACATTGTCTCCCTTCCTGGTAGTCATGGATTTTGTAGTTGGCGAGCTTGATGTTCCATGTAATAGTGTGACCATGACTTAGACTTTTTCCTTGTCCTTGTCTCATGGTCAGCTTGAGCCTATTATCAAATATTATTTCTTGAATCTTCTCATACTCTTTTAGGAAGCTTGTCATGCTATATTGAGGTTCAACATTCCTCTTGAATTTTGCACGCATGCTTTCACTCCTTGTTGTTGTATTTATGAAAGGATAAAACTCTTGCTTGAACCATACCAGTGCCCATCTCTCTCTAATGTTATACATATCCTTGATATACTTCACATGTTCAACATTATATTTGTTTACTAGCTCATGCCATTGCGTCTCAAATTCCGCCTTTGTTAATGAGTTATCTATGATGTCACTTAGATCCTCTCTCAATGTCAAAGAGTTTTCGGTGTTGTCTTCTTTTTTATCTAGACATCTTCCACATTTCATTTCTGCTTTGTACTTTATGTGGAAAACACAGTTTCTGTGGTTTGCTGTTGGGAAAATCTGTGCTATTTCAGCTCTCATTGCACCATATTGGTCCATAATTATTGACTTTGGTTGTTTTCCTCTCATTACTTCCAAGAAGTTTTGGAACAACCATTTGAATGTGTCTGTTATTTCATCTGAAATCAGCGCACAAACAAAGATGCAAGTAAGTCCGTGCCCAGTTATTCCAGCAAATGGTGCAAAAGGCATGCGATATTTATTTGTTAGGTAAGTTATATCAAAGCTCATGCAATCATCGAATTCCTGATAATATCTCACTAATCTCGGATCTGTCCAAAAGACACACTTCACTTTGTTGTCATTGTTGACTAAGAACTTGAAGTAGAAGCTTGGATCCTTCTCTTTCTTTTTTGTGAAATATGTCAGTGCTTGCATCATGTCATTCTGATTTGTTTCTCTTTTGATTTACTTCTATAGTTGTTGATGTCCTTGTCTCTGTAAGGTGTTTCTCCTAGGCCACCCCGAGGATGGGATAATAGGTACATCATTTTCTTGTTGGTATGTTGCACTCATTCAGTGTCCTAATCATCTTCTTCTCTTGCTCTGTCATATTCTTGTGTGCTCTGAAATACTTTGCACCTGCATCCATTGGGTGGTTGTGTTCTAGGTCTAGCCTTGTAACTATCCATACCCCCTTCCTTTCAGAGACAACCATACAACACTTGCAGTTTGTTTTCACTAGTACATTTGTGTCTCTTTCTATGTTTACCTCTTCCTCTTGTGTGTTGCCTTCTTTAGATGTATCTTGCTTGCCTTGTCTATTGCACATGTAGGTAACTCTTATGACTTCATTATTTCTTTTTTTTGCTTTGAGAGCGTGCATGGTGACCTATGACTGCTGCAAACCCTGCCATACAAGCATACTGGTTGAAGTACTTGTATGCTTCTTGGGTTGATTGGAACTCCATGCCTTTTTGTGGTATGTATTGGCTCTCTATCGCAGCATCACCAACTTGGCTTAATGCCACTCTTTCATTTTGTAAAATGTTGTTGACATCTTCTTCTTCTTCTAGTATATCTGTATGATGGGTTGTGTCCTCGTCTTCAAGATCCCCTTCTTCTCCCTCCCTCATTGTTGCTTTTCCATTTTGTGGTTGCTCACCATCATACTCGTTTTCATGCTGCAGCATACCCCCTTATTGGCTTTGATTGATATCCTTAAAGAAGTCAATGTTCCAGTGTTCATCTTTATTTTCATCTGCGAGTTCATCATTCTGTAGCTGCAAAATAAAGTATCATGTCATTCGTTATACATACTTTACTAATAGTTTGAGTCATATACTTTTGGATCTTTTTGGTTACCTCATTGGTTTCGTAGTCATAGATTATAGTTGCATCTGTATATGACATGGTATCCTATGTTCTCAAATCTGAGTTGATCAATGTAGTAGCCTAGTAGTCACCATTTGTCCTACTTGTTGTTGTGACCATGTTTGTCTATTTAGAGAAAAATTTGAAGTATAAAATTGAGTCTGCTTTTTTGCATATTTTTTTAAATTTGAATGTCGTAATACAGTACTGAAAGATTTTTTCTGATTTTTTCGTGTACCTCAAATGCATCTATTGCAATTAAGAGAGATGTATAGGTCCTGAGAGGTCCATGTAATAAGAAAATTGACATTTGTTCAGTCTCAGGCTAATCTAAGTTGCTCTAAGACATCATATGTTGTAGTAATTGGCTAGCTATGAAATCTGATTGTTGTATATGAGTACAACTGATATCCACTTGTTCATCAATTGATTCTCGAACCTGCATTTACATGTGTCATATTTTTAGGTGCCTTTGTTTTTGTTTTGTACAAAAAATGGAGAATAAGATCATGCGAGTGATTATGTATATACATACCTTTTTATTGCAGAATGCCACGTTTGGGATAGCTAACATTGAATCTGTGTCAACTGAACCTGCACATTATATGTCAAGGAAAATATATTAGTACTAACTGGAGTAATAACTTTTGTATGTTAAGTATTTTTTATATTTGCATCTACAAATTAACCAGCATCAATATTCCTGGAATTATTAGCAACCTAAGTACATGCACACATGCAATGCAAATGGACAATTTGTACGGTTGCATATAAGTTTACCTCCTTAGGTCAACTCTTTCCATCCTATAGAGTTTTTTCTTTTGTGTTAGATGTTTGATTAGTGAAGGTTGTCTATTTTGGTTCAGTACATCACCTGAATTGTGACCCTTTTTCTTTATTTTTGGTTTTCTAGTTTTGTCTAATCTGCTAGCTGTAAAGTGAAATTTTATCTCCAAAGTTATACATCTCATGTCCAAAGAAACAGATCTACTGAAGAAAAAGATTTAGTTGTTGTATTGACCTTTTTTGTTGTTTAGATTTGGTTTTTTCTGTTTTTCTCTAGAAGCTTTCATCCTCCTTGCCGTTGCTTTCGTGGGGATCTTGTTCTTCTCCCGTAGACTCCATGAGTATTGGTTTTTTTGTTGGTATGTTGACGAGATCTGTTTTTGGAGCTTTCTTTTCTTGCAAGTCTTTTCTTACGGGCCTTTTGTTTTGGATTAACTTTTGGGTTGTAGTAGTTTTGACTATTGGGCTTTTTGTGGGGTCCTTTTGTACTTCCACAAGCAGAGTTTGCATTTGTTTGGAGATATATTTTTTGGGCTTCTTTTGGCATTTTTTTCTTCTTTTTTGTGCTGCTATCGATTCAAGTCTCTTTTCTCTTTTTGATTTTGGCTAAGTTCTACTCTGTTTATTTCTATGTATTTCTCTTTTTTTTGTGGGCGTGTGTCTCTCTATTTTTTCGTCTCTGTGTATGTGTGTGTTTGGGTGTGTGTCGATGTTTGCCTTTGCTGCTTTATTTGTTTGTCTTTCTCTTTTTATGTGTGTGGGTGTTTGTCTCTCTCTGTTTTTTTTCCGTGTTTGTCTGTGTATGTGTGGGTTTTGATGTGTGTCGATGTTTGTCGGCTACCTATCGATGTTTTATTTATTTTTTCCTTTTTCTTTCTCTTTGTTTATGTGGTTGTTTGTGCACTATCTTTGAGTGACTATAATTTTCTTAGTTTTTATGTGTATATGTTAGTTGAGTTATTTATATTTTTGGTGATTGTCGATATAAGAGTTGTTTGTACATGTTGAGTTGTTATACTTTTTTTCAAGTTTTCTTTTTGAAGTTGTTGTTGCCTTTTTCATGATTTTTGGAGTTGTTACTGTTTTTTCATGTTTTTTGCAGATACTAGTTATTGATGTTGTTGATGGCTGCTGCTCTGCTACTGCTGATGTCTGCTGCTACTAACGATAAAGTTTTGTGCTAGTAGCAGCAGAGTGAGGAGACCCAACAACACTAGGAGGGCTGTGTTTAGATGCTGAAAATGTGGTGAAAAAAATCCTGTAGTACTTTTCGTTTGTATTTGACAATTAGTGTCCAATCATCGACTAATTAGGCTTAAAAGATTCGTCTCGCAAAGTTAAAGCAAACTGTGCAATTAATTTTTGATTTCGTCTACATTTAGTACTCCATGCATATACCGCAAGTTTGATGTGACGGAGAATTTTCTTTTTGCATAGTGCCAAAGTTTGGGGTTTTTGGTGCATCTAAACACAGCCGAGGTACAGTTTGCAGAGTAAATGAATAGCGGTATCCGAGAAATAGTGTTATTGGGTTTGGTCTGTTATTGGGTTTTGGAGTTATGCTATTGCTAACCGCTATTGATGCTATTGATTTACCAAAAGGTTGATAGATATCTGGTTAATAAAATCTGTCGATATATAAACAGACCCCAAAAGAATTAGCTCCAAGAACCGCCCCGGGAGCCATATCAAACCGCCTCTGAACCAGACCCTCTATTTTTCAAGTCTCCGCCAGGGACCCACGCGTCAGCGACTTCATGTGTCTACAGATCAAGCAACCATAGCCGTGGCCGTAGCCTCCCGCGGCAGAACTGCCGAACCGCCTCGTTCCCTCCGCCGCCGGCCTCGTTCCCTCCTCCGCTGCGGCATGCGCCATTGCTCCCCACGCCGAGAGCACGCAAAAGCCTTGCACAGTTGCACTGCAAGACACGGGATGGATGGACGAATCCAGAACCTACTACCAAACAGCAAAGCGGGGAAGAGGCAAGGCAAAAAGAAGAAGGATGCGGTTATCTACTCCCATTCCCATATGCTCCCCCTCCACTGCGCCGCCTCCGCAACCCCCACCGCCTCGCTCCTGGCTCGCGGACTCCCGCCCCCTCCGTCTGTGGCCTCCGCCATGCGCCGGCGCGGTCGCCGCAGGGCCTTGCCCCCTCCGGCCGCTGGCGGCGGCGGCGGGGAGATTGCTGCCCCCGATTCCCAGGAAAAGGTGATAACCGGTTCTGGGCATTCGCGCATTATCTCGCCTCGATCTTCGCTTTGTTTAGTTCTCTATGACTCTAGTGCTCGTATAGTAGTGGACTGTTCAAATTGAGTCTTTTACTCACTAAAAAGTTCGAACATTTTCCGTCTACTATTATCCCAACGGTACCAAAGTATTGTAAAAAAAAGCCTCAAATACCCTCAGTTCTGATTGTAAGCAAAAGTTCACCATTCCTTTTGTGCCAGTGACTTTCGCAGCACCTAGAACTTGGACGCCGGGTCATGATTGTCATGGCCGCCGCTGACGTGCTAGCCTGTATGAGCACATGCCAGTGTACATGCATATCTATTTATGTGTTATTAATTAATGAAAAGCATTTTGTAGTTGAGGAGAAGAAAAATAAATAAATAATATGTACGTGTATATTTACGTGCGTTAATTAAATGAAGAGAAAATAAGAATAAGAAGCAAGCAAACTAGGAGCTAGCTAGTCTTACGTCGTATTGGCCAAGTGACAGTTCAAATGTTCAGTAGATAGATATCAAATTAAGCTAAATTAATTACTCTTCTCTATCAATGAAATTGGCACAATCTCGTGCATGTTTGTTAAAAGAAAATTAAGCTAAGTTCAAATTTGGATGCATAATTGTTGTGATGTCGACTTACCATGCTTCAACTGATTTGTTCATTGTCAAACTTTACATGCTCTGAGATACATTGCCGTAGTTTAAACACATCTCCAGATTGTCAGGATATATGTTTTAACTCTCTGTGGTTGCTCACCCCTCTTTCGAGGGGAAAATGTCAAAACATAGATCATCTCTGTCACTTTTGGTTTGCTTCATGTTAAAAGTCGCCTCTGGTTCGTTGCTATTTGCTAAGTGCTGATGAATGTGAACTGCCCATTTTGGTGTCTTCTGGTACCTGCAGAGAGCTGGTACTGACCTCAAGACACGAGCTACAAGATTTTGGAAAGTTGCTGCTCCCTACTGGTGGTCAGAGGATAAAACCCAAGCAAGGTTGAGGCTTGCTGTTGTGTTTGCTCTCACATTGGGAACCACAGGGATTAGTGTTGGATTGAACTTCCTCGGCCGTGACTTCTACAATGCCATTGCTGGTATGGCTTGGTCTTCTCTTAAAATTGTTGTGCTTTTGTAATTTCAGTATAAACATTGTGGATAAATACACAAACACTGAATAGCCAGCACACTTGATAAGACTATGAGTTTATGATAAGGGGAGGAGGTGTTTCTCTAAAGCACATAAAGGGTTATTCAATTTTTTTTAAAAAAAATAATCTCATTTAGATTTCAGCCATCTTTGTACCTGAAGGCCAGAATAATGACATTTGAACCATATAAAGAAGTCTCCCTATAGCTAAAGGCCCATTTCGTACTATTCAAATTGGTTGTACAATAGCCTCTTCGGTTGTTTGCTTATACATGTTTTATGTTCTCTTTTGCAAGCTAAGGATCAAGAAAAGTTTACCACACAACTGCTCTACTACCTGGGTGCTTTTGCTGGAGGATTTCCGGTGAGCATATTGCTGCTCTTTTATAGGTATTGCTCTTCATGCTGGTAGTCCATTACAATTATTTGTACTACCTTGGCATGAGTAACGAAGTGTTAGCATGTGAGTAATATTTTAGGTTCAATGCAAAATTCCATTTCCCTATCAGCGACCATTTTGTAACAACAACAACAACAACAACAACAACAACAATAGAGCCTTTCAGTCCCAAGCAAGTTCTTATCAACAAAAGCCACAGGGGAGGGAGAGGGGGGTAATAACAGTACCAGTATTAAAGAATAGCAGGGACCGATAGGCTAACTTTTGGGTTGGACATGTGGATTGCTGATTTTCATGCACTCAGCACTCCTATCCAAGGATAGTTCTTTGGGTATATATCACATTCTCTCAAGTTTCTCAGCTTTTATGTAATTAAAGTTTACACAAGTTGTTCATATTGAACCAGTGTCTCTATCATGCATAAGCATCCTTAACAATAATTTATTTGGCTTATCTGCAGTTTCTGTTTTATGGAAGCCATTTGTAGAATCCAAACCACTTCTTTGCCTAGGCTGTCTAGATCCAAGGCTTTGAGTTCACCTCCAAGATGTCCTAGAGACACCATTAAAAACTTGCTTGTGGTTTTCTTTCCTGAAATCTAGCTGCTTATTCCTCCTTTTGATTATATGTCCATGCAGAAGTAGCACTGAACGCACTAATTTCTGCACTGAATGGCTAAGCTTCACATCCTTAAGCTTCATTTGTGGTTTCTGGCAGTTTTTACGGGCAATTTTTACTGCTTGTATTTGCATCTATTAATAGACAAACTTACTTCCTTTGTTTAATATTCCAGTGTCTTCTATTTATGTTCATAAAAATGTATACTTCTATTTCTATTCGTAAAAACCTAATATTCTTTCAACTCATTGTTTCAAAATTTCTTTCACTGTTACACAGTTCTTTGTCTTGAGAGACTATGCAAGAGAAACTCTTTCTTTGAGATGGCGATCTTGGATGACAAGTTATTATATGAAGCGTTACTTTAAAAACAGAACTTTTTACAAGATTCAATCTCAATCAATAATTGACAATCCAGACCAAAGGATAAAGGATGATCTCAGCGCATTCACTGGAACAGCACTTGCATTCTCTCTCACACTTTTCAATGCTGCTGTGGACTTGGTATCATTCAGCAACATCCTCTATGGAATCTACCCACCATTGTTTATTGTTCTTGTTGTCTACTCTCTTGGGGGTACTGCTATTAGTGTCTTCCTTGGTAAGGTATGTACTTGTCATTTTGTCAATCATATATAATTTGCAAGAATTATGTCAACACAACCAATAGTTGCTTATACTTGCATCAACAGAATCTGGTCAGCTTGAACTTCATGCAAGAGAAGAAAGAAGCTGATTTTCGTTATGGACTTGTCCGTGTTAGAGAAAATGCTGAATCGATTGCTTTTTATGGTGGTGAGGAAAATGAATTACAACTTCTATTGGATCGGTTCAGGAGGGCTTCTGAGAATCTAAGTGTAAGCATTACTTTACTTTTGCCATCTACTCCTGTTTGTTATTCCTTCATTGCCTTGTTTTAGTTTAGAATACATTACAAACCACGCTAAACTAGTTATCTTTCGGTGGTGGCAGCCATATTAATGGCAGTTGGAATAGAGTATGAAGCTTGGAAACTAACCATAATTAGAACAAACAGAACTTGCTTGTTTCCAGTCCTTCCTTTGTCTTTCTAGAGACAAATATTATGTAATTTGCTTCAGCTGTTCAAATACACTAAAAGCGCTGAGTTAGCAGAAATATGCTTCATCATTTTCTTTTGCCAAATGATGTTTGCCACTAGCAAAGAAGATCACTTTAGTTCTATATCATGGTTTTCTCTACGACAAGATCTGATAATCATGTAAATCATACCTCTTGGGTAATAAATTTTCTTTTGTAACAATCAGATACAAATTGTTGATCCTAATATACTCCAACAAACTGCTAATATTGGCGATACCGTGGAAGGTGAGGAACTGAGCCTGGGTAGGTGTGGGTCTACACCCATACCGTACCACCAGGTTCGAGTCCTCTTCAACTCGAATTTTGGTGCCTATTTTATTCTTGTTTACATGCCACATAATTCTTTGTATGTTGGTTGAGCACTTTGTTTACTATGAGCTTAGGGTACCTTCATGTCACAAGATCCAGCATCATGTAGTCCTTGCTAGTCGTTGTTGTTGTTGTCGTTGTTGTTTGTTTGTTTGTGCATGCTTCTATAGCTTGTCTAAGCGTCGCGTTACTGAGATCATGCTCCCCTCGCTGCTCGCGATGGCTGTAAGGTATCTGTCGTAAACGTTTAACTTCCTCTTAATGAAAAACGCGTCAACGGACGTGTTCTCAAAAAAAAAGTTCTTTTTACTGTAAGAGTAGCTGGCTCTTTATGTGCTCTACTATTTTCCTCAAAAAAAAATGTGCTCTACTATTAACTTATCACATTGCAGCTGCTCTGTATTTATATTTAGCCATAAATTCCTACTGTCAAATATTTCCAGGCTGGCCAGTTCATATATTTTATTTTATGTTTCAGGAATTGCTAATAGCTTCTCGGAATCTGAAGTTTTTCACCAATGGTTATCGATATTTGATTCAGATTCTGCCAGCTGCAGTTGTTGCTCCAATGTACTTCTCAGGGAAAATTGGGTTTGGAGTAATAAACCAATCAGTGTCTGCTTTCAACCATATTCTTAGTGATTTCTCTCTCATTGTTTTCCAATTTCAGTCAATTAGTGCATTCTCAGCAGTTATCGATCGTCTAGGTGACTTCTCTCTCCTCCCTTCCTGCCTCCCTCTGTTAATGTGGTTAACTATAAATTCTTCTTAATATAGGTGAATTTAATGATCTATTGGATGGTGAGTTTTCTCTATCTTCTCAACGTGATAGCATTGATGGGATCAACATTGTTTTCAAAAGAAGTGGTCCTTCTGTTCTTAGTTCTAATGGATCACTAACACAATCTGATCCATGCATGGTTCTGGAAATTCGTAACTTGACATTGTTAACATCAAGAAGTGGAAATGTTCTTATTACTGGCCTCACTATGGAACTAAAAGACAAGGACCACCTACTGGTATTTCATTTCTTTAACTACTTGCATATTCGGCAAAATAAATGTTAGCTCTGACACAGATCACTGAGGTGCCATGAAAAAAATAGCACGCTATTGCGCCGCTATAGCGACGCTATAGCGGCGCTATAGCGGCCCACAGGATGTGACGCAATGATATTGCTCATTTTTGCGCTATGCGCACTTTTGCCGCTATAGCGCGCTATCGCGCCGCTAAACTGCTATAGCGCCATAGTGCCACTAAATGGCTGCTATTACTGTTTCACTGGATGACCCAAAAATAAAACATGGTCCGATCAAATATAGCTTAAGTTGTGTTTGTCAAGTACTCGAAGTATGTTCTCAAAATCTTAAGTTATCAGGTTCAGGACTTATGCTTATGCTTATGCTTATGCATTGTATACAACTATGGAATCAAGGGAATATCTTGCATGTTTCCTCTTATGAGTTACTCCGTATGAATTATGATTATCATGGGAATATGTTGCATGCTTAGTTTTTACACTTAAGTTATCATAAGTTGCATGTTTGTATTCAAATAGCGCGCTATAGCGTTTAAATAGCGCCGCTATAGCGTGCAAAGTCACATGACGCTACTACACATAGCTGCCGCTATAGCGGGGCTATAGCGTCGCTATAGCGTCCATAGCGTCTGGGAGAGGCTGCCGCTAAATTCTATAGCCCGTGATTTAAATCTTTGCTGAGGTGATATGCTTATTTTCACTTTAGGTGATGGGACCTAGTGGAAGTGGGAAGACCTCACTATTACGTGCTTTGGCTGGCCTCTGGACTAGTGGTACTGGGGAGATCATATACCATTTGAGAGGTTCTGTCCAGCTTCAAAAATCAAATTCAAGTTCTGATGAGCCATCCAACATGAACTCAGAAGGTGGAAAATTGTTGAGAAGTTCCAACCAAAGAAGAGATAATGGCATATTCTTCATCCCACAAAGATCATATATGGTTTTGGGAACACTTCGTCAACAGTTGCTCTATCCTACATGGACTGAAGATGCTAATCACTCACCAGATAATCATGCTCAAAATTCAGGTAGCTATTCTTAATTCTTATGTTGCTCAAAATTGTTAGTTGTAGGATGTCGAATGAAAGAACTTGAATCTGTTTGGATTGTGTCAGGAAAAACTATTAAGTAGTATACATGTAAAAGCACTAACGGCAACATTTTCCTAAAATATGCATGTGCATTTATCCTAATCCCTTTTCTTTTAAAATAAATAGCAGATCCTCTTCCTTTTCTGTCTGAAGTCTCCACATCAGATGGAGTCAATGCCAAATCTGAGATGCCCACAACGGCTGAACTGATCAAAGTCCTTGAGATTGTTAATTTGGGCTACATATTGCCTCGTTTTAATGGCTTGGACTCTATGCATGACTGGGCCAGTGTTCTTTCACTGGGGGAGCAGCAGCGTCTTGCATTCGCCCGGTTGTTACTTGCTACACCCACTTTGGTCCTACTCGATGAGTCGACAAGCGCACTTGATGAAGCAAATGAGGTAAACTGAAGTCTTGTTACACTGCTATACTTTTTTTGCTTGATTATTAGTAGGCTTAGATAATTAGATTCATAGCCCACCGAGTGGCACAAATGTTTTCACCCCATCACAGAGTAGAAGAAAAGAAAGGGGTTGGTGTTCTAAGGCCATACCTTTGTATGGATGAAGAACTAGTGTATCCGCACCTACTTTAATGTCAACTCTAACTAGTCTTATTTGTGCCACAGGCTCATCTATACAGTCAGATTGAAGCTGCTGGCATTACTTACATAAGCATCGGACACCGGAAAACACTTCTCAAGTTCCACAAAAAGGCCCTGTACATTTCGAAGTCTGATTCGACAGACACAAGTCTACGCAGCTGGGAGCTAAAGCCCACAGACCAGCTTCCAGTTGAAGAATTGTCTCCATTCCCTTTATCATAACTTCAGTATTTGTCCCTGGTTGCCCCCTTCCTCAGTTTTCGTCTGACATTTCGCCCCAACCAGAAGTATGGCTCACCTGTCAGGAGTCAGGTACTGCCATAGTGCTACAAGCTGTTTTTGGAGCTAGGGGGTTTTGGATCTCCGCGGCTAAAGTTTAGCCCTATCATATCACATGTTTGGACACTAATTTGGTATATTAAATGTAGATTAAGTATAAACTCATTATACAGATGGAGGCTAATTTGTGAGATAAATCTATTAAGTCTAATTAGCCCATAACTTAACAATGTTATGCTATAGTAAACATGTATTAATAATAAGATAGCTCAAGATTGCTACTGCTGCCGTGATACGACTGGCTGACCCGGTCTGCAGGATAAGATAGCTCATCTTTCCATGTGCACTCCGACCTTAGAGAACAATATAGAATGTATTCCCTCCGTCCCAGACCATATTCCATCACTTGATTCAAGTCAAAAGTACACAGAGCAAGTAGATCGAAATCAAATCCTAACATCACCACAAACACAAATAAGACAATGCAAATCACAGCAACACAACTTAGGCAGGCACTTATTTATCCCGTAGTTCAGCTTGTCTCTAAGGGCTACCTAAGTCCACATTGTTGAGGAAGCCACCAATGCTTGGGTTCGCGGAACCCTATCCTTGTTCTCAAGTCTCTTGAGATGAGGGGTGATTTTACTAGCTACTTGGTGTGGTTACAAATCTTCCGGGGCTACCAGACAAGTCGGCAAGCTCCACGGGCGACACGGTAGTCGGCTTAGAGCAAGCTCTAAAAGTAACAAATGCAAATCACCGGCTTGAATGCGAATCAAGTGCTTTAGACGATGAAGAAGTTGAAGAGCTTTCTTCCTCGGTTTGGAGGCTCAATCTCTCAAGGAATCGGAAGGGAAACGATGGGAGAAGATTGAGGTGCTGTAATGGAGTGAGAGAGGAAGAGAGCTGCTCTGGAGTCTGCGTGGTGCAAATGCTCTGGATCGAAGGGTGAAGGAAATACCTCAGGAGATAAAAGACATGCTGTCATGACTAGGTATTTGAGGATATTTTGTGGAAGAATTAGCACTTAGTTGCATGTTTAAGCTTGCGCATTACATCCCATTTTTAGTATGGCTTTTTCTAAACTCCATTTCAAAGTATAATGAATTAAAAACGCGTTTGAGTCGGATGCCGCATCCTTTAGTAATTGGGGGCTCCGCGCATCATATGTGTTATCCTCCTTTTGATTTTACCTGTTTGTCATCTCGATAAATCTCATTAGTACCCTAATTATATGGTCATTATCATCAAAACCCACATTAAAGCTTTATTACACTTGCAATGATGATGATGCCACTGCATGCAAACTAACCTTATTGTTCTACTCTCAAGCGATTATAAATCTCATTTCTCGATGAGTTAACTAATCTCGTACTAATTAAATGTACACAATATAACTAATGTTTATGAATTATGAGAACATGAAATATATGTTATAAATTTAATCAGAGATAAAAATGTTATATTATTTTTATAAATCTAGTTAAATTTAAAATTAATTGATTCATAAAATATTAAGATTTACATTTCATTTGGGACTAGATTGTATATGTTACTGTTGGGAGACACCTCAATCAAAAACCCAGCCGCTTATTATTATATTTTTTTTTGCTACAAATTTGTTTTTTAATAGATGATTTTACAAGACTCGCTGACATCACCAGGATTAGGGAAACAGACCGCGGAGGCAATGAGGCGAAAACATGTTAGCCTTAGAAAAGGATAAGACTACACTCTAGGGATTGCTTGGATGTTCATATATAACTCATATGTGTCAAATAAAGTGGATTAGAGTGTATTTAAACTAAGTTTCACTTCAATCAATTCCAACATATGTAATTTGAGGTAGATATGTATACATCCAAACAAAGCCCTAAGTGGAGAATTTAATTTACCTCCGCACTAAATTTAAGCACACTTGAGGGACATGTTATTGTTTGACAAGAACTCTCCTCTCGCAAAACATTTACAAGAAACTATCAGAAAAAAGTACCATATGTAAAGCAATTCAAGACGCACCTAAAATGCTATCAGGAAAAAACGACATTCCAATCTCATTAGCAGAGGGAAACAAAAATCCAATACTGCCATAAAACAAAGCTGCATCTGCATGAAAATTCCTTCACCCGTTTGGAATTGTAATGACCCAAAGCCCAACCTTGTTAAAATTTTTTGATAGTTCCACGTAAGACCCAATCCTATCCAATAATCAAGTTCAGCTTGCCTTAGAAGATCTCCAGAAGGAGCCTAGCCACTTGCAACCGTGCATCAAAGCCTAGTCAGTTCAAACTTCTCGAACAAGAGAGATCCTTTTTCTTAGCCTAGCTCATCCTAGTTCGGATAAGACGTTCCTTTCCTTTGGCTCGACCTCTATATCAAGCCCTACCTAGCCTTATCAAACTAATGAGATACAAACTTATGTGGTTTAGGGTTTAGGGTTTGCTGTAACTAGCTCTGGTTCAAAAATCAAGAAATGTATTTAAGTCTCTCTCAACACACTAATATTATTGTTGCATCGATATATGTGTCGACTTTACAGAGATCACACCTTATATTAGACATGAATAAAAAATAATTATGCCTTATATGTTAGGACAGAGGGAGTAACACGCATTAAGTATTGGTGCAAATTTAAGAATCTTATCCACCTCATCAGCATCAGGTACTAATGTATGGTGAGAATGACGAGGGAAACAAAGAGAGCATTGACTACATCTGTGGGTTAGTATATCCAAAATAATACATTAGCCTTCGGAAATGACTACAGTTGTTGTAAAATTAATAAATTAAAGTGATTTCTACAAAAGGTACACCAGGCATTATTGTGCCAGCCTATCAACTGATAACCTGAGATAGCCCTGCAACCATGAAGAACAGCAAATTAACTAATATCCAATTTCTACAAATAATGTCAGTAGACAATATTCAATATTATAAATAAAAATGGTCAACACCTAAAGATTAAAAGAGATTATAAGAAATTCTTGTTGCATTGGTACAATTTCCATTGTTTCAGTACACAAGTTTCTGTAGCAAATTTCAATGTATGGAGTCAATAAAGCAAAAGAAATCTGTTCAGTCTTCATCGGTCAAGACCCAGTCAAAGTTGGTCAAGACAATCAATTTGATAGCCATCAGCAAGTCCATTATCCAAGGTCCTATAGCATTTATACTTCCCGTGTAAATGCCATGACAGAAGATTCATTTCATGTACTTTTATTAGGTACAGTCGAGTGTAGCATATACCACTTTTGTGTATCCCCATTTTTCTTTGTTCTGAAACCAGGATTCCTTGTATAATTTCATCCATCTCTTAGTTTTTTTTAAACATTAGTTGACATAGTCTAGCAGCTCATCTCTATTTGAGATATCGGACTCGCTTATTGCAATTCAGAATTAAATTGATTCTATTGTTGATATAATTGCAATGAACATATCCAAAAGTTTCTCTCCAGCCTCCCTCCTTCCTTTATCAGAGTATTCAAAACCATACCATAACACTTTCATTCATTCATTCTTTTTTTTCCTTCTAATCTGAATTTGAAAATCCATTTCCTATGATTCTATCCTCCTTTGTGAACTATTTATCCCTAAATCATTAACACATAAATAAAAAAAATTATATTAATTAATCAAAAAGATATATAACCTTATGAATTATACATTTATGCATCACGCACCTCCACCTATCTCTATCTCTACCTTCCGAAACCTGAGTTCAAGCTTGGGCACACAATGGAGCCATGTCATCCAATAACCTGTTAACCGTTAGATCAGGTGTTCTCACGATCTGGTCCATCCCACACGGGTCTCTACCCCATAAGCCACGGACCCGATTGCAAATGGTCATGAACCCACCAGGACGAGCACCGTGCATCTCATCCGCTCCCAGCACTAGCCTCACCGCCGGCACCTCTTCCGAGAGGGTGGCGCGAGCACTCTCCGGCGCCTCGCACTCGAGCTCCACCACTCGTGTAACGAGGCCCTCGTCATCTCCTCCCGCTCCACCTAGACCTCTAGAGCCGCCGCCTACTGCCTGCTGCCAGCCCCGACCCCGAGCAGATGAACGTGTATAACGCCCGAGACCCCCGCAGGCCGTGACGTCTTCATCCATAGTCCCTCTATCATGGCAGTCCGCGGCAAAGCCATCCCACCAACACCGACACGACGACGCTCCTGGACGCCGGTGACGTGCATGCGGACGTCACGATTCATGGCAGTGCCTCCCTCTATCTCGCCCACCATGCTGACCACTGCGTCTTCCCGGCCAATGCAGCCACGCCGCTGTGCTACAGGCCAGCTGTGCTGCCTGCAAGGTGTTTGACAAGAGGTCCAACCCCACCAAACACGGTACACTCAATAATCCTTTCCATGACATCTACATGGACAGAATCATGGACCTCAGGTAACTCACCTTCTCCATTTTATTGGTTTGAATATTCGATGATGTGTGCCAATGTGTAGAGCTCTAATTAAAGGAGGCATCCTATAGATTGAAGAATTGATTTCCAGAGGAAGGAAGATGAATGCTCTTTCTTGTCTGATTGTCTCCAATGATCCTTTTTCATTAAAAAAAAAAGGTTTCCGTTGAGACAAAGCAGGCAGGAGAAACTAGGTGAGAGCAGGAGAGAAAATCCGTGTTCAGTGCCAAAGAAACTCACTTTTAATGTGTATGACTCAGTCCCAAAGATTAAATTTTCAGTAAACCAATCTAACATACAAACCAGCAAGCTATCATGGAACATGCAACTTTAGGGAGTGATTATATAGAAACATATGACTTGGGGGAAGAAATTGTCTTAGTATTACGTATGCTTTTCTAGAAAATCTTAATCAATATCATACTTAAATTTGAGCAATGGGATTTACATCCTATCATTTGCCTCTGACATTTCTAATTCAGTATTCATTATTGGAGCTCTAGCTCCTTTGACATTTCTAATTCAGTATTCATTGGAGTTCTGGCATTCAGAATTTATGTAACACAATCGCTACAGACAAAAAGAACGATCCCTCGCGCTTGAAATTACAATAACCTTGTATCCGGACTCAAAAATGATATCAGTGGACATTTTGTACAGCTAGATACATCCGCAGGCTTTTTAGTTCAGCAGAGGCGCAGTAAAGCTGCGCTAGTTTTCTAGTATTAAATGTAAAGCAAGATACAGATAGCACTAGGGTTAAATCATTCCATCGAACACTAACACTGCTACAACTTGGTGATACTCTGATGATCAAACAAACAATCGCTGTTAAACCATATGTGAAATGACTGCATATTAGAAAGACGAGCAATTTTATCCTGGAATGATAAGATTAACCTCAATCATAGGATGGTGACCGCACAACAGATGAGTAGTAGTGTGCCTCTAGCTCCTTCAGGCTTGCTGCTGCCTCCTGCCCAATCCTCTCCAGCATTCTCTCAGTTCCCTCAGCTTGCTGACCCAGCACTTCTATCCTCCTATCCACATTCTCGTTCAATGAAGCAAGCCCAGAAAATATGGCTGTCCTCTTAAGTTCCGACACTAATTTCAACAGAGAGTCTGCTGAATGTACCTAAACAGAATAAAGACACAAGGGAATATCAGAAATTTTAAAGCTCAAGAGTTGATACATGATTGTTCTGGCCATTTTCATCATATTCTAGATTCTGCTTTAGGTAAATAACTGACTGAATATGTCAGAGACAATTAAGCAAAACATCACTTTCCTCTATAGCATATGGAAGGAGGGAAATGGTTATTCACCTGTCTTCCATGATCACTTTGTCTATAGTGACCTAAGTAGGGTCAGTTTTAAGGTAAACTTCTCTTATTGTCCTGTCAATCAGCTATGTCTATCATGGAACATTGGGTCTAAATGCATGACTTTAAATGAAATCCAGGTTCTCATGCCCCAACCCAGGTTTATCTTTCTGAGATAGTGCTATGTACATCTACACTTCTCTAGTTATACACATTTTGCTTCTACCCAACTGGTTCCTGTTTCAATAATATCCTCATTAATCTAGCTCCATTTTTATTTGAGCGATACACAACCCCATGGCAGGTCACACCTGTAGCAGTATCACATTTGCACATCATATCACCATGGAGTAGGAGTATCGAATGTAATACTACAGACAGACATCAATCTTAGCATATTACTTCCACTGATCAGAGACTTTTAAAATTTTGAGTAGCAATATGTATGCAGATATATGACCTTAAATTAAATATAAGAGAGTTATATATACAATAAAAATATTCTTTAGTTTTTATAATGCATCTATGTAAATCTTGTGTTGTCAATCTATACAGAACTTTAGATATCAATGGTCAAAGGTAAAAGAGTTTAACTTAGAACAAACCTAGAAGGACTAACATTCACCAATCGGAGGAAGCATGTCCTTTATGATTCTACAGCCTGGCTATCTCAAGCAGTCAAGTTATAACAAGATTGCATCACCCAACAGCTTCTATGTTGTGCATGATATAAAGTGATGACAATGACACAAAGGACAGCTGGCTGAACCCAATTCCTCCTTGTCAAGTAAATTAACTAGATTGGAGCCACGTTGAACTTGTCTGAACTTAAAACCTGGAAGAACCTCATGCGCTGCTTTTATAGTATATAGTATGCTTGGAACAAACATGCCTTCTCGCTTCTCATGCCCCAGCAGAATCACAAAAGTACAGCGAAAGTAATATATCCAGACAAACGAGAAAGCAATAATATGTTGCTTTTATAAGAAAAATCAGACCATGCAGTGTTTACTTAGAGCATCTCCAGCAGTCCCCCTTTTTATCCCCAATGAGAAAATTTTGTTGTTTTAGAGATTTGAGGTGCTCTAGCACTTTCACATTATCATCCCCAATGAGAAAAATTGTCTCAGTCCCTCAAAAATCGTCTCCTGGCCCCATCAAAGAAAGGGGAGAGCACCCTGCCCCCAATACTCTGTTCTTTTGGTGCGAATGGCGCAAGCAGGTCGCTTGGCATCCCGCCGCGGGCGCCGATCTCCCGCGCTATCTTCGACTCCCTCTGCTACCTCGCTCCCCGGTGGCCGTGTCGAGCTCCCCCTCTCCAGTCGCCGCCCTGAGGTCCCCATCGGCCTCCGCTGCCTCCCACTCGACGTCCCCAACGAAGACAGTCACAGCCCCCCTAAATCCGGTGCTCCCCCCCCCCCCCCAATGGATTCTGCCACCACCAGCCCAAGTCCCAACGCCGCCACACTGGCCCGTAGAGGCCCCCTCCTCCACCCTCTCAGCAGGAGATGTGGTGGCATCGGCAAGGGCAGCACACGGTCCCAGGTGGGGCGCAGAAGGATGGAAACCGCAAGAGGAAGGTGATCGCCTCCCCAGCAGCCAAGAATGATCCACCTCTGTATGACCTGCCGCCGGCAGCCACCGTCTTCAACCACGGTGTGGATATGCCCATGGAGGAGGTCAGTGTGGACCTGTTCGGTGCAAGGTAAAGCTTTGACCTTTTCCCCCTTTAATTTTGTTAACGAAATTGAAATATTTTGGTCACTATCTTGTTCTTGTTCATATATGGAGCAATCTGTTTGCTTGTGCGTTCCTATCTGTAATTTGTAGTCAAAACTATGTAGATGTGTTGTTTGAAAAGTAGGTATGCTTAGATTCAGGTAGACTTCAACTGTGCTGTATAGTTCTTCAACTGGAGTTGAACCAATTTAGGTAGGTTGTAAAGCAAAGTTCTATTAGCTTGTGTTTCGTTAAAAGAATTAAAATCTGAATGTAAAGTTGTGACTACTACCTCAACAGAAAATATATGGGCATACTAAATCTCAGCTGCAAGCGACTGAGGTCTCTTGAGACCTTTGCTGAATGTAAATATTAAGTTACTTGTAACGATAATCTGCTTCAGAGAAATATAATGGCTACTATCAGTTTCCAAATTAGATGTTGTGCTCCCTGGATCTAATAAAAAAAAAAAAGTTAATAAAGAAAAATGGAAGCTGCTGCCCTGCCAGGCTATCCGTGTAGCAGGTAGTATGCACTATGCATGAGAGTACTGAATACTCTTGATCTTTTGCTATCAAAGAAGAAGGTAATTTTTTGTCGGTGCTTTCTTGAAGGTAAATGAATGTTCTTGTTCAGAATACATGTTGGTGCTTTCAGATAGCAGATAACGTAGAGTTTTATTTGGAGATATCTACATGAATGTTCTTCTTCAGAATACATGTTGTTGCTTTCAGATAGCAGATAACATAGAGTTTTATTTGGAGATATCTACAATACAGTACTGAAATTTACATGTTGGAGCTTTCAGATAGCAGATAATTTTTTGTTGGACAGCAGATATTTTTTTGTTGAAGCTTTCAGCCAGCAGATAATTTTTTGTCAGCATATATTACTAAGATTTGGAGATATCTAAAAAATACAGTACTAAATTTTATTTTATTTTTCTGTGCTTTATGCAGTGATCAGTCTTTCGTTGATATGATCGATACCGTTGATATAGATGACATGTCTGTTCCAATGTCATTTGAAAGTTTAAACGAAGATCCCATTGAGATTAGTCCCCTTAAAAAGAAAAAATGGGCAAGATCAGCAAACTACTCCCCGCAGGAGGATGAGGCCTTGGTCATGGCATGGGAGAGTGTGAGCCTTGATCCAATCATTGGGACTGATCAAAGTAGCAACACATATTGGAATCGCATTTATGATCACTTTCACTGTAATGTCCAAACCCCCTCCAGCCGCTCCCTCAGTTAACTTGCGACCGATGGGCAGGTTGTGTCGAGGAGATTGATCGTGCCCCGCAAGTGGAGCGACAATTCAGGATCTGGTAAGTAAATTATCACCAAATTTGATGGAATAATTCTCTTGGGCTGCTGTGATTTCCTTTGGATATATTAGAGTCTGATTGCATACTAGTGTTTGCTGAGATGCAGCCATCAAATAAATAAGAGTAACTACAATCACTGATCTGAATATTGAGTTGTTTGGATTGGAATTTCAGAAGTGGGCTATTTAGGGGGCGTTTGGGACTGCTCTGCTCCATGTTTTTCAGCTCCGCTCCAGGTTTTTTAGCCAAATGGTATCAGCTCTACGCACGCAGTTCAAGAAAAAAATGTGGAGTTGTGAGAGCACCTCAAGAGGTACTCCACAAACTCCACATTATTGTGGAGCTGCTCTATGGTGGAGTTTTTGGAGCAGAGTTTGTGGAGCAATCCCAAGCAGGCCCTTAATCTGCTGGTACCGTGAAAGATCAGAAACATCTATTTTTTGAGCATCTAGCTATTTTCTTATGCATAAGTGAATTTGTTGGACTGATGAACCCTATCTGATTGTCATTCATCACTGTATAATTTGACAGATCAAGTATTGCCAAGAGTTGTACAAAAAGAGGGATCCAAAACACAAGACCTTTGTGATGGCACATTGTTGGTCATTGCTCGAAAACAATGAGAAGTGGGTGAAAAGGAACAATGACTGCCATCCACTTAAGAAGTCAAGCACATGCTCTCTAGGCTCTGTCCAAGAAAATGAGGAGAACGAGGAGGAGACAGCAAGTCCAATTTTAAGATCTGCGATGCCCACCAACAAGAGGCCTCCAGGAAGGAAGCAAGAGAAGGAGCGGGTGAAGAAGGGAGGAGATCATGCTGTGTTTCAAACTGCAGTGCATGAGATGATTACATCAACGAAGGAGTTGGAGGCTGGGAAGAAGCAAGACAGGGAATCAAGATGGATGGAGATCAAGGCCTTGGAGGAGAGCAAAGTAAAAATTGAAGAGGATAAACTGGAAACAAAGAAGATTAAGTAGGAATGCAAGAGAATGTTCATGGACATTAGTGGGTTTGATGAAAGACAAAAAGCCATTGTTGAAACAATGCATGCTCAAATTCTACTGTCTAGGATGGGAATGAATGGGAGTGGGGGTGAAAATAGCAGTGCTTGATGATCTGTGTGCGTGCATTTGGACCATATGTCATAGTTATGTAGTGGATCATAAGTTATGTATGAATTTGAATTTGAGGTGTATGTGCTCTAGCTCAAGTGAACACTGCTACTGCCATACTGTATTTTTTTTTTGCAAGTTGGTCGGTCAATGCACTGCTACTGCCATACCTTTTGAGTTTCAGTTTGGAATTTGCTGATTTGAACGGTGATGAATTATTGGGATGACACTGTGATTTGAACACTGCTACTGCCATACAGTTTCAGTTTGAATTATTTGAACTGTGATGAATTATTGAGAAACAAAAAAGAGCTTATTGGGATGAATTATTGGGGGACTTCTGAAGCACTCCTCCCCATAAACCTGAAATTGATTATGGGGATCTCCAATATCATTTTATTGGAGGAGAAATATAGGGGAACTGCTGGAGATGCTCTTATCTCTCTTCTAACCCCAATTTTGAGGCACTGCAGAAGTAGAACAATCACAATATTATATGCCAAAACGGCTTAGAAACCACGGTACTTTTTTTTTGTAATATAACATGTACTCGCTCCAAAATTTTGCTCATGTATCTAGGAAAAAAAAAACAACTAGGGACACCTGATTCAAACACAGTTTCAGAGTCAAATCCGCTAACGGTTGATGGGCAGCGAGAAGGTCCATACCATGCGGGCGGCGCGCATCTCCATCTGGAAGGCCTCCTGCGAGTTGCGCACTGGCGGCTCGTTGACCTAACCATGGCATTCCGAGCTAGGGTTAGTCCAGAGTGCTTCAGGCTGCCGGATTCGAGGGGGGAAGGAGGGCGCGCGGACGTACTCGGGCGATGTTGATGAGGGAGGAGAAATTGTCGACGAGGCTGGAGACGTCGGCGTCCGCCTTCTGCAGCAGCAACTTCTGCTTCTGCACCGCGGCCGCGGCCGCCGCGGCCGTCGGGCCCGTGGCCGAGCCGGGGCCGCCGCCTGCTTTGCTCATCGAGGGTGGCTGGCTGTAGTGGCGGAGCCAGCGCTGAAAGCAAGCAGGGGCCAAACGGAGACGGAGACGGCTGCCTCGGCCCTCCGCTCCTCGGGCTCGGCAGGCAGACGGCAGTCGGCACTGGGCGGCGACGGCGAGCGCCAGGCCGCGGGCGGTTACGCGGCGACGGCGATGCTCACTGCTTGCCCCTGGCGCGTGGTGGCTGGCTGGTGGCTGCCTGACTCGCGCTCGCGCCGCCGGCCGTACGCCGTCGCCCTCTGCCCGCACGCACGGGAGTTGATGAAAGGATTAAGGATGGATGGGTTGGCCTTTGGCCACCGGATGTCAGGGGGGCATGGGCTATAAAATTGGGCTTTCTTGTTGGTCCAATTGTTGAGGAAAAAAGATATACAATATGTTAAGAGTTAAATTAAATGTACCTTATGTCTGTTAACTTTTCATTGTATTATCATGTAGGTCCATCAACTTTTAAACTATATTTTTTATTCATTAATTTTTGGTCATGTGTTACCTAAGATTATCAACTTTCAAATTGTATTTTTTGGTTTTTAAACTTTTTAACTCGTTCATCGTAGATCCATACCCCCTCAATTAGCGAATAGATCTCACATGTCATGCCAAATAAGCGGCTACCATAGAGTACAAATGTATAAAATATAATATATTTTTTATAATGTATTTCATATTATATTTTTTTTTCTTCTATTCATCTGCATTTTATTGTTATTTTTCTTTATTTAGTGGGTTATTTTTCTTTTTAATGTTTTTGTGTTTTCCTTATGTTTTATTTAATATTATTAACTTATTTTCTATTTAATATATTTATTTATTCATTTATTTCTATCTATTCATATCTTATTATTATTTATTTATTATTTTTTTTATTCTTATTTAGGTTGCTATGATTATTTTATTTTTCATATTCTAGAAAATGAAATATAAGGAAAACACAAGACATTAAAAGATAAAAGGCAACACAACAATAAGTTAATAAAAGATTAAACAACATTGCAAAAATAAGTTAATAAAGATTAAATAAAATATAAGGGGAATACATAAATATTAAAAGGAAAAAACACTAAATAAATAAAAATAATAATCAAATATATATGATGAAAGGGAAAATAAAATATAATATAGAACAATACATTGGAAAGAATATAATAGCAGAAATATTACATTTTACATAATTCTACTCCATGGTGACCGCTTATTTGGCATGACATGTCATATCTATTCACTAATTGAAGGCTGAAAGGATCAAGATGCTCAAGAGGAGGTGAATTGGGCTTATTTCAAATTTCTAAAGCAAATATGAAATTCTATCAAGTGCCAATCACCCCGTGCCTAACGATTCGTGTGCCTTAAACTATGAAAGCGGTAGCAAGCCAAGGAAAGCGAAAACATCCTACACAATTCTAGTATGAATTTAAGAACAAGTGTGGAAAGTAATGCGATATGAAAGAGCTAGGGAAAGAGATTCTTGACACGGCGATGTTTTGTCGAGGTATCGAGGAGTCGACACTCCCTCCTAGTCCTCGTTGGAGCACCTCGCAAGGTATTGCTCCCCCTCAATCCCACGCAAGGGATGAGTGCTCTCTACGGGCTGGTTCTTCGTCACTCCAGCTTGGTGAACCGCCCACAACCGATCACAAGTCGATAAAGAAGGGTCGCCGACAATCCTTCCGACGATCACCTTCCTCCAAGCACCACCGGACCGTCTAGGTGATATCGATCACCAAGAGTAACAAGCCTTGATCTTCACTTGACTCACTCAAGCTTCACAACTAGAGTGGATGCATACTTGGACTCTTGGATGAACTAGAGAAGAGGATGGATGGATTCGCGAATCTCTCTCTCTAGGGCTCTTGCTCTCTTCTCCACCTTCTCAAAGCAACCAGGAACTCAAATGAGCAAAGGCAAGGTGGGAGAAGCAAGGGGTGAAGTATTAATACTCCCCCTCACACTCAGCCCTCGAGCTGAGAAACATGCATTTTAAGTTGGCGACGGACGCTCCGTCGCTAGCCCCAACGGCTAGTTCCTGTTCACGTCAGCAGACGTCGGACGCTCCGACACTTAGCGACGGACGCTGCGCCTTAGCGTCCGGCGCCAACTGGCTGCTCTCGGGTTTCTGGGAGAATATTCCCGGGCGCTCCCCAGCGTCCGACGCCCATGCGACAGACGTGTCCGTCGCAAAATGGACGTTACTGGAGCTCTCTGTGTTAGCGACGGACGCAACGTCATGCATACGTCATCGTCCGGTGTCAGCGTCTGGCGCGCCGGACACACATCCGGCGCCCTCGACCTCAGCGTCCGACGCCCACAAAAGCCCTCTCTCAACTCCGGTTTTCGCTGCGATGAATTCGGAAGTTGTTCTAGGCTATCTTACGGTCACCATAGGCTTGCTTAGAGCTAAGAAAGTCAAGTGTGCACCACACCTAAGTCATAAAGCTCTCCTAAGTCAAGCTACTAGTCTCAACCCCTCTTTATAGTACGGCCAAAGATCAAATAAAGACCTATCTATACTAAGTGTCCTTCATCACCTTATGGCACCTAGCCTATCACTCTAGGGTCTTTATTAAGCCTCTTTAAAATCCGAAACGATATCCATCTTGGGGACTAAGTGATAACCATTGATGCTCATTCATGTTGATCACTATGGCTAAGCTACGTATAGCCTCTGCAAAACACACATTAGCCATAATAATCTCTTATTGTCGTTAATCACCGAAATCAATAGGGCCATGATTCTTCAATCTCCCCCTTTTTGGTGATTGATGAAAATAACTCCTCGAGTATGGATATAAGAATGAAAGGTTAGGATTTCAAGTGACTTGGATAGGTTGAGCAAGAGTAGTGAATAAGAATGAAATATACTTGCTCATCCAAACCAAGCCACAAACATGGTACTCATGAATATGAAATAGAATTGGAGTACCTCATGATATTCTCACATATATATCGGAGTATGGCGCGGAAGCTCAATTACCATTAGATCATAGAGACATATCATGAAACCACAAGTGACAACTCACAAGATATATTAGTGAAAGCATAAGAGTTTGTCACACACAAACACAAATATCTCACAAGCATCATCCAACATACATAAACACAAGTGCAAGAAAGTAGACATGATGCATGAGTACGGGGAAAGTAAATCACACAAAGAAGCAAATCCCCTATCTCACTACACTCCCCCTATCTCTAATACTCGACCCTCTCCCCCTTTGGCGTCTAGCACCAAAAACTAAGCCTCTGGAGCATCTGGAGGTGGAGCGTCGGGCTGTCGAGCACGAAAATCAAACTGAGTGTAGTCAGGGCTGTCATCATCGGCTGCCTGACCCTCTGAAGCTGGAGTTGTCTGTGTAGCTGTCTGGGAAGGCTGAGCTGACTCTGACTCAGTGACTGGCTCTGCAGACACTGGAGTAGCTGCTGACACTGCAAGCTCCCTCTAAGGCTCAGCTGGGGCCTCTGACGGTCCTGCCTCGGTAGATGCGGGCATTGCGACCCGACGAGCGTAGAATCGAGGCGGAGGAGACAGAGTGACGGCAAGCTCGACAAGAGAAACTATTGCCACTAACTCGGTTGGCAGGCCATCTGATTGTGCTGGTGCTGCTGGCTCTGCCTCTGCTGCAACGGATGTAGCATCTGTAGTAACTACAGCAAGCGGTGGAGTAGTCACGGTCTGAGTAGAGCAGTCCGGTGCGATCGATCGGAGCTGGGGCCTCTGACGATGAGGTCACGAGTCGCATCTGCAAGTGTAGCCCCCTGAGAAGGTGTATAGCCAGTCTAGAACTCTTCGGGGAGGCTAACCATGATGAGATCTGAGTCATCGGTGTCTGGAAGGCTGGTGAGACTGGTGTCTGACTCTGAAGCCCGCTAGGCTAGAAAGCTGGAGTCAGCATCACCACTGGGGGTGTTTGAGCCTGAGACGTGTACTGTTGCTGGGAGGTCTCGGGTAGCGCAAGCTGTGGCGTAAGAGACGGACCGGAGCTATAGCTGAGGAGCTGACTGATTAGCTCTGTCTGCTGTCGCTGAACCTCGGCATGTTGCCTCTGGAAGGCCAGGAACTGTAGCTGGAACTCGTCTTGTCGGGCATGTGCCTGTGCTTGAGCTGCCAACTGCTAAGTTGTGAGCCTCCGAACCTCCTCAGCCTGTCTCCTCTGCTCCTCTACCTGTCGTGTCTGCTCCTCCTGCATTCTCGAAATGATGGTGAGTATAGTGGCCTCTGAAGAACCTGAGGCTAGAGCTGGAGCTGAACCTGACCCACCGGCCTCGTGGTCTGTGAGACCAAGGCACGTACTCTGGGATCGGCCTATAATCCTCATCTGAACTATCTGAAGGTAGATCCTCTCTATAAGCATCATCGGCTGCAGCATCAATCTGAGGATCAAGATCTGCATGTTCTGCCTCTGCTAGGCCCTGAACGGTAGCGTCCTGCTGCTCTGCAGACTTTGGTGCAAGCCCTGTCTGCCTGGTGTGAGGACCCTGGGTGCGTCTGCCACGACCCCTGCCACTGTGACTAACAAGCTGGCTCATGTTGTATTCCGGAAATACAGTGTCTGAGCGAGTAAGGGTGTTAAGATATGATGCATAGCCACCGCGAGATACTATCAGGAAAGAGATCCAGTGAGTATACTGTAGCTGCCAGTGTCCTCTGAACCCAGAAGTAATGATATCCTCCATCTCACTGACTAGCAAGTCCCAAATGTCAAACTTCTCCATACGAACAACGTGAGCTAGGAGCCACATCTAAAGGCGAGTAATGGTCTCTCGGGCTCCAACTCTGGGAAGGATAGTGCGTCGAAGTACCTCGTTCAAGATACGGGCAGTCGGCGTGAGGTCACGTACGCTATGACTGGAACCCTCTCCAAATGGCTCTCTAAAGCAAGGACGAACAAAGTCCACTGACAGTACCACTCCCTCGTGAGGACGTCGAGGAGCCTCCTAATCCCCATAGCACAAGCTATAGATCCTCGTATCTGACTCCTCTAGGTGAAATATCTCTCTGAAGCGAGTGCCATAGATCCTCACATCATTGCCTTTGAAAGCAAAGTGAATGAACTTCTGATCCGGAGAGACCCACAAGGAGGCATAGAACTGCCTGACCCAATCCTCCTGGTAAGTACCAATTCTGCCAAACAATCCTGTCAGCCCCTGAAGGTACTCGAGATGCTGAGCTATCTCTAGACCACCGACCTCAATAATGGCCTGAAGGGGACACACCCGGTGAGCACGAAGCGGTGCACGGGTGTTGACATACCCCCTGTAGAAGTCCTCGTGCACTGTGGTGTAGAAATCTCGACCAACTTGAGGGTCACGCTCGACTGGGAACCAAGTCTGGAAGTCAGCAAACCTCATCTGTTGAATCTGCTTCGCTGAAAGAGCTGTGACCTGGTGCCTCACTGGATCTGGCAAACTAGAACGAGGTGGAGGTCTGTCATTGCGCCGTGGACCATCAGGCCTAGGAGGAAGAGGCTCCGACCCACGTGCCCCTGTAACTCGTCTGGACATGAGCTCCTAGACTGACGAATGCCCCGAAGGGTCTGCCTGCTCAGTCTCCTTTGTCTCAGTAGCCTCTAGGGGCTCTGTCTCCGTCTCTGTACGAGCGGGGACTCACGACGCGCTCCACGGAGAGGAGAGATCCTCAAACCGGCGCAACGTCCACCCTGCTCAACTAGCTCGGCTGCCTCTGCCACTGCAATGGCTGCCACTGAGTCTAGATCCATTAGTGGTCGCTTCCTCTTCTTCACAACAAGCTTCTTCTTGCCCTTGTCCCGGTTGGTGGGTGGACGCGGTGGAGGTGGAGGGTCACCACCACTACCGGGAACAGGGCCAACATTCTTCGTTCGTGCCATTGATGGGCACTAGAAGAACCAACTGACTCAACTGAAAGATCAACTGTCAACGAAAATCCCCAATCAAACACTGACACTGATCAATCCCAAATCAACTGACAAGATTGGCACGACGGCCCTGGACTGTCCTTTCGAGGATTTGCCTCGTTCCGTACTCGCGGGCTTTGCCCCGAGTTAACTGCCACTGCCAACAAATTCACTGCACGATAGATAGATAGGGTATATAACAATATAAGCATATAACTAGAGATGGGTGAGTCTAATTGGAAAGCATGAGGAAGATAAGTAGTAGATCGCAACTGCCCATACCTCAAACATGGTGACACAAAAGAATTAGGAAAGAGGCCTCAGTCAATCTCAAAGCACAATCCGCAACCCTAACGAAGAAAGGAGGTGGATCAGGTCTAGGTAAAAGATGAACAGAACATGGAAATCAATACCAAGGACAAGGAATTTGCAGGGCAATTGATCACCTTGGAGGATCTGAAGAAGAGCCAAAAAATCCAGGAGGGGAGCACTGGGATCCTTCGGTGGAACTTCCTCAGAGGAGAGGTCCTCCCTCCTGCTCGGCTAAACCGCATGGGAGCAGAGGGAAGCCGAGGAGAGCTGGGGCGCAGGGGCAGGGCACACCGGAGGAGAGCGGGCTTCGGCGTGCGGCGGTGCGGGCGAGAGCGAGAGGGCGAATGCGAGGGCACAATGGCGACGGAGGAAGAGGCGGCGAGATTCAGGCGTACGGATCTGAGCGAATGAAAACGACCGAGGAAGAAGGCGGTTTTCGAAATCTTATTGCGCTCTATTAGTTTGCGACGGACGCTCTGTCGAGGGCAACAGACGCTAGGTCACAGCGTCCGGTGCGCTAACAGAAAGGAACAGAGAGCTACCTCTAGCGACAGATGCGTCTGAAGCCAAGGCGATGGACTTGGTATGAGAACCATCTCTCAAACTCTCATTTGCAAATATTTTGCCATAGGCTTTAGACTTAGTTTTAGCTCAAAATATTCGAAAGGAACCTTGCAAGGAGACATCATATGGCCACAAGAGGGGTAAGGGAATGACTTGAGCTTGGAATGCTCCCCCTAAGTGGACGAACACAGCGGATGCTCAAACTTAACCGAAAAGAAACGACAAACAACACATGCACATGCAATGCATTACAAGATATTAAATCTAGGTTGCTTGCAAGTTTAAACCATGATTGGACTTCTTCACACGTTTCAAGAATGGTTATTCCAACCATGTTAGCCAAGCCTATGTGCATTACTAATTAACATAATTATATTACACATGATGCAAGGATGGTTCACACAAGATCATTTTTTAGTGAACTTAGAGTGATCAAGCACATTTAACTCGCTTCTCAACCTACAAAAGGTTGCTTCATCGATTGGTTTTGTGAAGATATCCGTCAATTTCTCTTCGCTCTTAACTCCAATTAGTGTTATATCTTTCCTAGCCGCATGATCTCTAAGAAAGTAATGGCGAATATCTATGTGTTTGGTGCGAGAGTGTTGAACCGGGTTATTAGCAAGCTTTACGGCGCTTTCATTATCACACAAGAGTGGAACATCTTTTAAAAACACGTCGTAATCAAGAAGTGTTTGGGTCATGTATAAGATTTGTGCACAACTTGCTCCCATGGCTATGTATTCCGCTTCGGCGGTAAACAATGTCACACTATTTTTCTTCTTAGAGGACCAAGAAACAAGTGATCTTCCTAGCATATGGCACCCTCCGGAGGTACTCTTCCTATCAACCTTACACCTGGCATAATCCGAATCGGAATAGCCCACAAGTTGGAAGGGAGCTCCTTTGGGATACCAAAGGCCAATGCTAGGGGTGTGCCTTATGTACCTAAGGATTCTTTTAACCGCACATAGATGCGACTCCTTAGGGTTTGCTTGAAGCCTAGCACACATACACACACTAAACATGATATCCGGCCTAGATGCGGTGAGGTAAAGTAAACTACCGATCATAGAACGATAGAGTGTTTGGTCAACCAGTTTACCTCCCTCATCAAGATCGAGATGTCCATTAGTAGGCATGGGGGTCTTGATTGGCTTACAATCCTCCATCTTGAATTTCTTGAGAACATCATGAGTGTACTTCTCTTGAGATATGAAGGTGCCCTCCCTCAATTGCTTGACTTGGAAGCCAAGGAAGAAGGTTAGCTCGCCAATCATTGACATCTCGAACTCTTTGGACATCAATGCACCAAATTCCTTACAATGATCTTGGTTTGTTGACCCAAATATAATGTCATCAACATATACTTGGCAAACAAAGATCTCTCCATCTAGCACCTTGGTGAATAGTGTGGTATCCACTTTTCCGATCTTGAAGCCCTTCTTGAGTAGGAAGTCCATTAGCCTCTCATACCAAGCTCTTGGAGCTTGCTTCAATCCATAGAGTGCCTTGGACAACCTATACACATGATTAGGACAATTTGGGTCTTCAAACCCAGGAGGTTGTGAGACAAAAACAAGTTCATTAATGAAATCATTTAAGAAGGCACTCTTCACATCCATTTGAAAGAGTTTTATTTTGTGATGTGAAGCATATGCCAAAAGGATACGAATGGCTTCTAGTCTTGCAACCAAGGCAAAGTCTCCCCAAAATCCAAGCCTTCAACTTGGGAGAACCCCTTTGCCACCAATCTTGCCTTGTTTCTCACAACCACGCCTTGATCATCTTGCTTGTTCCGAAACACCCGCTTGGTGCCAATGATTCTTGCTACTTTGGGCTTCTCCACTAGTGTCCACACTTCGTTCCGAGTGAAATTGTTCAACTCTTCATGCATGGCGTTCACCCAATCCGGATCCGCAAGTGCTTCCTCCACACTAGTAGGCTCAACAAAGGAAACAAAGGAGTGATGTTCAACATAAGAAGCAAGTCTAGATTGTGTTGTTACCCCCCTTGATGGACTCCCTATGATGAGTTCTTGTGGATGAGCTTGAAGTATAGGTGTAGATCTTCTTGTAATCTCTTGAGGAGGTGGATGTGGTGCTTAACATTTTGAGTTTCCGCCTAGGCTTGATCTTGAGGGATGAAGGTATCTTCATGTGCTTCCCTCACTTGTTCTTCATCAACTTGAGGCATGCGGGGTAGAGAAGGCTCTTGATTAGTACCATCTTCTCCTTCTTCCACCTCTTGTGGGTTGATAGCACCAATGGGCATGTTCTTCATAGCCTCCCTCAAGGGTTCATCACCTACATCATCAAGATTTTCAAGCGCTCCTTGGGAGCCATTAGTTTCATCAAACTCCAAGTCATACGTTTCTTCATCTAAGCCGGTGGCTTTGTCAAATACACGGTATGCCTTGGACTTAAGCGAATAACCAACAAGGAAACCAATGTCACAACGCCTTTGAAACTTCCCCAAGTGTTGGCGCTTCTTGTAGATGTAGACTTTGCATCCAAACACCCGGAAGAATGAGATATCTGGTTTCTTCCCATTCACAAGCTCATAGGGGATCTTCTTGAGAAGCCTTTGGACAAATAGCCGATTAGCCGCATAGCATGCGGTGTTGATTGCTTCGGCCTAATACTTCTCGGGGGTGTTGTACTCATCAAGCATGGATCTAGCAAGTGTGATTAGAGTCTGGTTCTTCCTCTCAACTACACCATTTTGTTGTGGAGTATATGTGGCGGACACTTCATGCTTGATGCCAACTTCATCACAATAGTCTTCAATCTTGGTGTTCACAAACTCGGTGCCATTGTCACTTCTTATCTTCTTGATCTTCACATCAAATTCATTTTGAGCCCTTGTTGCAAACTTCTTGAATATGCCTTGTGTCTCTCCCTTATCTTGAAGAAAGAATACCCAAGTGTACCTAGAGTAGTCATCAACTACCACCAAGGAAAAGAGATTGCCTCCAAGACTATTATAGGTGGTAGGTCCAAATAGATCCATGTGGAGTAGCTCTAGGACTCTTGAGGTTGACATGAAAGCTTTGGTTGGATGAGTGTTTGCCACTTGCTTGCCGACTTGACATACACTACAAAGTTTGTCCTTCTCAAACACCACATCCTTTACTCCTCTAACCAATTCCTTCTTGACAAGCTTCTTCAAAGTTGACATGCCCATATATGTCAATCTTCTATTCCATAGCCAACCCAAAGAACTCTTGGAGAATAGACATGTTTGCAAACTAGCTTCATTTGAGGTGAAGTCCACTAGGTAGAGGTTGTTATGCCGAAACCCTTTGAATATCAATGATGAATCTTCAATCTTGATCACAACCATCTCATTTGGAGAGAAGAGACATTGGAACCCGAGATCACCAAGTTGACCAACCGATAGCAAGTTGAAACTCAAAGATTGCACTAGCAAGACATTTGATATTGATTAATCATTGGAGATTGTCACTTTTCCAAGTCCTTGTACTTTGCCTTTTGAATTTGAAAGTGCATCTAGCCCTTTAGTGGGTTTTGGTGAATCGAGTGAAAACACAATTAAAGGTCTAACAAGTTTGCTAAGTGTATCAAAGGTTCAGCAAGAAAAGCAAACTTGAGGGTATTCCACACAATGTTGAAATGAAGATCAAATTGTGTTTTGTTGTATTGGAAGACTATGGAAACAATCTAGTTCAAGCAAAAGATAATAATGCAAATGGAATCAATGAAATGGCTTCTATGTTGTGGGATATCATAGTATCATGTAAAAGCAAGCATGTTTGGCAAATGGCAAATCAGACATAAGTTGACAGGTATGGATTGGTCTCTATATTGGCTTGCTTTGCATGAACAAGAAGAGTTGGATAGTGGACTAGTGTTGATCAAGGAATGAATAATGAATCAATAGTGTATTAGTGAGAAAACACCAAGCAAAGGTCAAATGACAAAGGAGACAATGTATATTGGATATAAGATGGTCTCTACTTTAGTTGGCTTGTATGGACAAAGATTTAGAAAATCACTTTGCATCAATATGATCAAGCTAGAAGTATGAAGATAGAGATTGAAGTGAGTAATAGGAGTGTCAAGCCAAAATAAGGAAGATCTAAGGTATTGTGAATTGGCTTGACCATATTTATATGGAGTCTCATATATTGAAGCTTGATTGATCTCAACATTCATATCTACAAGATATTCAAGCAAGGATAACAATATTGAAGAAATGGTTTTCAATGGATGTTTAATATGATGTGACTTGAGTATGTCTTGATAGGGTGAAGATAGCAAGGAAAGGACTTCGAGGTACTAAGCAAAGGTGAAGATCAAGGAGACCGAGGTACTATGGCTAAGGTGAAGAAGAGAGTACTTGCATTGAGTCGAAGTACTAATCAAGCTATGAGGAGTCATATTATGTTGAGGATCAAATTATTAGTGGTAGTGACTTGAAGCCATGGGCTGAACTCATATGTGTTGGAAAGATTCAAGTCACAACCTCTAAGGTGTGTTTGCTCAAAGAGATGACATAAGGATGATTGCAAACACATGTTCAAGGTATTATAAGAATGAGGACAATATATTCAATGGTGCAGCCCCAAATTATCAAAGGATACGGTGACCAACTCAAAGGCATTTAAATTATTTGATGTTTTGAATTTGAGTTTAGGAAAGGCCATACTATAAAGGGGGATACAATGCGAATGCTTAAATGTGCAACCAAGTGCTCAAATTCTACCAAACATCCTCTCATACCTTGCCCAGACTCCCTGCAAAATAGTTTTTCATTCGGAGGCATTTTTAGGCAGAGCGGTAGTGCTGCTCCCTAGAGCGGCAGTGCTGGGGGTCCAGCAGTGCCGGCCCTTGGTCTAGCAGTGCCGAGACTTAAGTTACCGTTGGACAGCAGGGAGTATTTCTATCCCCTCCCTGCTGCCCCTAACGGTCATCTCGACCATTCCCTTCTCCAGTGCTCTTAGCAGCAGCTCTCTCCCTCTCTCTAACTCCATTGGAGCCCCTCAAGCTTCTCCATTGATTCCTCTCAAATCCTTTGAGAGATTGAGCCTCCAAACTCCATTAGAGAGCAGCCCAAACTGTTCTTCATTTCCTAGAGCACTTGGTTCGCGTTCAAGCCGGTGGATTGCATTCGTTACTCTTGGAGCTTGCTCCTAACCGGCTAGAGCGTCGCCCGTGGAGCTTGCCAACTTGTGTGGCAGCCCCGGGAGGTTTGTAACCATCTCATTGCAGCTAAGAAATCACCCCTCACTTCAAGATTTCACTCTCTTGATTTGAGAACGAGGGAAAGGCAAGCCTTGTGTGGCGAGCCTAAGCCTTGTGTGGCAAACCTCAACAACGTGGACTTAGGCCAGCCTTGGTGGCGACGCTGAACCACGGGATAAATCTTGTGTCACCTGTGTTTGTGTTGTTTGCTTTACTTGTATTTGTCCTCAAGGTGATTTCTAGGGTTTGGTCCCGATCTACTTGGTGGGTGTATTGCTACCACTTTCAAGTGGTGCTAGAGGTTCCCTACACCTCTAGGAAGGTTTTCTTTCAAGCACAATTTCCATTCTAGTTATACATTTTGAATTGTGCTCAGTTGTGTCCTGGTGACCAGCACTGCCGCCCCAGAGAGCAGCAGTGTGAGGCACCCCGGCAGTGTCGGACCCCTGCAGTGTCGGACCTGTGCTAACAGAAAAGTGTCAAGTTGTTTTAAACAGGCCTATTCACCCTCTCTAGTCCTCCTAGGTGACATCAAGATCCTTTCAATTGGTATCAGAGCTTGGCTCTCTTTTTCAGGCTTAACCGCCTAGAGAGAATGATGTCGATAAGTGGAGAGGTATCTCTAGAACTTTTACTTTTAGATAGCTCAAATTATGCATCTTGGTCTGCTCATGTACTTGATGTTTTTAGGACCATGGGTCCTCATATAGAGCAGATTGTAGATGTGAGCATTTCACCTCCTAGTGATGATTTGGACTATCTATCTAGAGAGGAAGTGAAATGCTTATAATACAATGCTCAAGCCACTAATGTCTTATTTAGTGCTTTGAGTGAAGATGTACTTGATGTTGTCATATTTGGAGATGGTGAACCACTTGAGGAGTTGCTCTCATTGGAAGTATCACTTGAGGAGTGCTCAACTTCACCAACACATGTAGAGCCTCAAGTGATTCTCTCAAAAGGTCTAAGTGATCATGCCACATCCATCTCCTCACCAACATATGACTTAATGAACGGTAATGGAATTGTTGGTGAGAACAATACTTGTATATGTGGCACTTCTACTTCCTCTAGTTCTTGTGAAACTAACATTTTGAAGGAAGAAGAAGCTTGTGATCGGTGGAGGCCAAATGATGAATCCACCTCACCTAGAAGCCCAACTCTCTATGCCACTTCTCATATGGGTCTCATGGCAAAGAATGAGAAGAATATGGCAAGTGAGAGTGAGAGTGATAGTGAGAGTGAAGATGAAAGTGATGATGATGAGATCACTCAACATATTGCTCGGCTAAGCAAGAAAGACAAGTTGATGATGCTCAAGCTCATGGAGAAAATAAATGAGCAAGAAGAAACACTTCACAAGCAAGAAGACTTTCTCATTGCAAAGATCAAATGCTTGGAGAAGTTGACCAATAAACATGAAAAGCTTAAGTGCTCTCATGCTAGTTTGGTCGAAAGGTATGAAAACTTGTCAATTGAGCAAACTCGTACTATTAACTCTCTATCTTGTGTTGCTCAATTAGAAGATGAGAATTATATGCTAAAGGAAAAATTGGAAAGATTCACTAGCAAGAATGAGACTTTGCAAGAAAGTCATGATGAGCTATTATGCTCTCATGAGAAGATTATGGATTCTCATATCATGCTAGATATTGCTCATGAGGTTATGATAATAGCGGTAAAATCACATCAACCTCACACTCACAAATGCACATGTACACAAGTTCAATCTATTTTATCATGTACTAACAATTGTTGCTCTTAAGTAAGCCAACCTTCCGTTGAGCATATATATGTAGAAATTTGTGATGACTCCATCACAAAATAAAATAAAAAGCTCAAGGAAGATATTGAGAGGCTAAGAAGAGACTTGATTCATTGCAAGGGTAAAGTTGGTACAGATCAGCCTGCACAGACGGTGTCACAACAGCAGCCCCGAGTAGCACAGCTACCTAAGGGCGGCAGTGCCGCTGTGAAGGGCGGCAGTGCCGCTCCCCACAGAAAAGGGAAGGCTACCACTTCTACCCTGCTCAAGTCAATCTCAAGAAGAAGGTCTACAAGCCAAAGCAAAAACCTCAGAAACCAAAGAAGGTTTTCATCACTTGCTTCAAGTGCAAGAAAGAGGGTCACCATGTGAGAGATTGCACAGTGAAGAAGGAAGAGCAAGGCATGATCAAAATCCAAGAGAATAAGAAGAAGAAGAAGAAGAAGAAGACTCATGCTAAGTGCTCCAACATAGAACACAATGCCTCTATGTGTTCCAACAAGGTTGATGATCAAGTCACACTTCCAAACAAAAAGACAACACAAAGCAATAGGAGGTGTCATGGCTGCCATATGAAGGTACATGAAATTGCATCATGCCCCCACATGAATGATGAAGTCTTGGCATCATCAAGAAAGAGGCTCACTAGCAAGGTAGCAAGCAAAAGGCAAGAAAAGAAGACCAACAAGAACAAGATCCGCCTATGCTACACTTGTAGAATAAAGGGACATTTTGGTAAGGATTGTCCCATGGGTAACACTTCTAAGCCAAACTCTTCATTTAATGTAAATTTGCTTAGGAGGTCCAAAAATGACACTTGTGCTAGAAAGGTGATTAGTTCACCACATGCTAGCACAAAGGCCATTTGGGTGTCTAAGTCTCTTGTGACTAACCTTGATTGACCCATCTTGGTATGAGTACCAAATTGTGCTTGAAGTTTTGTAGGTACTTGAAAGTGATATGAAGCTTCGAGGTGCTTGAGCAAGTTGATTGAAAATATTCACTCAAGCTATCAACCAATTCATATTGTCCCTCTTATATGGTTGACCCGAAGATGGATTTATGGAAATATTTATAACTTCATATTCACCTTGGTAACTAGTATCTAACCCTTGATAGCTAGCCACTTGACTTGTGTAGTCTCTAGTAATTCATAAATATGTGTGTTTGTGAATTATTAGGAGTGGTTAGAGTACTTCAAATTTAAATGAATCATTTTCCATATGATGCTTTTAATGGCTCTCTAGTAGAGCATGTTCTTATTATGTTGTAGGGTATGAAGTATAGAGACAGGAGATCATTACGTTGCTGTTGCACCAAATTTCCGCTGACATACTCTATGAAGAAGTGTAGCATCCATACCTGCTAGAAATCAGCAGGGCGACAGTGTCGCACCTATGGGCGGCAGTGCCGCCCCTCCTACCTCAGTAGGAGCAGAGATCAGTCCAAGCAATGGATGAGCCTACAACATGCCACTTAGGGAAATAAAGCACTTGAGGTTATATATTGGTTGTTGGTCATGGAAGAAGAATATGATTGAAATTGAATTGATCATACACACCAAGTAACATAGATGACTTGAATTTCCTTTATGGACTTCAAACCAATAATTTCAAGATAATGACAACATACTTTGAGTTGGTTTGAGGGATTCAAATACTTGGCTCACATTGAAGAATACAAATGAATTTCAAGAAGGTCGAGAATGAAGAATCAAGCTCAAGTCAAGTAGAGACACTTATCACTCACAATTCAAGAACTCTCTACTTTATGGACTTTTATCATATGGTAAATTGGCAAATTCTTATTCTTATCTTATGGCCATCTATATGCTCTAATGGTTGTAAGTATTTCTTGGCATATTTCAATTCGATTATCCTTTTGTTGCCATGACCTAGACATAGAGTGAAATCCCAAGTTCTTAATTGAATAAAGTGCTATATAAGAAATTCAAATACTTAGAGCACTTATCAAAAGGGACTTTACTCTACGACTAGAGTTGTGAGACTAATGTTTTTCTCTAAGTGATTTGTATAGTCTCACTAGCTAATTGAGAATGTGTTTCTCAAATGGAGTGTGCTATCATAGGAAGGTCAACAATCCAAAACTATGTGATGTATTCTCTCTCTAGTTGATTGATTTGTCTATGCTAGGCACTCACCATAATATGGCTTAAACCTACCCTTTGGACTTAATTGACCAACCATGCACATTCACATTTCTATTCCACTAAAAGGGTGTGCATGAGGCTTTGAGGGAGATTTAATCCATGTTATGAGGTTTCTCTATTTTGGTAGTCTACTTGCCATCCACATATAAAGGGCTACTAAATGAGAAACTAGTGCTTGTGTTACTAATGACCTCTTGTATTTGAGCTTGTTTATATAAAATCAAGAAGAAGAGGTTGTGCTTGAATTGGATGAATCACAAACTAGAAGGTTACTCTTCACCTAAAGTAAGATGAGGTTGAGTTAGATAAAGCATCTATGAATAATTCACAAGATTACAAGTATTGATAAGAGGATTGAATGGAAATAACATCTTGTGAGTATTCTCAACTAAATTCACCTCAAGATTGGACAAGTAGAGAAGAATTGAAAATCATCAAATCTGTCCAGAAAAGTGAAATCTGAGTTGGCTGTCTTCAAGCATTAATTTGGATGTTCAAATATTGATGAATTGACCTGAAACTTTGTGAGCATGATATATATATATATATATATTACTTGCTGATGTATAGTTGGCATGAAGATTGGTTTAGAAGAAAATCAGTTTTGAGTTGATTTCTGTCAGTCTCAGCAGTGCAATTTCAGGTTTGAGTAGTTTTGGCTGAAAATCGGTTTGATTGATCAAATGGTGTCCAAATGGGCTAAAATTTCTACAGAAGTCAAAGGACATGTATATTCATACCTCTACCAAATTTCATCAATACTGGACTAGTATTTTGAGAGATTTGAAGCTTTCTCTGAAGAGGACAGAATCTGAAAACTGTGTGAATTTCAGACTTTAGCAGTTAGTAGAAAATAGATTTGACTGAGTAAACGGAGTCCAAATGAGCTGAAACATTCAAATCAGTTATAGGACTCATTTATACACATCTATACCAAATTTCATGCTTATTGGACAAGTGATCAGAGATCTATGGATTTTTCTCCAAGAAGGCAAATCTGAAAACTGAGTGTATTTCAGACTTTAATAGTTGGTAGAAATTTTTTTGACTGATCAAATGGAGTCCAAATGAGTTGAAATCCTAACATCAGTTAGAGGACTTATGTATGAACATCTCTGCAAAATTTTATGCATATTGGTCTAGTGGTCTGAGAGATATGAATTCTTTTCCAAAGAAGATAGAATCTGAAAATTCAGTGTTTGGAATTGAATTACAAGCTGCTTAAAGGAGAATTCAGTTGGAATATAGTATAAACTTCTCCCTTGACCCAGGATCATTGATATGTATGTATCTACCTTGTGTACTCATGTGTGCAACCATTGAGGGGGAGTTTAGACTATATCTTGTGGGACTAATGATTTCTTTCAAGTTCATCTTGAGTAGTCTCACACATTGGAGAAAGAACACCAAAAGAGGATGAAAAATTCATATGGTTACTTGGGTGCCTCAAAATTATTCTTGCAAGTCTTGGTCTTTATAAACCAAGAGCTTCTGGTTTAGTGTTGAATGCCTCAATCCTTGGTGGAACCAGCTATAAATGGGTTGGAGAGAAATAATTGATTTGTGGACTTTCATTGTTAGTTCTCCACTCTATAGCTCTTCAAGTGCTCACGATCCATCCCATTGATTACCCAAGATCTTATCAATAAAAGTGGTAACTCCTAGTTCACAATTTGCAAGTTTTATGAATTTTACCTTTTTCTCTCTATGTGAGTTACTTTAGGTAAAGAAAGAACTAGGAACCTAATATGGATCTTGGATGATCATGAAAGCTCTTTTTCACCACATTTCTTCAAGTGATAACTATGGACATCCAAATCATCAATTCTCACTTATGATGGTCATATTAATATGGTGATATATTTACCTTTATGGTGGTATGTGTCCTTGGCATAATTTCAATTGTTGCAATCTTATCATGCCTTGACCAAGATATAGGATGAACTCCTCTAGACTCTTAAACCGAACTAAATGCATTTCACAAGTAATTCGAGTACTTAATGCATATATTAAGGGGGAGCTCATTCTATGTTTTGTGTCTTTTGAGACTAACCTTTTTTCTTCTAGTGAATTTGTATAGTCTCTCGGTAAGAATGAGTTTCTCATGAGTATGCTACACTACCTCAATCCAAATTGGTAAAGTTATCTCTCATATTTATTTGGATTGTAATTTTATCTCTCAAGTAGCTACTCTCCATAATATAGCTTAAATTTCCTTGTTTGGACTTAAATGACCAAAAGTGTATATGTTCTTGTCTTCCACATATATATGTATGCACTATCAAAAAGGGGGAACTTAGTCTATGTTATGAGGTTTTGCAATTAGTGATCTACATGCCTTACACATCCAAAATGGTCACTAATTGTGAAACTCTAGCTTGTGCAATTTAATGCTATCTCTTGTTTTTGTAATCATTTACTAGGTGACATCTATGTGACACTATGAGATACAAGCATCCATTCCAATTGGCATCAACTTGTGAAGATTCCTTCAATTGGTGTCATACTATGAAGATTATATTTCAATTGGTATTGATGGATAATCTTTCAATTGGTATATCAAGAAATATGTCTTAAATTGGTATCTCAAAATTACAACAAGAGCTAGCTATGGATTTTCAATTGATATTAAGAACAAGTTTGTGATGTTTCCTTCAAGATGATGATAAAGATAGATGGACACAATTGAGATATTTTTGCTTAAACAAGTGCCAAGCCCATCAAAGCACTAAATTCAAAATAATCATCATGATGGAGATTATGCGGCTTAGAACAAAGGTATATCACTCTATGAACTTTTGTACTACCTTTGTGCATCTAGGCCCTTACATACTAGTTTGTGCATGTGTATGCAATACTTTGAGTCACACCATAAGTTTGTTCTTGTGGTGATGATTAGAGAATGTGTTAGATATTTGGTTGATACCTCTTGTGGTGATGGTGTGAGTTTGTCTCATGTTAAATGTCATCTAAGTGAAGTATGAACTAAATATGCTAACCTCTCAAGAATCTTGACTTAATTTGTTGTATACTTTGTTTGGTAGCAAACATAGAAGAGAAATCCTATTTGCCAAACTTTTAACCTACCTCTTGCCCTCACTTGTCTACCATGATTTCTTCCTTTTTGGTAGAGAGATCCTTTTTGGAGATTAATGCCAAAGGGGGAGAAATATTAAGAGTGTAAGGGGGGTATAAGATTTTTTTAAGAAAGATTAATATGTAAGGGGGAGAAATTTTTGGAGATTAACAGGTGCGGCAGTACCGCTCTCAGAGCGGCAGTGCCGCCCAGTGTAGTTTATGTTTTTATTATCTTTGAGTGCATGATCTGCCATGAGCATCACGTCTATCTTGATGACACCTTGCACCCCACATATGCTATGATATAGGAGAGTTCTCACACTTTTTCTTAGATATGTGCATTTGTCATTTGAGGCCAAATTTGAATTCCATTCAATGCACATATTTAGGGGGAGCTCACTATATCATAGGATATAAAATCTTATCATTTTTCAATCTCTTGTAAGCTTTAATTGTGTTGTCATCAATCACCAAAAAGGGGGAGATTGAAAGTGCATCTAGCCCTTTAGTCGGTTTTGGTGAATCGAATGACAACACAATTAAAGGTCTAACAAGTTTGCTAAGTGTATCAAAGGTTCAGCAAGAAAAACAAACTTGAGGGTATTCCACACAATGTTGAAATGAAGGTCAAATTGTGTATTGTTGTATTGGAAGACTATGGAAACAATCTAGTTCAAGCAAAAGATAACAATGCAAATGGAATCAATGAAATGACTTCTATGTTGTGGGATATCATAGTATCATGTAAAAGCAAGCATGTTTGGCAAATGGCAAATGAGACATAAGTTGACAGGAAGAGTTGGATAGTGGACTAGTGTTGATCAAGGAATGAATAATGAATCAATAGTGCATTAGTAAAAAAACACTAAGCAAAGGTCAAATGACAAAGGAGACAATGTATATTGGATATAAGATGGTCTCTACTTTAGTTGGCTTGTATGGACAAAGATTTGGAAAATCACTTTGCATTAATATGATCAAGATAGAAGTATGAAGATAGAGATTGAAGTGAGTAATAGGAGTGTCAAGCCAAAATAAGGAAGATCTAAGGTATTGTGAATTGGCTTGACCATATTTATATGGAGTCTCATATATTGAAGCTTGATTGATCTCAACATTCATATCTACAAGATATTCAAGCAAGGATCACAATATTGAAGAAATGGTTTTCAATGGATGCTTAATATGATGTGACTTGAGTATAACTTGATACGGTGAAGATAGCAAGGAAAGGACTTCGAGGTACTAAGCAAAGGTGAAGGTCAAAGAGACTGAGGTACTATGGCTAAGGTGAAGAAGAGAGTACTTACATTGAGTCGAAGTACTAATCAAGCTATGAGAAGTCATATTATGTTGAGGATCAAATTATTAGTGGTAGTGACTTGAAGCCATGGGCTGAACTCATATGTGTTGGAAAGATTCAAGTCACAAGCTCTAAGGTGTGTTTTCTCAAAGAGATGAGATAAGGATGATTGCAAACACATGTTCAAGGTATTATAAGAATGAGGACAATATATTCAATGGTGCAGCCCCAAATTATCAAAGGATACGGTGACCAACTCAAAGGCATTTAAATTATTTGATGTTTTGAATTTGAGTTTAGGAAAGGTCGTACTATAAAGGGGGATACAATGTGCATGCTTAAATGTGCAACCAAGTGCTCAAATTACACCAAACATCCTCTCATACCTTGCCCAGACTCCCTGCAAAATAGCTTTTCATTCGGAGCATTTTTAGGCAGAGCGGCAGTGCTGCTCCCCAGAGCGGCAATGCTGCTCCCCAGTGCAGCAGTGCCGGGCCTTGGTCCAGCAGTGCCGGGACTTAAGTTACCGTTGGATAGCAGGGAGTATTTCTATCCCCTCCCTGCTGCCCCCCAACGGTCATCTCGACCATTCCCTTCTCCAGTGCTCTTAGCAGCAGCTCTCTCTCTCTCTAACTTCATTGGAGCCCGTCAAGCTTCTCCATTGATTCCTCTCCAATCCTTTGAGAGATTGAGCCTCCAAACTCCATTAGAGAGCAGCCCAAACTATTCTTCATTGCCTAGAGCACTTGGTTCGCGTTCAAGCCGGTGGATTGCATTCGTTACTCTTGGAGCTTGCTCCAAGCCAGCTAGAGCATCGCCCGTGGAGCTTGCCAACTTGTGTGGCAGCCCCAGGAGGTTTGTAACCATCTCATTGCAGCTAAGAAATCACCCCTCACTTCAAGAGTTCACTCTCTTGATTTGAGAACGAGGGAAAGGCGAGCCTTGTGTGGCGAGCCTAAGCCTTGTGTGGCGAACCTCAACAACGTGGACTTAGGCCAGCCTTGGTGGCGACGCTGAACCACGAGATAAATCTTGTGTCACCTGTGTTTGTGTTGTTTGCTTTACTTGCATTTGTCCTCAAGGTGATTTCTAGGGTTTGGTCCCGATCTACTTGGTGGGTGTGTTGCCACCACTTTCAAGTGGTGCTAGAGGTTCCCTACACTTCTAGGAAGGTTTTCTTTCAAGCACAATTTCCATTCTAGTTATACATTTTGAATTGTGCTCAGTTCTGTCTTGGTGATCAGCACTACCGCCCCAGAGAGCAGCAGTGCCGGAGCCAAGGCCGGCAGTGCCGAACCTGTGCTAACAGAAAAGTGTCAAGTTGTTTTAAACATGTCTATTCACCCCCCTCCAGTCCTCCTAGGCAACATCAAGGTCCTTTCAGAATTGTCCCCAAAGGTAATCTTTTCTTGCCCTTCACAATCTTCATCAAGTGTGGTGAACATCCGGGGGTCACCGGTCATATGTTGAGTGCAACCACTATCAATCACCCAATGACTTCCGCCGGTCTTTTAGTTCACCTACACATAAGCAACTTGAAGTTAAGCTTATTGTTTGGGAACCCACACTTGGCGGGGACCCATAGTCTTGTCAACCAACTCCTTAGCAACCCATAGCACTTTGGTCTTGTTCTTCATCTTTGGCCCAAGAAACACCACAAGTGGTCTACCCTTGGAATCCTTGTTGATGACAAAGTGTGCATCATGAGAAAAGAGCCTTGTGTGCTTGGCCAAGGTCTTGGGTGGTGGAGTCTTGCAATCATAAGCAAAGTGACCAACTTGACCACACTCAAAGCATCTTCTTGGATTGGTCTTTGGCTTGTCATAGTTGTTGCCATTGTACTTGTTCTTGTAGTAGTTCTTTGCTTCCATTTTGACTTTGGCCTTCATCACTTGGTTCTCCTTGAACCCAATACCGGTCTTGTCATTCTTCATGACGGTGTTCATCAAGAGCTCACTTTGAAGGTTGTGGCCCTTGGTGAACTTCTCAAGGCCACTAGCAAGCTTGGTCTTGTCATTCTTGAGCTTGACAATTTCTTCTCTAAGAGAGTTGATCAAGGTGATAGCATCTTTGTATTCTTCTTCCTTGGTCGACTTGATGGTGAAGGGCTTATTTGCCTTGAGGTTGATTAGCTCTTCCTTGAGCTTTGAGTTTTCATCCCTCATCTTCACATAATCATCATACTTGTCGGCTTCAACAACTCTCTTGCCCTTGCACTTAGCACTTTGCTCAAGAGCCACATCATAAATCAAGATATCACAAGAGGTAGCACTTGCACACTTAGCACACGGGTTAATAGCAACATGTGTAGCAAGATCTTGAGTAAGCAATTCATTTGCTACCACTAGTGTGCCATGATCACTTTTCACTTGGTTGTAGTCATCTTTTAGCAAGTTATACCTTGTGTGGAGCTCTTGTGATGACCTCTCAAGCTTATCATGTTTCTCATTAGCTTGCTTAAGAGAGGCTTTGAGCTCCCTAGTGCTAGATGTGAGAGTGTTAGTCTCAAGCTTCAAAACATCATTAGCACTACACAAGGCATCAAGCTTAGCATGCAAGTTTTCTTGTATCACAAGAAGTTTGTCATTTTTAGCTTTGTACTTTCTTATGATGTCCGAGTATTTGTTGCAAATTTTAATTAGTTCATCATAGGTGTTGGCACAAATTATGATCAATTTTATATAACTAAAATATTGCCAACAAACTTAGGATCAAGGAGAAAACAATCATTGCATGAGCATTCTTTATTAAATAACAAAGTTCCACATGCCTATGAATATTTTAATGCAGATAAGAAGAAATGGAACAAAAGAGACCCAGTGGGACCCACAGAGGGGGTCGGCCGACCCCACTGTGGGCCCACCAGGTTTCCCCCTCGGCCATGATCCAGGATAAACCCCTCAGAGTGATTCTCAACCATCAGATCACTTTGTGTTTTCTCCCAAACGGCTCACAAGCAATGTACAAGGATCCATGGGCCCACACCAAAGAGATCAACACGACAAACACTTCAGAATGAACAACCACTTCACATGATAGGTGGGACCAACACCAGGATGGACGAGGTGGGCCAGGGACCCTTAGGGGGGATCGACCGAACCTCCCCTAGACCCAACTGGCTCCCACTCAGACCCTGATCAGTGGGGCCACACCCACAAAGCCAGGGGATGGCCCACTGGCCATAGTGTGGATCGGCCGATCCACCCCCTAGGTCGGTTGGGTCCCCCCTCAACCGCCATACCAAGTTACACATGTTGGAAATCAAAGTCATCCATTCTAGGCGGTTGTATGACGGTTTGATCCAAGGGAGGAGGATTGAAGCCCCCTGGATCGATGACGTGGCGCTGGAGTAGCCCCTACTCCACCCCCTCTATAAATAGAGGCCTAGACCTCCCTCTCTAATCATGATGTAATCCATACAAACCACTGTTGTTATCAAGTGGAGATTAGTCTAGTGGGTGTTCTCTAGTGTGGGAGTTAGAGTTGAGTTGAGCTTTGCTCGGGCTTTCCGGAATTGTCTTCCCGGAGGATCTGGTATAAGCTCTTGTATCTTTTCTCTTTTGTAAGACTTTACTTATTTAATGCAATATTCCTTCTTTACTTTATTTAGTCTTTACTTAGTGCAATATTATACTTGCTATAGTATTGTTGTGTGGTTTATCTTGTCAATTAGTTGTTATAAACTAAAGTGAGATCCTTGTGGCCTTTCCTGTATGCGATCATTGCCTGTCATAGGGTGCTCTAGTTGACCGTATACACGATTAGAGTAGTAAGAATAGGTGTAAGCGTGGTGCTTATATTTAATCTTGTCTTTGGTTATCGCTTGTTGCACGGATTGTTTGTGGTAGCTAGCAAGAGGTGACAGCCTTGTCTAGTCGTTGTATTCCACCACGTGTTTATAGGCAAGTTCTTAAAAGATAAGGCCCCCATAAGAAGAGGGCGCGGTCCGGTAGGAGTTTTGTCCTCCTACTGATCTATCCCCTCGCCTAGGATACTTATATTGAGGAATCAATCGAAGTTTGTCTCAGCTAAATGCCATAGTTAAACCCACAGAGGTAGAGTTGGAATCATAGGAACCCTTTTGACTCTCTCGTTGTCCTCCCACATAGTTATACTCACTAGTCATTTCTTACTTATCTTTACCGGTTTGCTACATCATCATCACCTTCCTATCATTATATCATTACCCCCTTACACTAGTTGATACTAAATTGAGGTGATCTCTAGGATCTCTCTTTTATTATTATTTCTAGCTTCGCTTTCCCTTGGGAGAATAAAAATTACGATACCCCGGAATACTCCTGGGTGAAGTGCTACAACGGTATAATCTGTGCGCTTGCGGATTTATCCAATAGTCATAAGAAATACCGACAAGCATTTCTAGCGCCGTTACCAGGGATAGGGACTTATCTCTATTTTTTTGGTGCGACACTAAGAAGTGTCAACAATAGGAAGGTGCTTATTCATCATCGCTATCATCACAAGAGGAATCACCACCATCATCCTCTTTGTGTACCTTCTTGTCACCTTTAGCCATGAGGCATAGGTGTGTAGAGGATGAGACCAGTGATGGAGGAGGTGGCGATGGAGTAGAAGAACCAATCACCAATGCGGCCACCTTCTCATCTTCACTCTCACTATCGGAGGGCTCACTTGAATATTTAATGTCGGTGAGCCAATCTCCAACAATGTAAGCCTTGTCATCCTTCTTCTTCTTGTGGAAGTCAAAGTTCTTCTTCTTCTTGTAAGGCTTGTCTTGTTTCTTTTCATCATCACTTGAATCATCTTGTGCACCCTTCTTGTTCTTGTAGTTCTTGAACTTCTTGTTCTTGAACTTGTCTTTCTTCTCTTTGGTGCATGTATGAGCTAGATGATCAAGAATCCCACAATTGTAGCACTTCATTTGTGAGATGGGCTTCCTTGAAGAGCTTGTGAAGAATTTCTTCTTCTTTGAGTCAAACTTGACTCCATTCTTGTTTAGTCTCTTCAACATCTTGGTGGTCTTCTTCACCATGAGAGCGATGTTGTCTTCATCTTCATCATCACTTGAGTCCTCAACCACCAATTGGATCTTGCACTTCTCTTTGGTGGAAGCTTTGAGAGCCAAGTCTTTCTTCTCATCTTTCTCTTTGTCTTTCTTCTTGGAGGAGGATGAAGAACCGCCATCACCGATCTTCATGTACATCTCATGAGCATTGATCTTGCCCAACACTTGTATTGGTGTAGAAGCGGAGAGATCCCCTTGGTGAAGAACGGTGACTATGTGGCCATACTTGTCAATTGGCAAGACACAAAGAATCTTGCGCACCAGATCGGCGGGTTGCATTTGGGTAAGCCCAAGTCCATTCAACTCCTCTACAAGAATATTAAGACGTGAGTACATCTCATTAGCATTCTCATTAGCAAGCATAGCAAAGGAGTTCAACTTAGCCATGACCAAATGGTAGCGTTCCTCACGCTCACATTTAATCCCTTCGTGTAGCGCACAAATGTTTGTCCAAACATTATGTGCAGTTTTGCAATTCCGCACACGGTTGAACACATCCTTGCCAATGCCACAGAAAAGATTGTTCTTTGCCTTGGCATTGTTCTTCTTAAAGAATGGATCATCGGCGAACACGGTGCCACCTATGGTAGCGGCTTTGTGCACACCGATATCCACAGCCTCAAGGTAGGCCTCCATCTGCACTTTCCAATATCGAAAATCATCCCCATCAAACATGGGTGGAGGTCCATCCCCATGGGACATCTTGCTCTAGGCGGTAAAGCCTAATTTAGAGCAAACCTTACTCTGATACCAATTGAAAGGATCAAGATGCCCAAGAGGGGGTGAATTGGGCTTATTTCAAATTTCTAAAGCAAATATGAAATCCTATCAAGTGCCAATCACCCCGTGCCTAACGATTTGTGTGCCTTAGACTATGAAAGCGGTAGCAAGCCAAGGAAAGCGAAAACACCCTACACAATTCTAGTATGAATTTAAGAACAAATGCGGAAAGTAATGCAGTCTGAAAGAGCTAGGGAAAGAGATTCTTGACACGGCGACGTTTTGCCGAGGTATCGAGGAGTCGACACTCCCCCTAGTCATCATTGGAGCACCTCACAAGGTATTTCTCCCCCTCAATCCCACGCAAGGGATGAGTGCTCTCTACGGGCTGGTTCTTCGCCACTCTGGCTCGGTGAACCGCCCACAACCGATCACAAGTCGATGAAGAAGGGCCGACGACAATCCTTCCGGCGATCACCTTCCTCCAAGCACCACCGGACCGTCTAGGTGATGTCGATCATCAAGAGTAACAAGCCTTGATCTTCACTTGACTCACTCAAGCTTCACAACTAGAGGGGATGCACACTTGGACTTTTGGATGAAGTAGAGGAGAGGATGGATGGATTCACGAATCACTCTCTCTCTCTAGGGCTCTTGCTCTCTTCTCCACCTTCTCAAAGCAACCAGCAACTCAAATGAGAAAAGGCAAGGTGGGAGAAGCAAGGGGTGAAGTATTTATACTCCCCCTCACACTCAGCCCTCGGGCTGAGAAACAGGCATTTTAAGTTGGCGACGGACGCTCCATCGCTAGGCGATGGACGCTTCGTCGCTAGCCCCAACGGCTAGTTCCTGTTCACGTCAGCAGACGTCGGACGCTCCAACGCTTGGCGACGGACGCTGAGCCTTAGCGTCCGGCGCCAACTGGCTGCTCTCGGGTTTCTGGGAAAATATTCCCTGACGCTCCCCAGCGTCCGACGACCATGCGACAGACGCGTCCGTCACAAAATGGACGTTACAGGAGCTCTCTATGTTGGCGACGGACGCAACGTCATGCATATGTCATCGTTCGGCGCCAGCGTCTGGCACGCCGGACACGCGTCCGACGCCCTCGACCTCAGCGTCCGACGCCCACAGAAGCCCTCTCTCAACTCTGGTTTTCGTCGCGATGAATTCGGAAGTTGTTCTAGGCTATCTTACGGTCACCATAGGCTTGCTTAGAGCTAAGGAAGTCAAGTATGCACCACACCTAAGTCATGAAGCTCTCCTAAGTCAAGCTACTAGTCTCAACCCCTCTTTATAGTACGGCCAAAGATCAAATAAAGACCTATCTATACTAAGTGCCCTTCATCACCTTATGGCACCTAGCCTATCACTCTAGGGTCTTTATTAAGCCTCTTTGAAATCCGAAACGATATTCATCTTGGGGGCTAAGTGATAATCATTGATGCCCATTCATGTTGATCACTATGGCTAAGCTACGCATAGCCTCTGCAAAACACACATTAGCCATAATAATCTATTATTGTCGTTAATCACCCAAACCAATAGGGTCATGATTCTTCAAAGGGGAATAGACATATGGTGGACTAGTTAAAAAGTTTAGACACCTAGAAATATAATGTAAAAGTTGATGGGCTTGGAGAACACAACACCAAAAGTTGATGGACACAAAAATGCATTTTGAAAATTGATGGACTTGAATGACACCCCACTAAAAATTAATGATCCAAAAATGCAATTTAAAAATTAATGGGCATACCACCAAATGTTAATGAACCTACGATGCATTTAACTTATATGTTAAAAGAGGGTCATCATCACTTGGCCACTTCCTAAACATCTGGGTGCGTTAGCCTGGCCTTTTCATTGTTTTTTAGTGGTTGTATCATGAATTCATTAGCTTTAGGATTTTGGTCTCATATGTTGAGAGTTCTGCTAAAAATGTGTAAAACAAATAGAATAAAACGACGCCTAAAGCCGATTGAAGTGGCATAAGAATCTGGAATTAAAAAGGATCGTCTAGCAATATGGTATTTAGAAAAAAGATGTAAGAAGCAGAAAAAGAGAACCCCATGTGCACTCTTTGACATTGTATTTTGACCATTCAAGAGCCAATTTGCAAACATATGGTTGATAACTGCCCATGATGTTTAGTTTTATGATGAGTGTAGTACCAACATGAAACCATTTCAGGTTGAGCGTGTTCATCTAACCCACTACGAAAGTATGATGTGCATGTCTCTTAGCTTGTATTGCGTAGGTGTTGAGCTCGGAGGGGATAGTCAATGGTGTGGTGAAGGTCAAGTAGAGACGTGTCGTGTTGATGGACTGGGAGCGATGAGGCTTGGACTGAGGGACTAGAGGGCTAAAGGACTAGCCGCGGTGGCTGACACTTAGGGCATCGATAAGTGTAAGAATACATGGAGGTGACCGTGTTGACCAAGTCAAGACGGCGGGCGAGCAAGTTGAGCGGGAAGGCTCCACAAGACTTGGCGCTCGGGTGGTCAAGGACGCGATGACATGTGTCGAATGCGAGGAACGCGTATGAAGTATGCTACTCACGAAGCGGTTTGGTGGTTTGGGCCTCAAAACCACCGACGAATGGTTTTCGGGTTTGGGCCTCAAAACCCGGGCGGAGCTTCTCAGGAAGTAGGAATGACACGTGGCAGAATCTTGGAGGTTGCGTCGAGGCGACGACAAGTCCAAGCAAGAAGCGGGGCCGTCCGATCAAGATGAAGAGCAGGTTTGAGAGAGTTGGGTCACAATGTCTTAGGGCTAGGTGATTCCCTCGTGTATCATGGGGCTATTTGGAAATGTCCAATAGGCAATAGACCCCGTTAAATAAGGATGAAGGGGTATCCTCATCCTTACCTCTTACATTTTCCTCCTCCCACCTCCATTCCTAGGTTTTCCCCTTTCTAGTCTCTCTTGCTTGAGGTCCTCAAATAGTTTGGTGAACCATTTATGCTAATCGAATTCATGATCGGGAATGGAGGCCTTAACCTCCTTGTGTCCTCCGGGATTCATTTTTAAATTGTTTGTGTTCGTGTTCTTCACGTTTTTGCAATTCCTTGTTCACGTTTTTCACCCGATCTCTCTCCTTGCTCGATCTTCTCATGATTCATTTGTTGGAGAAGGTGTTGTGAACCCTTGTGAGGATTTCCACCAAAGGATTCGGCTTGGTTTGGGGTGACCATTTAGATAGATTGTTTTTCGCATCTCCTCTCGTTTCTTCTCCGTTTCTCCGTTTTCCTTGTTCACGTTTTTCACCCGATCTCTCTCCTCGCTCGATCTTCTCATGATTCATTTGTTGGAGAAGGTGTTGTGAACCCTTGTGAGGATTTCCACCAAAGGATTCGGCTTGGTTTGAGGTGACCATTTAGATAGATTGTTTTTCGCATCTCCTCTCGTTTCTTCTCCGTTTCTCAGTTTTTATTTGTTTCCGAGACTTGTGAGGAAAAAAAAGGTCTTCATCTTCATGGAGTAGAGTCACATCTACCTTGTTAACCTCCCCATAAAATCTTAGATCAATCTTAGTTGAATTGAAAGAGATCTGGTAATTTTTGGGTGATCCACGCAGTTTTTCGGGGGCACCGGACGCCCCCATGCACCGGACGTGTCCGATGCGTGGTTTGCGCGCATGATTCACACCGGACACAACCATCTCAGTGGTCCAGAGTCCGATGTTTGCACTCTATGTCTGAGAGTTGGCACCGACGCTACATCCGACGCTCGAGCGTTCGGTGCTGCCCGGAGCTCTCTGGAAACGCATCGGACACCATGCACCGGACGTGTCCGGTGCGACGGTAACAACGTCCTGTGTTGTGTTGTGTTTCACAGTTTCGTCTGTTTCTCTCGTCTTGTGTTGGTTTCCTAATCACGCATGTAACTTGATGAAGTACTTTTGAGACCAGTTCTCATAAGTATTTTTTGGGTGAGCTCTTACCTCTTCTCTTTAGGGGTTGAGAGCTTCACTATCGGTGTTTCGGTCCGAGTTCGTGGCTTCCGGTAGATCCGTTGTATCTCTTGGTCATTGCCAAATGTATCCAACCAGTCTTGGGTCGTGATCTTGCCATTCGTGTGAGTTTGCTTGTTGTGGTTGTTTTTTGGAAGAGTGACCCGAATATTTCTGTGAGAAATTTGAGGCTCTCATTCATCCCTCCCCTCTAGTCGCCATTTTGATCCTTCACAATTTGGCTAGCTGGTTATAATCGACTTTTGTTTGATATTGATCACCTTTCCTTAGTTGACACGCAACCTATGGTAATATATAATGGATGGAAGCCTTAGAAACGTGAGAGAAAAAAAGAGTTATTATATATCATGACAATATATAAGTAAAAACCTACCGAAAACTTTAAATCCATTTAGTGCTTTTGCACAATCTTGTTGGTTCCCTTCAATTTTTCTAGCACTGTAGCACTTTAAATTCCATTTGCTTCCCAGAATTTTTGGCATGGACAGGCATGGGCTGGAATTGTCCCTCTCTCCAATTTAGGCTTCACTTGAAGCACACATTATATGGAGTTGGTTCGTTGGATAGGCTCACACATTTTTGGTCCGCAATGGACTCGATCAAATAAATAAGACATATGGACAAGTTCTATATACTAGATGCTTGAGATTTGACGAAGAACTCGTGCATATCCAACGAACCCACTCTCATTCTTTCTTGCTCTCCTGCACGTAGTCAGACCGAGGAAGGAGAGGGGTTCGTCAAAGGGTAATAAATGGTGGGTCCAACTATAAACCCAGATCTAGCTCTACTCACTGGAAACTAAATACTAAGCCATCATATCACGGTAGAACCCACCCAAAGATACGACCCCGCATCTATACATTGTGGACGTTCTTAAGCATCTCCAATAGCCTTTGTAAAATATCCTCTCTAAATTATCATTTAAAGAGTCATTTGAATAAAAATTATTTTCTATATATTTATACTCTCCAATAGTTTTTCTATATCTTATGTACAGTCTAGAGAGTCATTCTCGTCTTTTATATTTAGCTAGCGAAAAATTTAAAATAAAAGATAGCAATATTTGCATAATCATTTAGAAAAATTGTTGGAGTGTATTTTTTTAACAGTGTCTTAATTTCTAATATTTAGAAAGGAAATAGAGAATCTTGGCCATGTTGAGATAGACAAGGAAGAAGTGTGTTTGTGAGAGCGCTCGTACATTCCTTTTCATAAACTTCAGCTTTCCTTTTCATAAACTTTGGAGACATCAGCACATGACAAACGAGTCCATGACAGGTGCACGACTATGACGTTAGTTGTCAGATGATCTAAGCTGGCAAAGCATTTCTTCAAGTGCAAAATTTCATGTTGGCCAACCCCGTTAGTCTGATGTTTTGATAGAGCAACTAAAGTGACCCCTAACAAAATCTGTGATTCTACCTGCTAGTCTCCCAAATCGAAGCTCCAAATAGTCTCCAAATGAAGTGGCAGTTTTGTTCAACAATGCAGTCTGCATCCACGGCATGCTACTCTGATGTTCACTCTTTCTTTTCGACAAAGCTGGTGGTTATGTCTAACTGCCCCGTAGTCCTGCGCCTGCTACTGCTAAGCAGTTACGAAATGTGACGGCTGACAAAAGCCATACAAATACAGACAACCAAGCCAACAAAGAAAGAAAGAAAACTCACTCAAGCGACATTGTCCATCTGGTTCTGGATGCTCTTTGATCAATGCTACAGTACAATGTAGTCAGTTTTTCCAGCAACTGCAGTGCTCTCTGCAACTTCTCAATGACAGTCCAACAAAAAATGCATCTTATCCAAAATTCAAGGGAGCATGTAACAATTTTCCCAAGCAATGCAGATGGACTGATGGAGCCCAAGAAATCACATAGTGCCTGCACCACCAGAAATTGCCAACTGCCATCAATTAGAAAATCTGGGGACACGAACTTGTCAGGTGCTTTCTGAAACTAGGGAAATATCTTGCATCTTTTTTTCCTCAAGTCATACTTCATGCAGTTCAACTTGGGCAGTGGTCATCTTCAAACTATTTTTAGCATAACAGAACACCATAAATCAACATATTCAGAAATCCACGTTTTTTTTTTGCTAGGATCTCAGTACCACTGGAGCCAAATGCAACTAGTACATCGCATAGGTACCTGAAACTTGTTCATGACCTAGAAGTATCAGCCCACTAGTCAGGTGCAGAAGTTACTACAAGCAGTAAAACTGAAGGCACGATGGATTAGTGGTGCCACTAGCATGCAGTCTTTGCATGCCCTTCCGAGGACATGCACACGTCATCAGTGCACAATCAGGAATTCAAAGCGCGATAAAGGATATGAATGCACACTTTGATATATCCCTAAATGCACCTAAATTAAGCACTAATAATCAAAACGTCCCCACATGTGCATACAATCACAGTTACAAGCAAAGCTATTTATCTTACTACAGTATGTACCACCAGGCAGCCACAAGTGCTCGAGTATGCACGTTGACATCAAAGCATCCAGCAGAGGTAGGGCAGTAACAGGGAGTCGTCTTCACATCACATCTGAACCTGACATCAAAACATGGGAGATCTTTTAGCTAGTCCAAAATGTTATCTAACAAACAGAAGCATATTCTGATACAATACAAGTCGCAACTCCCGTCAAACATAACACAATATTAATGTTGGTAATTTCATCCTTGTTTGTATTTTACATATTCCATCAAACCAGAGCAGAGAGAATAGCAAAGTTGGCCTACAAAATCCTGGGTTCTAGTTCTAGCACCACATGCTTACCAATATGGGTGCGCATCTGTGGGTTTAGACAGATTGGGAGAAAATTTTTACCCATCCATAAAACCAATAAATTAGGTGGGCTTTGCTCAGGTGGATCTAGTGGGTAACCAGGTCCAGGCCTAATGCTTCCATTCTGCTCGTCCTCGCTGGCTTTGGTGGCGGCATAATGATCTCACATCCCGGCTTGCATACCCACCCAACCCATGCATATATTTATTTTCTGGTTTGGATTGGATCGCAATGGGTGGATTGGATAGGTTTCAAAATCCATGCACACCCTTACTTACCGATAGCTGGATTCCAATTATGGCAAAAGAAAACTTCTAAAAACAAAATAGATTATTATAAAAGTAAATAATTACTAAGCTGTGTAAGCATTAAACCCAAACTGATATGCTTTCAGTTAACTACAAATTAAGAACTGAACCCTCTTACATAACCCTCCCAAGTTTTTATGATCCCATCTGGTACTCAAAACTGGCCATATTTGAAGGATTGCTGTTAAAAGAACAAGCCATCTCAGTCCTACAAAATTAGGCCTGCTTATCCAATGGCGACTCCTTCATTCCAAAACATTAAAAAATAACTATGTACTTTACCTTCAAAATTAAAGTTTTAGCATTATCATACATTAAAAGAAATAGTAATAATAATAATAATAAAATACAAATCATTAACTTGTCCAATTAATTGAAGTATACAAAGGTGTTTACTCCAAGAGCATCTCTAAACTTTAATCTCTATATCTCTATTTGGATAGCCATTCCATGAATACTGGACTCTCTAAGTTTCCTTCTCTATATACTCTAATAGTTATTATAGTTTTCCTTGTGTGGTAAAATTCATGAGAGAACTATCATATATAAAATACAGAGTGTTGTAGCCTCACCATTAATGGAGAGCGGGAGTGGTGGTTTTGGAGAGTGGGAAAGATGGGAGTGGTTTAGAGAGTATTGAAGCCTGATTTTCTAGTTTGTTTTCTAAATTTTGTGATAAAGAGCCATACAGAGGGCCTCTTGGAGATGCTCCAAAGCATGGAACCAGTAATTATCTATAGGCATGCATAATCTTTCACTTAAATTTTAGGAGTAATAATAACTCCCTCCGGTCTAATTTATAAGGCTTCTTCTGAGTTCTGACATGACACGGTTTCCTAAATTATACTTTGACCATACATTTATTTTATATTATATTGTTTATGATTACAAACTTATGATTATTGGATAGTGCATTTGATTAAAAATCTAATAATAGTATCAAGTTTGTATTACAATAGTTAAAAGTCGTTAGCCAAATTATTAGTGAAAGATATAAAGTTTGAGTCTTTTAATCTACGTGAAATGCCTTATAAACTGGACAGACGGGAGTGATACTTAATTTTGATAGCTACAGTAATTTATCAATGAACTCAAAACGTGCTCATCAAACCATGGTCACTTTGAAACTAAGAGCATCACTCAACAACATCTAAAACCTTTCAAACAGCTTCATTGTTATTTTTACCTTTTTTTACGCAAACAATTAACTGTAAATTATTATAGCAAAATATCAACCCAACCAAGTTGATCTGTAGACCTGACAACAAACTCAACAATATTTTACCGAAGATGGTTGCTAACAAGCCAAAACAAATGGAGAGATAACATCTGTCTTATGATTATGTGATGTAGCAGTTTAACAGGAAATGCTTATACTAAATGAAGGCAAGTAGTGAACACTGCATGGTAAAGCAGGTTCTTTTGTTTCTGTCCTAGTGTTTTCATGTAGTTTGAGGAAGTGCACAAAAGTAGTTTTTCTTTCTCAAGTACACAGGAGAGCAGTGCTCAAAAGTAGTAGCAAAAGGCTTAAAAGTTCAATTTAGCATCCAACTTTACACATGTAATGTGCATCCAATTCATTTGTTCAGTTAACTACAAGAGACTACTACGTCTATACTAATCCACATACCTCTGACTGTCAGGGAACTCATTCCTCTGTAGCTGGGATAGATTCCTCTGTAGCTGGGATAGATTCCTCTGTAGCTGGGATAGATTCCTCTGTAGCTGGGATAGATTCTTCTGTAGCTAGGGTAGATTCCTCTGTAGCTGGGATAGATTCTTCTATAGCTGGGATAGATTCTTCTGTAGCTAGGGTAGATTCCTCTGTAGCTGGGGTAGCAAATCTTGCTCTTTTGTTGTCCTTAAGAAGCTCAAACTCCTTATAGAGTCCTTCCATTCTGCTCCACAATGAGTTGACAGAAGGTCCCCACTCATCAAGCTTTGAGAACCATTCGTACTGGAATCTTTCAATCATACCATTTACCATGGCAATTTTTTGCTGCTCCTCCTCACACCGCCTCTTCTCCAACTCCCTCACACTAAGAACAAGACCACCGCCACCAGCAACATCACCATAAAGAGGAACATTGCAAGGGAACTTCTTCCTGTACTCATCAAAAGAAGCTCGGGTCTGTTTTAAAGCTTTTTTGTAGGTAGTGACCAACTGAGCCATAACATTCAGATCATGCTCGAAGCGTCTAAGCTCTGATTGATACTTATTCTGTTGCTCAAACCGAGCTGAGTTTAGGGACTGGATAATGGCATCCTTCTGCTGCAACATGTCAGACCAATGTTGTTTCTCAAATTGCAAATTCTGCAGTTTTTGCTCATTCTGCTCATAGAGCCTGCTTGCCTCAACCATCAAGTTCTGTATAGGTACTGAAAAGCTTGCATTGAAAAAGCCTGATCCAGGTGATATGTTGCTACTGTTACAATGGCGCATCCTCTTCTGCTGATTAGACTGAGGAAACTCCTCTTGCACCTGTATATTGTCATTGTACCCATCAATATCGTCAATATTCCTCTTACCATTATTCCCAAATAAATATGAGCTCCCTGGTCCCAGGTCCACTCCACTCTTATGTGCATCAGCCCCCATAGCCAAGAAATTTCTAGAAGGCAGATCATGCACATTCTCTGCTACATCGTATGATGAGGGAATTGAGCTCATGGCTTGGAGGAGGTTTGATGATGTCATCCTTTCCAAAGATGCCCTCACAGGGAAATCGTCAAACCTCAACTCATCCCTCATCTCAGCCTCCCCTTTATTCAGGTTCTCAAACTCCATGCCCCCAAATGTGTTACAGCGCTGTAAGGAATGTGCCATTCCGTCATCCCCCTGGCCATCCCCAATTCTCCAATTCATTTCCTCTCCATCATTAACGTCATATGCATCATCCTCTGACTCCTCTGCCTCTTCATTGCCACTGTCACTCTCATCCTCATCCAAATTCTCAACATGAGTTTGCTCTTCCACATCCATAGCACCATAACCATTTGTAGAGTTAAAACCCAAGCTCAATCCCATTGCATCCTTCTCTTCATCCTCCTCAGCCTCCTCATCCCCCAGCTCCTCTGCCTCCTCCGAGGGTTCTTCACCATCCACATCTGTAGGCACTGCCACATCATCACCGCCTGGCACATCATCACCCCCCGCTAGTTCTTCCTCTAACGTTTCCTCATTATTGTCAAGTCTTGCCTCATGTGCAGGCACAGCTTCAACTGCCACAAATCCCAAACATAACCCATCCGTGTCTGTGCAATTGACGTGCCCATCCACTGTGTTCATGTCATCGAAGCTTGGACCCTTAACATCCTCTTCCACAGGCTCTGATTCATCATTCAAGCTCTTGCCCCTTGCGTCCTCATTGACTGCATCCAATTTGACTATATTGTTGTTTATGGCATCCACAGCCTCAGATTCATTCAAACTCTTGCTCCTTGCGTCTTCATTCACCACATCCATTTCATCTATATTGTTGTCCGTGGCATCTGGATCCACATCCACAGCCTCAGATTCATCCAAACTCTTGGGCCTAGCATCTTCATTGACCACCTCCATTTCGTCTATATTGTTGTCCACAGCATCCGGATCCACATGCGCAGCCTCAGATTCACTCAAGCTCTTGCTCCTTGCATCTTCATTGGCCGTCTCCATTTCATCTATATTGTTGTCCATGGCATCCGGATCCACATCCACAGCCTCACATTCATTCAAGCTCTTGAACCTTGCATACTCCTCGACCACCTCTAGTTCCTCTATACTGTTGTTCCTGGCATCTGCATCCCCTAAACCCAATTCCTCCATGACCTTGTTTCTTGTAACAGCATCCCCCAACTCTAACTCGTCCAAATCATCATTCCTTGCACCAGCATTCCCCAATTCCGACTCCTCCAAGCTCTTGCTCCTTACATCGTTACCCGCATCCCCATCCCCATCCCCCTCCCCTGGCTCCAGCTCCACCAAGCTCTTGCTTTTAGAATCCACATCTCCATCCTCCTCCTCCATCTCCACATCAGCAGACACCTCCAGAACAGGCCCTTCCTCCACCAGTGCTAACAGATGTGGCTTTTGGGCACAAATGAGCCTCTGCAGGTGCGGCCCGTAGTAACACAACCCGTCTTCCCTATTGGGCAGCTCGAGCATCTCCTTCTCGATGAGGCCCCAGATCAGGCCCCCCCAGTCAACCCTATGCGCCGCCCCCTCCCTGACCGCCTGCTCCGCGGCGGCCACCTCCTGCGGCAGTATACACATGTCGTCCCCCTGGAACGGGAGCAGGACGTAATCCTGCAGGAGCTGCATGACGGCAGGGACCACCGCTGCGGGGTCGACGTCGGCTGGGGCCGGCGCAGAGGAGAGGGGCTTCGGGGGCAGGCAGAGCGCGCGGGTGAGGTCGGAGCGCGAGACGGAGACACGGACGCCGCGGACGAAGCTGCGCCTGCAGGCCGGGTCGTAGTAAGCGACGAGCGGCGCGATGAGGTCGGGGCGCGGGGCGTCGGATTGCAGGTCGAGGCGGAAGAAGCTGAGCAGGCCTAGGGCATCGAGCGCCGCCTCCTGCGGCGGCGGTAGGGCACGGGACCCGGAAGCTGGGGACTCAAGGGGGCGGAGGTTGAGGTGGGCGCGAAGGTGGGACAGGCGCTGCTCCGCGGCAGCGCGCTGCTTGTCGGTGAGGGGCTTCTTGAGCTTCTTGCCCTTGCCGCCGCCGCCGCCAGCGAGCGGCTTCCGCGGCGGCATGTCTGGATCCGACGAGGGTTGCGTGGAGTTGGGATCGGCGGAGTCGGGCTCGGGCATGGCGGCTTGGGGAATTCGGGGATGGATGGGACCGCGCTGGCGTGGGGAGTGGGGACGCTTTGCTTGGGTTCTTCGTGTGGGTTTGGGCTTCGGTTTCCATGTGGGTGTGGATCAAATAGTTGACAGAGTTGAGGGGCTTTATTGAAAATGTTTTTATCCTATTTTTCAATTTAAGGGGATATATACCTTTTTTTTTAGAATTAAGGGGATATATACCCGTGTCTGTCGTTTTTGTTTTTTTAACAATAACTTTAACTAAATATATATTTAAAAATATTAACATTTATAATACATAATTAATACCATTGGATAGATATTTGAATTTAATTTCTAAACTAATTTATTTGGAGATATAATATTATACGTATTTTCTATAAATCGAGTCAAATTTATCGACGCATAAATCATGCCGACACACATTTAAGGACTGAAGTAGTATGTTCACTATCAATAACTAAGGATGTAAACGCATATATGGACACACATATCGCTATATTGCTTTTGTTTTCATATTTCTATTTAGATTTAGATTTGAATACGGATAGTACTCACTCCATTTTAAATTAGAAGACATTCCAAGAATGTTAGAAAGTCAAAGTATTTCAAGTTTAACTAAACTTATATGATAATATAATAATATTTATGATGTCAACTAAATATCATTAGATTTTTTATCAATTATATTTTCATAGTATATATATTTGATATCATAAATCTTTATAATTTTCTCTATAATTTTGGTAAAACTTAAGATGCTTTGACTCTCCAAGATTCTTGGGATGTCTTAAAATTTGAGATGGAGGAACTATCAAGTATGTCACATAGGATATCACATAAATATGTGATTTTAATATTCGAATATGGCATCAGATGTTGAATATTTGAACTTGGACACGAACTAATCTAAACCTCTATAAACAACTTCAGTCCCAAATACGATAAAAAAATATTTGTACCATTTCATCCCTACTAAATATTAATAACAACACATTAAATTCTATGATTTAGTAGACTAGAAACATACGCCATGTTCGCTTGGCTTATCAGCCACTAAAACAGTGTTTTTCTCTCACAGAAAAATAGTAAAAAAATAAATATATATCGGTTTTTTAGCTACCAAAACGATCAAACGAACAAGTTGATAATACGGTCGCATGGTTTCCACCGTACCCTAGGATTCGCTACAACACAAGCGCCATCACATGCCGCTACATGTGAATGATGGCCCAAAGGGTTTTTTTTAATGCTTTTGCAGGTGTGCATCACCCTCCAAATCAAACATAAACTGGATTAAGGTTCATCATACTTACTTTCCCAACACATGGCGTTTGCATAGTTTCAGGTTATCATTCCATATCAAATCAACCAAGGTGGATATCTATGCAAAAAAAAAATCACTCGGAGAATGAAACATTCAGTCATCAAGATTAAAATAGGCCTCCTTTGGATTGGAGGGTTTTCAGAGAAAAAATAGAGGATTTCATTTCCTATAGGATTGAGAACTATTCATCCGGATTCAAGTTCTCATTTGACACGAGTGCTCGCATTTTTCTGGATTTATTCCAGGATTTAACGGTGAAGACTCATGGCCCTAGTTGGTTTCGGTGATTAATGACAATTAGAGATTATTATGGCTAACGTGTGTTTTGCAGAAGCTATGCGTAGCCTAGCCATGGTGATCAAGAAAAATGGGCTCTAAAGGTCATCACTTAGCCCCCAAGATGGATATCGTTTCGGTTGTTAAGGAGACATGATGAAGACCCTAGAATGATAGGCTAAATGCCATAAGGAGATGAAGGGCACTTAGAATTAGATAGGGCTTCTCTTTTTACCTTTGACCGTACTATTAAGAGGGGTTGAGACTAGTAGCTTGACTTAGGAAAGCTTCATGTTTAGGTGTGGTGCACACTTGACTTCTTTAGCTCTAAGCAAGCCTATGGTGACCGTAAGATAGCCTAGAACAACTTCCATATTCATCGCGACGAAAAACGGAGTTGTCAAAATCTTTTTCTGGGCTCCGGACGCTCCTGGCAGGGGCTCCGGACGCTGTCCGACGCGTCGGACAAAGGCGCCGGACGCTGGGTGGTTGAGTCAACAGCGTCCGTCGGCCTTCCAGAGAGGTTGTTTTCTGGCTAAGTTCTTCAGGATGCGTCGGACGCTGTCCGTCGCTCAGGCGTCGGACGCTGGGAAGAGCGTCCGTCGACCTTCCAGAGAGGGTGTTTTCAAACCCTAGCCAGAATTCAGCGTCGGACGCTGTGGCTGAGCGTCCGTCGCCCAGTGACGTAGCGTCCGTCGCTGGGAACACTGTGTCAGAACTAGCCGTTAGACAGAGGCGTCGGACCGTCCGTCGCCTCAATTATGAACAGAAACTAGCCGTTGGGCATGCGACGGAGCGTCCGTCGTCAACTTAAAATGCCAGCCCGAGGCAGTTTTCAGAGGGTCTATTTATAGCCCCTCCCACTTCTCTCCCGCCTTGCCTTTGCTCATTTGAGTTGCTGAGTTCGTTGAGAAGGTTGTGAAGAGAGCAAGAGCCCTAGAGAGAGAGTGATTCACAAATCCATCCATCCTCTCTCTAGTTCATCCAAGAGTTCAAGTGTGCATCCTCTAGTTGTGAAGCTTGAGTGAGTCAAGCGAAGATCGAGGCTTGTTACTCTTGGTGATCGACATCACCTAGACGGTCCGGTGGTGTTCGGAGGAAGGTGATCGTCGGAAGATTGTCGGCGGCCCTTCTCCATCGACATGTGTGATCGGTTGTGGGCGATTCACCGAGCCGGAGTGACGAAGAATCAGCCCGTAGAGAGCACTCATCCCTTGCGCGGGATTGAGGGGGAGCTATACCTTGCGAGGTGCTCCAACGAGGACTAGGGAGGAGTGTCGACTCCTCGATACCTCGGCAAAATATCGCCGTGTCAAGCATCTCTTTCCCTAGCTCTTTTTACCGCATTACTTTCCGCACTTGTCTTTCAATTTCTACTAGAATTGTGTAGGAAGTTTTCGTTTTCCTTTACTTTGTTACCGCTTTCTAGCTAGGACACACAAGCGGTAGGCACTAGGGGGTTAATTGGCTCTTTATAGGTTTAATTCTTGTAAAAAGAGCTCAATTCACCCCCCCTCTTGGGCATCTTGATCCTTTCAAACGGCATTGTGCTTTCAATGGTAGACGATGTTCTTGTCGATAGGCGGTTGTGGTGACTTCATCAATTTCGAAATATGACGGCATAGTCTTTTAGAGATGCTCATAGGGGTAGGTTTACCTACTTGTGTTGATAAGGATGAGTGTGCGGTGTGTGTTGAGTGTCCGCGTCTGTACTTATGTAATTCGCAAAACAAAAAGGACTGAGAACTGTTCATGCCTTTAGAATGGAGGATTAGACCATAGGAAAACTGATGAAAAAATTCATGTACCGCTCATTTCAAAGGAAGATTGTAGAAAAAGAAACATCCAACTAAACCTCATTTTTCTCATTCCTTCGCTTAGTATTGAGGTAAATGTGCCTGTTGCCGTTAATGCAAAGGGTTTATAGTGCCGGCAAGTGGAGCATTTGAAGATCAATAATGTAATTTTCTTATGATTCTCAGTTCTCTGGTTTGCATATGCATTCCTACCAAAATCCTGCATTTTTCTATTCCTATGTTTGATCTTTCATTGTGTTCCAAATGGCCCTAACAGGAAAACAAACAAAATTGCTGATAAGCTCACAAAGAAGGCTACACAAGCAGAATGCAAAGTTGAGTCGTCAAGATTACGCTGCTGTTTGGTTGGACTATTTTGCATTGGAATCAATTCACACAGTGGTATTCACTTACGTTCATTTCTGGTTATCACCTCACGTGAATCAAACAATCTCATTACAGCATTATCAGTGCACTAACCAAACAACACCTAAATAAGAGGGAAACAAACAAAACCGTTTTATGTCGGTAAGCTGAAACAAACAAAATTTGAGCTAATTACTAGCTAGCTAATTTTAGCTCAAATTAGCTCTAGTACATCCAAACAATAAGGCTAATAGGTGAACTATTTTTTTTACTAAGAGCCTGTTTGGATACCATGAGCTAATTACTAGCTACCTAATTTTAGCTCAAATTAGCACTAGTGCATTCAAACAAGGGGGCTAATAGGTGGGCTAATTTTTTAGCCAAGTCTTTTAGCCAACTAGCTAGTCAACTTTAGCTAATTTGAGTTAATTTGTAGCCAACTAATAACTAGCCCTTGCTCATTCAAATAGGCCCTAATTCTTTTAGTCAACTAGTAACTAGCCTTAGCTCTTCAAAACAGACACATAGCTGATTCTCCCATAACTAAAAAGACAAAGTGTGACAATATATCCTCTGGTTATCGTTCTGCCGCACTTGATATCCAACGTGGCGATTGGTTACCTACCCGCGCTATCGTGATACCTCACCTCCAATCACGCTCAAAGCAAAGCAAACGTTAGAGCATCTTCAACGGTTTTGCAAATGGAATTGACATTCTTGTTTTTGCAAAAAAAAATCTAAAAATCTCTTATCCAACGGTTTGGCAAATGAGCTTGATATTTTTGTTAACTTGACAAATACAAGGAGATATTTGACATATATGTCAAACCGTAATTCATTTGACAATCACCCCGCGCGCTACTCTCACATATAATTTTTAATTTTGCCAAGTGAATAATGAAAAACAATTGAAGATCGACTTTTTTTACCTTTGCCATATTTATTTGGGACTTTACAAATTCCTAATTTTGCCAAACAAAAAATGAAAACCCCTTGGAGATGCTTTTACAACCTTTCAATGGAAAATGTTCCAGCCCATCTCTAAACTCTGTTTATAACTAGTATCAAAAATCTGTTACCGTTTCATAAAAAAAAAGAAACTTGCAGTTGACCCAATTAATTGGCAGCGACTATCACTTATAACACCACCTTGCTTTATAATTAGTCATCAGGTGCCGTCTATCAGTCACCAGAAGTTCGGATCATGATAAAGGAGAGCATTAAAACTCGGTTCTGACCATGAGAAACGCCAGCATTACCATGTACGAAGTAGATTTTTGCAGTATACAACAGGCAAAGTTATTAGCCATAAAAAGACTAGTTTCACTGCTAGTTTGTGTGGTCCATCAGTCCAAAGCAAAATGAGCAGCAACCACACTACAAAACCTGGATCCCAAAACCCTCGGACCGACCACCCATCAATCAAACTATATAAAACCAGGTATATCTTTTAAGCTAAGGCTAACCACCAACACACAAATAAAATGAACTCGGATCAGAGTGCTATTCTGGCACTAGTAAATAATTTTGCCAGTGCAGGTTCGTCAAAGCCTCTACTCTGGTATCATCTGCTCATTATCAGCATCGCCCTCAGTTTCAATTTGGGGTTGTTTTGGAGCTGAGGCTCCAGGAGCCTGCTTCTTCTTGATACCACTGACAATGTCATCGATTCTCAAAAGCATGCAAGCAGCCTCAATTGCTGTCTTGAACGTCTGTGCTTTAACGCTGTAGGAATCCCAGATCTAAAATGGACAACATTGTGGTGTTTAGACATGCAAACAAACATTGGTCAAACTTGCATTTGTGTAGATAAGGAAAAATACCTTTCGCTCTTTCATATCAACAATATCACCACTCCTTCCATCAATGCCAACCCACGCATTTTCACCATTAGCATGCTGATGCAACCAAAAAACATTCGTGTGATCAATGTAAAGTAGCTATTTTTTCTAATAATCAATCATAACATCTCAAATCCATTATAAGCTATGTTCTCCTAACTCTGATTTAAAGACAGCTTGCTGATAGTTAAATCAAGGGCCCTGTCTGGAAGAGTATAATTCTAGGAACTTAGGATAACAAACTAAATCACATGGAATTACATCACAATCGCCCATATGCAAAGGGTGGAGGGGCTGAGGGTGGCCAAAAAAAACCCCTACGCAAGGGACACCCCCTATTAGGAACACAAAAATTTACCAGGTAATTTGGTGAATTTTTATATTTTGCACCTTCAATAGTTCAATAGTTACCACTTGGTCCCGCCCCCCCTGATGAATAATTTCTGGCTCCCTGCTAAACAGGGTCCCAGTGCAGTACTTCTAAAATAGTTTTCAAGATAAATTTGCATGTAGACGCTTCAATAAGTTCCCAAGAATTTTCAAGGTGCAGTTTTAATCGAACTTTTCTGCACTAGAAGGACCCACAACACCCTCTATCCTAACCTTTCCTAAATGTCAAGTTTATGATGCTTCTGATAGAAGACATGCACCACTTCCATAGAGGGACAAGTTCACGAAAACATAAAGAGAATTTTGGGATTATTACCTTTCCCTGAAGTTGTGTCATTATCCTAATTACATTCAAACCACAATTTTGGGCCAAAGTCCGTGGAATTGACTCAAATGCTAGAGCAGCAGCTTCATAGGGCCACTGACATAAACAAAAAACAAAATCAATCAGGAATTGCACATCAAAGAATGGTGCAATCGTCCTCAACACAATAACATCACATTTGCAAGTTACATGTGGTCACAGGCTTACAAAATTAAGCATTGTTGCACTAAGCATCCACATAAATATAGCTTAAATTAATCGGCCGTTAATATCCAATACAGGTAATCAACAGTAGCAAAACAATACCTTTTCCACGCCTTCAACCGCAGAACTCTTTTGCTTCAATGTTGCTGATACAGTCAGCTCTGTAGCACCACCTCCAGGAAGGAGTTTTGGATTTTTCAAAATGTTTCTTGCAACAGACATGGCATCCTGCATTGAAAATGTACACAGACCATTATGTTAGCCTAAACTTGGACATGCTTTGAGGCCTTGAGGGAAATAAGTTTTCATTACAGGTAGTTGGGTTACATGTAATTCCTAATAAAAATAGAACATTTGTATATATATAGTTACAGTAAAAGAGATAATAAGGGAAATTAAAACAGGAGGGAACCAAAGATCCAATGCCAATCAGACATGGAGGTTGCTTAGATGGTCAAAAAGATTCTACTGGTCATAAATACTGAATTCAAATTTGCAGGGAATGGCTGGCTGAGATCATATTGTGCCTGCCAACTAATACAAGAAAGGTTTCTAGAATTATTTTTGCAAGGAGTACAAATACATGGAAATGGGGAGGAAGAAATACCTGCAGGTTTCTCTCAACTTCATTCAATACATCCTTGCTTGCTCCCCTCAACAAAACAGTACATGCCTTGGGATCTTTACAGTCAACAATAAAGGCAAAGAATTCATCACCTATCTTCTTGACCTCAAACAGGCCAGCTCCTGTTCCCACATCAGATTCTTGGAGCTCCTCAGGCCTGTTCACTATAACTGCTCCACAAGCTTTAGCAATCCTGTTGTTGTCAGTTTTCCTAAGTCTACGGATTGCACTAACACCAGCCTTGTTCAAATAATGGATAGCGAGATCACTGAGCCCTTTCTCTGTGATGACTAAATCAGGCTTGAATTTTAGAATTTGAGCGCACAGATTCTTTATGTATTCTTCTTCCATCTCTAGCAGAACCTGCCTGCAATAAAGTTTGCCACATAATACAAATTAGAATTCTACCAAATTACTTTAAAACTATGCATGCATTGCATTTCAGTAAGATCATTGTGGTACATGAAAATTTCTTACCAATCTTCTTCCTTCATCAACTCAGCATTGGTCTGATTTTCTCCTTTCTTATACTCAACAGGGCAGTCCAACAAGATGATACGTGGGTTAACTATCTTTCTCCTCATTTTTCCAGGTGCCACAACATCCTTATTGATCATAACTCCTTTAAGGACTCTAGAGTCCTCCAACTGACCACCAGGAACCTTTTCAACTTTAATGTATTTCTTGATATCAACTTCACGCATACCCTGACCAAGGTCAACGCCTGCTGTTGTAGTAGCATCAATAGCAAGGTCCTGAATACAGCAACATGAGGTATCAAATAAGTAAAATCCAAGGTTGAATAGGTGGCAATCCTCCCCGTTCAAAATCATTTCATCATTTTGGCATCGTCCTAAGTCAAATTTCTCTAACTTCGAACAAGCTTTTAGAAAAATATACTACCCACCACAAGTTCAAATAAATACACTATCCAAACATACGTCATGGAGAAATTAATGATGCTAATTTGATGTTGTAGATGTTGGGCTGTTGATTTTTTTTTCTTTTTTGTAAACTTGGTCAAGGTAAAAGAAGTTTGATTTAAGACAAAGTCAAAGTGAACTATAATCTGGAGGGAATTGTTGAAGTTCCACATGGAAGAAAGATGCTTACAGCAATAAGATCACCAAACTGGCCAGTGAATTTTGTACCAATGGAGCTCTTCACAAGGCCTAGCATTGCCCCACCTGCATTAATAGTATATTCAGTGACATCAGTCTAATTTTTTAACACATGGTGTATGCAGAGGAAAGAGCTAATTCTTTTGAGCACAAATGTGCCATTGACAAAGTGACAGGATCCAGTGCAAAATATATGTTCACTGTAAACTTACGATCATTCACATCAACAGGCATTGCAATTTTGTCAAGTACAGCAATAGCATCATCAAGAGCTTTGGCGTATGCTGAAGATGGGAAAAACATAGTTTCAGAAGACAAGAGATCAAGAAAAAAAAAGTAAGGTATTACCCTAGTAAACTGCAGTACTGAGAACAAAGGGATCTTACCTCGGCAAATAACAGTAGGATGGTAGTTCTTGTCAATGAATGCCTGTGCAACGTGTAGCATCTCTCCAGCTAGAAAAGAAATGAAAAGGTGGATTGTGAACTAATAATAGGGTAAAAAATAAAGTAAGATATGTTTGTCTAAGTTGGTGTTGTAAAGGAAATATCTGATCTGGAAACCCTTAAGAATGTACCACCACTTAACTAGAATCAATATATCAAATGTGATTATAGAGATCATGGTTTTTTTTGGCGTTGTGGCATCAGCTATGCCTTGATGCCAGGTGAGACGGCCATATGGCGCAACTAAAACCTTGTGGCATCAGTAGGGTCTGAAACTAGTCATTTATGTCTCGCTATCCATCTTGCTAAAATGATGGTCTGAAGCTTTTAGCAAGGTTTGATAGTCTCTCATGGTCTGTTTCCCCTCACCCTTATACTGGTTTGGTCACAAACATCTGTATTCCGTTAGAGATTAATGGAAATGGGGCTGGCTCGAGACAGGGAAAAAAAACTTGTGGCATCCTGCAGGCTGCACCTGTGGTGCCTGGACGCCCATGCAATGCCTCAAAAACATGGTAGAAATAATCTAGAATTTTATTAGTAGGCATCAATTTGCACAGCAAGTCGTTTGTTGTTAACATGCTTATGAGAAATACTGGTTGTGGCAGGTAGTACAGGCAACTGCTAAGCTCAACTAGAAACAGATTCGACAGTTGCACCATAATTAGATGATATACTTTAAATAGCACTGCTTTAGTTTGATGCAAATAAATCCCAACGTTGTTGTTCGTCATACCCATCAACTTCCCAAAAACAAATGTCACAAAAAATATGCATACCTAGAACAATGACAGATGTAGTGCCATCACCAACTTCTTCATCTTGTGTACGACTTAGTTCAATCATAGACTGCGCATTAACAGACAACCATAATTAGGTACATGGGACTCACAACATGAATCAAGACACAAATACAATTAGGTATATACATGGGTCTCATAACACAAATTCATCCATCATACAGAAAAAAAAGGTGATAGTGATAATTTCATCAGCAGGCTTTCACAGCTGAGGAACCAACATAATTTGGCATACCTTGGCAGCAGGGTGTGCGATGTCTATTTCCCTCAAAATAGCATTACCATCATTAGTAACCACAATACCTGAATAAAAGTAGCAGAAACATAATAAAACACTGTAGACTCAAAAGAGGTAATACATACATGATTGTGATGCAATAACCAATAGTGCAATTGATGTTATTTCTCACATAAAGGCAGTGCTACGCTAAACACTAAACGGTAAACAGACTGTCACCTGCCGTTTAGCCCATTATTCGGGCAAAACAGCTGTTTAAACGGTCAAAACAAGCAATTAAATGGAAACAGTGTACCACCATGTAGCGTTTAAATGTTGTGTAAACAGGCTAAACGACCATTTAGGCAAACAGTGCATAAAGGAGATCAGTGTTCAGTGGCAACTGAAAAAGGGGGTGGGAATAAATATTAGACCATAGGATTGACACATTTGAAAACTAAATAGTCACTGCTATACAAGCATTGGTGTAGGGATATACATCCTCATGTGTTACAATGTAAATCATTTCACAGTCAAATATGCATTAACCCACAAATAATGAAAGTTCATCTTACATCAATATTATCAGTAAACCAGAAGTATTTTTTGAAATAATGTAAACCAGAAGTATTTAGTGAAAGGAATTTAGCAAAGTTCATACACAGGATACTGTCATCATTAAGCATATGTAGTCAAAAATATTTTAATTTAATAGAAGAACCGTAAACTACAACATTGGCGATATGAAGCATCATAGAGGCAACACCTTAATTAGCAATTCACATTGCCGAGCAGCTTAGTCTTAGCTCTGATCTGACACAAAGGATATAATATGTGCACATGTCCAAGCAACCAAGCATAACAAGATGAGTCGTTAAGCCTAACACACCACACAATCAGTATGCAAAATTCATCGTTTGTTACCAGCCATCAAAGTTATTCAACATAAAATGGTTATTAAGTTTTGTCCAATAATGCAAAGCAATGCATAGACTCCGAGCAAGCCTTTGGCATACCTCCACCAGCATCCAGAAGCATTTTCAGCATGGATCTGGGACCCAATGTGGTGCGTATGATGTCAGCAACAGCCTGTGAAGTACATTACAGTCAAATGGCTAACTGCAGCCTTCATCAAAAACAATTTGCACAACATGAGCAGACCAATGGTTCAACTACAGAATGTACTGTTCCACAGTACCACTGAACTAATCGAACGACATTCTACTGCATTCTTCGAGGCCAAGGAACCACTAAAGCCAACGAGCGGAGCAAATGAAACAAAGCTTGAGAATCCGTACCTTGGCCGCCTGGATGTTGGCTTGGTGAACCTTCGCGCCAGACTCACGCTTCAGCGAGTCCTCTGCTCAGACCAAACCACAAGCCGAAACAGGTTCAGACAAATTTCACAGAAACACACAAGGGAGGAGAACGGATCAGACAAGATTGAGCCCTAAAAATCGAAACAAAGCACATCGCGGGTTCCAAAGACGGGATCAAGCAGATTCCGACACAGACAACACAAGAAACAGCCTAAATCAAGAACCTAAAACGTTAACTCGTGATCGATACATCTCGGACGATAAAATGACGACGCGCACGCCAGAGGGGTGCGGATAGGGGCCACTTACTCAGCACAAGGACCGGGGAGTTAAGCGCCATGGTGAAGAAGAGGCAGCGGCGAATTCGAGAGAGGCGACGATATTATTGGGAGCGGAGAGACGAGGGTGGCTGCTGCGCCGCGGGATCTTTCGAGCTTTCAGGGTTTGCAATTGCAATTGCAAAGAACCCAGGAGGACAGGATCCCTGCCGCCGAGAGTAAAATGGAGAAGCGTCCGGAGGGTGCACGTGGCTTAGTGGGCCTTGTGGCCGTGGGCCGGCCTGGGAAAGGACATAGGGATGTGTCCGTGGGCTGTGGGCCGACCTGGGTCTTGTTGCCGTACACGGAGCCGCCTCGTTGGCAACGTATTACGTGGGTTCAAAAAAAATCCACGTATTAGATGTGTATTTTAGGAGTTAGGCTAGTCTTCTCTACTATTTCTCCAAGCCATTTTTCTCCTTCGAGATCAACGACTTACAACAAGCTCATAACAGATGCAACGGCTGTGATTAAAAAGTTAGAAGCCGCTTGGTAAAAAAAAGAAAGGAAGCAATCTCGTTCGATTTGGCTTCCGCACGCGCGCATACTGCGGACGCGGACTCGCGAAGTAAACTGCGCCGGCCTCGATCTTGAATCACGACGGGAGTTCCTGCATCTGCATGCGGTCGAACGGAAGGAGAAGTCGAGTCATCTGTCATTCAGGGGACTGTTGTCCGTCATCTACTCGTCTTCGTCTGTGGCCACGGAAGGGATTCTACGGCTCGGACTTACCGTGGGGAAAGCAAATAGGCAAGACGTGCAGTGGTGTAGGCGCAGATTGTTTCAGGCACGCGTCATCGGCGCGGTGCCGGCCAGGAGCCGACGAGCCGCTGACGGCGACGGGCGACTACGGCCTTACTAGCAGGTATTTGATCTTCTTATTTGTAGAATGCTTGTTACTTGTGTACTATTTATTTATTTATTTATTTATTTATGACTTATATGAGTGATTTGTTTCATTGTTTGTATTTCAGTCCATGACTTCGTGTTCATGAGTTCGTTGAACAGACAACAACCCACTAATTAGCATCAATCCATTAATTTGCTATGTGCCTTGTTAGTCGTCGTACTTACATATATATGACATAATGTTTTCTAGGATTATTCCATTTTGAAGAGAGATGGAGACATTACATTTTGGATGATTGTTAGTCACATTCATTAAGCGAGATATTTTCTTTCAAGTTAACGAAGATGATATAATCAAGACATTCATGTGATTGAGAAAGCGCCGGATAAACAAGAAATATTGCAAGTCTCTTCTACAACTATATTTTAAATTTTTTGTACTAAAGTTTGACCAATTTATATTGAGATTTATCATTGTTTCTAAATTAATTTTTGAATTTAAGTCTTATCATATAATTTAACTTATGTGGTTGTACCGAATTAGAATATGGTTTTACCAAATTATAAATGGTTTACTGAATTACATGAGATTTTTTTGGAGGCAAACCCTGAAGCAAAATCCTAGGTCTGTCACTGCTCACGACGCCGTGGGTTCAAGCTCGAGCCTATCGTCCATCGAAAAAAAAATTCCATCTTTTTTCTTTTTTCTATTTCCACGATCAGCCACCTAGGTTAAGCACGATTCAAATCAATTTTGAATCTACCCTGCCTGCCGCCACGATCTCCACGTCCGTTCCTCTAGCAGCGCATGGGCAACGTGACGAGCGTAGGGAGATCGCCGCCGCAGCGACCGGGGCGACGTCGTAGCCTCTCCTCAACGCGTCGATCTCCGCTTCCCTTCCTATAGCAGCGCCTAGGCAACGTGACGAGCGCAGGAAAATCGCCGCCACAACGACCGGGGTGACGTCGTAGCCTCCCCTCGACGCGCCGACGCAAAGACGTGACAAGCGCATGGAGATTGCCGACGCGGCGAACGGGGTGACGTCTTCCCGTCGCGCCCCCGCAGCGACCGGGGCGATGTCGTAGCCTCCCCGACGCGCCGCAGCAGCGACCGGGGCTCCGACCGTGGCGTGGATAGGGCACACCGCTCCATCGCGCTCCATCGTGCTCCATCGTGCAGACCACGTACAAGTTCGGCCTCGCGTGCGGGTGGGCCTATGCGAGATTTCTAGGAGTGCGTTAGGGCCTCGACGAGAGCCGTCGTCGTCTCCGTGGCCCTCGAATATATTTTGTACACTACACAAGTAAATAATAATGTAATGTTATCTGACTAGCACAACTATCAAGATCACTGAGGATGAAATTTTTGGCTGACATTTTGGCGAGTTGTGCAAACGAATGTTATGACAACATCCCTGAAGATCGTCTCCAATATATGATTAAGGAGTTAGGGAGAATGTAACTATGTCTTCTTAAATGCAAAAAATGTTTCATCTATTATGTATAAGCTTAAATTCTATTGCGTAAAAAGTTAAACTCTGCACAATAAATTGGTTGAATTATATAGCGTTCCCTAGAAAAAACCATAGCATTAGCACGGGTATTATACTAGTCTCAATCAAGTTTCATCCAAGTTTCATGGGTATTAAATAGCCTGATGTGACACTGTATTAATGAAGAGAGATGTGATGAGAGTTTCATGGGAGTAGAGAGAGTTTCATGAGGATGAAATTCCTCTGCATTGTTTTTAGAATTTAGTTGTGTTAGAAACTGTGCCATGAAACTCCCATTGAGGATGGCCTTAAACCATCTTCAAGAGTTTCTTTAATTTTTCTCCTAAATGCCCATGTTTCCCAACTTCTAAAATTGTACTACTATTAGGAGAAAGAAAAATATCTCTAAGGCTACGTTTGAATGTAGATATTGAAGATGTTGGCATTGAATTAGATACAATACCAAATCAGCATGGTATTAGAAATAACTTACAATGTCAAAGCTATTGTTTAAATGTACAAAGAATTTACCGATCTCTCTCCCCAGATCCACTGCAGTTCACGCCGGAGCCGGGCCCGGCTGAGGCGTCGGCCTTAGGGCCCACGCGAGCTTGAGCCTGGCCATGGATGCGCTCCATGACCCGCGCCTCCATGGGGAAGAGGAGGGCATCATGCTCCGACAACCATGGGGAGAGGAGAGGAGCTCGTGTCGCTCACCGGCCATGGGGAGAGGAGGAGCTCGCGCCGCTGGCCGGCCATAGGGGAGACGAGAGGAGCCCGCGCCGCTGGGCGTCCATGGGGGAGGAGAGGAGCCCGCGCGCCCGACCATGGGGGAAAGAGGAGCCCGCGCCGCCACTAATGGGGAGGAAGAGGAGTGGAGCGCGTGCCGCCGGCCATAGGGAAGAGGAGAGGAGCTCCTGTCGCCGGCCATGGGGGGAGGAAGAGGAGCCGCGCGGCTGGCCGGCCATGGGGGAGGAGAGGAGCCCGCGCGCCCGACCATGGGGGGGGGGGGGGGGAAGAGGAGCCCGCGCCGCCACTGATGGGGAGGAAGAGGAGTGGAGCGCGCGCCGCCAGCCATGGGGAAGAGGAGAGGAGCTCGCGTCGCCGGGCATGGGGGGAGGAAGAGGAGCCCACGCCACAGGCCACAAGGAAGAGGGCGCTCGCCCGTTGTCGCTCGCCCACGGAGGGGTCCGATTCCACTCAATATAGAGGGGTCGGGCTCCGTATTGGGATAGGCCTATTCCAGTTATATGCCAATACCAAGGGATTAGACCTTCAATGCCAAATCTCAATTCCGCGTACATCCAAACAACAACATTGAGGAAATCTGATTCCAATTCCAATGTCTGGGCTCCAATATCTACCTCCGAACACAGTCTAATAGTTTATAATATTTTATATTTCTAAATAAATCAAATTTGGTCCACTTGTTTTTTTTGTTTCATTTTTTTCTCGGTGGAAAGTAATCGGGGTCGCTCGTTGTTACGGCGCCGCCGCAGCTGTAGCCTGCGCTTCGGGCCGGCCCTAGGGGTGGGCTGAGTGTGCGGCCGACCTAGGCCTCCAATTTAGATAGATATTAGTATTAGTACAGGAGCATCTTCAATAGATTAGTCAAAAAGAGTAGTTAAACTTTAAACTTTCTCATTTAACTACTCTGTAAAATAGATTTCACCAAAAATATTATAACACTCCAACAAACTTTGTAAACGAAGAGGCTAAATGACTAGAGTGAATGTGGTGGGACGAAAAGTTACTAAATTTGGAGTCATTTATATAGTCTGTTGGATACGTTTTTCCTTTTATAATAACTAAAGAGTTAAATGCATTGGCGGCCCTTAAACTTGTGGCCCCGTGCCACTTAGGTCCACGAACTCTCAAAATCAAAATCTACACCCCTGAACTTGTTAAGTCGTACACCACATGTCCATACCCCTTCAAGATGTGCTGATTAGGATAATTTTTTTGCAAAAACCACCCTTCCTAGTAATCTTCTACCTTCAGATTGAGATATGTATTCATGTTGATGTGTTCTAGTGCTTGCCAATCCACATACAGTATTTGATTGTCGATCTTTTGCTAATACAGGTGGCCGGCGAGGCTCAGGCTGGATCTCACTCGGGGCTGACGCTTGGCATGAAGCCCAGCCCATCAACGACTATGGCATCAGCGTGCGCTGGGGCAAGCTGCTGGTGCTGACGCTGCACCGCACGGTAGTGCTGCTCCTTTGCATGGCGCTGTCCATCTTCCTGTACGTTGTGGGTGACCTCCATGACCGTGTGCTTAACCTGCTGTGATAGGACGAAGGCATGGTGGACTGACCTCGCGGTGTTGGCCGTGTTGTACTTGCACCTGCTATGCGTTTACCTTCGGCGTGCTCCCTCTCATCAATGTTGTTGCACTGGCCCATCTGCAACCTCCAACCGCGGTCTGCCTCAAGTGGTGGTGGTATGAGCTCATGATCGTGCTATCGGGCCTCCTATGTAACCCACGCTCCACCGTGACGTCCATGGGCATCCTCATTTAGACGAGCTCGACAACTGCCCACAGACGACCGACGGTGGCGTCCTCCGCGGCATAACCCACCTGGTCAGAGGCACGTGCATCAACCTGGTGGGCAGCCGGTAGGGCTGGTGCTGGAATTTGGCGCCCGCCTAGGCTTCGCCGTCCTGCACGTAGTCGGCCTCTCCTCGCAGCTTGAAGCCTCTCCGTCCAGTAGCAGCGGCGACTGATGTCGTGGTTTGGACCGGCATCGCGGAAAGCTCCGCTAGCATATTGACAAAGCTTGTCGGGCGGCCTGGAGGGAAAGGAAACCAGCGGTCGCGGCGGTCCGGCCCGGTGCATTAGCGAGCTGGCGTCAAGCGGCTAGCTGGCATTGAGGTGGTGCCGGACAAGCAGCCAGCTGGTGGGTGTTGAAGGACTGTTAGAGGTACAATATTACTACATAGGGTGATTTGTGCACAATTTTGTCCTAGTCAGCAGCTCTCAAAGGGGTATGGACCTGCGGTGTACGAATTAACAAGTTTAGGAGGGCAGATTTTGGTTTCGAGTGTTTGTGCCAGTGTATTTAACTCATAACTAAATTTACCTTTAGAAACGATTTGACTAATTTTTTGGAGATGCTCTAAGAGCAACTCCAGTGGAGCCCCTAAACAAGCCCCTATTCTAAATCTAGAGACTTGATCCAAAAAAATTCACTCCAATGCACCTCTTATTTGGGCTTCCATTTTAGGAGGGCCCTCAAAGTTTAGTTTCGGGTCCCTAGGAATGAGGCCCTCCTATTCCTCTCTCCCCAAATTAGGGTCTATGACTGGAGTTAGACTTTGAATTTGACCATCAAATTTTACAAGCCATCTCCCAAATAAAAATATAGGGGCTTGATTTGGGGCGGAGATGCTCTAAGACTATTAGTAACGTATGTGGGCTTCTATTGGCTACAACCCAATATAACAATAAGTGCAGGTCTGGTAATGTAGGACTGTGGGACATAATGCCTTCTAGAAGTTTGAATCTGGTAATGACAAAATAAAAAGAAGTGTATATGTATTTATCGAAGAGAATTTCTATTTATCTCTCGGTTGTTTTTGTTACTCTTAATCATTCAGTTTTCAATGGTTGTGATGTTGTTGTGATTTGTGCCATTATTTCGTTTTTTAATTGCTTTCCTGGTGAATGGGCTTGGTTTTTGCTTTAGGCCCATTTCGTTCCTTCAGTTTTTGTTATTTTCCTACTCATGAAAACAGACGGGAGGGGAAAGGTTGTGTTTACAAAAAATTTAGAGAGGGCGGACTGCTTTTTGCTGGCCGGAGGCGGAGGTGCCGAGGGCGTCGCCGGAGCAAGAGGCAGAGCCGGGGGGGGGGGGGGGGGGGGGGGGGGAGGCAACAACGACCGGAGGTGGTGGCGGACACCGACGCGGAGGCAGCGGATGCTGCAGTTTTCGGAGGTAGGCGGAGGTGGAGGTGTCGAGGGCGTCGCCGGTTCAGGCGCCGCTGGAGCTAGAGGCAGGGCCGGGGGCAGAGGCAACAGCGACCGGAGTTGGAGGTGGACACCGACGCGTGAGGCCACGGACGCTGCACAGGTCGAGGTGTTTACACTATTTCTGTTTTTTGTTTGTTTCCATCATGCAAAGGAGTGTAGTTTTCTGAATCTTCTCGTTTGAGGCGGATTCCGTATGTGCATGCTGTACTTTGTGTATTGCTATTTGATTTTTGTTTTATTCATTTTGATTTGACAATCTGTTTGTGCACGGACACATGGGGGGAGGTCAAAGGTTTTCGGATCTGGTGGCCACTAACATTTAGGCATAAGGACTGGGGGGGGGGGGGGCATTTTGCTGGTGTATGATCTTCTAGAATTAGTGTATGTTGGTAGTTGAGCTTGTACGTTTGATTTATTATGGATTTTTCATTGCTAATTTGTTTCAATCATCGACATTGTAAAGCTCTGTTATAGTTTTGTCATGTAGTTATGTTTGTATTGTTCAGTTAAGTGTCACTTTATGTTCTAACTGTTAGTGTTGTTGGGTGTTAGTGTAAATTGATGCATTAGTGAGTGTGATTTGTATATCTCCCTTGTGCTCTATCAATCAAGTGCATTTGAGTTATATGATTGCTTTTTTTTTTGGGTTTGATTGTAAACTGATGCATTAGTGTATCAAGAGAAGGTGGATGATTTGGACTAGGTGGCAGCAAGTTATGTCTATGATGAAAGGAGCGTCAAAGTTTGATGCCTGCTACCTGAATGAAGTTAGAGTGCAGGCTATTGGAGAGGTTCATGGAGCAGTGCATGATGTCCTGTGACTTGCATTTTGTTTGTTTATTGCGTGCAGTAGATTGAGCTCTGAAGACATCACCATGTGATTATTGATTTGTTGTGCTTCCACACATTTAGGAATTAAGCAACTATAGTTAAATGGATGTGTTGCACTGAGTAGACTTTGCACAATGCCTTTATTAAGATTACATATATGCACTGTGGTTCAGTGTTACTTTCAGGTTCATATATGGCTTCGTAAATTCTAGATATTAGTTGTTCTTCACGGAAGCTTGTCTCAATTAGTGGATTTAATTTTTGTTTACATATTATTCATTTTGGAGATTGAGGTTATCAGTGTTTCAGGTTGCCCTTTCAGATGGCTACCTACTTGAATCATAGATATTAGTTTGTTCTTCGTTTCAGTGTTTTAAGTTTTTGTGGTTACAATACTATGATATCCCTATTATTTATGTCTCATTATGTTCTAGTAGTGCTTTTGATTTGTTCTTTGGTAATATCAATCAATACTTTCAGTATCCTGTCGTGGTATCTGCGGTTTATCTATGTATTCTGAAGCTTATTTTTTACATGTGAGATGATCTAAGCAACAGTGCATCAAGGCCATTTTTCTTGATTAGCAGTGCATATAGTTAATTGTTTGTTGCTTTCCCGTAAATTTGGATTTTCACTTAATTTTCATATATCAGCACCATGATTTTAATTGGTGGTTATGAACCAGTCTTTTGTCTCTGTTCTTAGTTTACCTTCTTTTAATGATTAGGGTTAAGCAGTAGTATCATTTTTATTTAACCAATTATAGTTTTTTCCTTTAGATGACTACTAAAAGGACAAGATTCACAGAATCTGATGTTGACACTACAAAAGGAGCTCATCACCGTGAACCTAAACATCAGTGGGACAATAATAATGTATTTTTCCAATAATTTTGAGTAATCTATCTTTGTTTTCATTTTTGTCATTTATAAATTGAGTACTTTTTTTTTTGCAGGATCTTTCTGGTGCACATATACTGTTGAAGGAGGAATTTATTGACTTCTGTAAATCAAAGGTGTTTGTAGTTGTTTTTTTCGAAATGATATTTTTTGTCGGGATTTCAGATGCTTTGTTTAACATATTTTTCACATATTAACTTATTCTCCTATTATAGATATCAAATCAGGATAACAAATTAGATCACCACTCCAAGAAAATTCATAATACAGTAAAGAAGGTAACTGCTTGACACCACAATTTATATTAAGTTTAATATCATTTTTATCTACTTGTCTTTTGTAATTTCTAACTGTAATTTTTTGTTCTTGTTTATTAAAGACATCTATTGATTCATATAACTTCAAGGAAAAACTTGTCCTCTACTTTGGTGACTACTTGCCCGCAACAGTAAGTGTTTGTGTGTTAATTAGATTTTATTCTTCGTTCTATATTCTGCTATTTCAATTTTTTTATTTTTAAAATTTTTCCTTCTAGGTCATCAATGAACTATGTGCACTCGTTCATGAGAATTCATACGATAAATGCAGTTATTGTGCTTTGCCTACCGAGAGTTTAGTTCTTGGTGTACTGCAAATTTTAGTAGATGCTGGGTCTAAAATATGTGAGTCAGTAGACAAGAATGTTCATGTTTCTGCAAGCAAAGTAACAAACCCAACCAAGGTCGATCGTGATGAGGCTGATAGGACAATGCAAAAATCTGCAGAAGGTTATGCTTTTTCATTAGTTGCTTTTCTTATATGCTTTTTCATATGATTTATTATTAAATGGGGTATGTTTTTACTAGGGAATAAACATGCATCTATGCTAATGCATACTAAAAGAATGGATAAAGTGAATTTTATATCTAGTAGAGAGGCATTAGACAAGAATGAAACCACATATCCAGATCAGAATCAATGCTTCAATGATTCTCCACATGTTGGCACTGAGGTGATCCTGAACTTTTTATAGGTCTTGTGTTCTTCTAATGTATTTCTTTTATTTGTTATACTGATGCATCATGTTTAAATTTAGAATCCAATTGGAACCAAAGATACTTTTGATGCAATGATGGGCAAAATGAAGAATATTATAGTTCTGGATACTCCACTGGTTATGAAAAATAAATCTTGTTATGGAACTATGTTTGAATCCGATCCAGGTTGTGTTTTCTATTTTATTTGTCACATTTATTCATTTAAGAATTCTTGTTTTGTTTTTTTATTGAGTTCAATGTGTTTGTTATATACAGAATCTATTAACCCTATGAAAAAGAGGATTAAGCTTGATCATTCAGTTTCACGTATGTGTCCATTAGCAAGTACAATGTCCCAAATTCATGACCCACTCAATGTCGTAATTGATGTTGATGAAATAAAGAATAAAGATTTGACATCTCATGAAATTTTGCATCAGAATGCTAAGGTAATATATTTTACATGGCTTCTGTTTGTTAAATATAACAGAGATCATTGTCATGTTGTTAATATGCATTTTGCTAATGTAAGTGTTCATTTTGACCTTTTTTGGCAGGGCTCCTCTGATAGGAATGTATTAGTATCGAATGCCAATGCTAGAAGTTGTGACCTTGCTAAAATATCAGATCAGATATACAACCAAAAGAATTTCCCTGCTTCTGATAGTAAAAAAAATGCTGAAACAAAAAGTATCAAGTCAGTGGAAAAAGAACCATCCAATATGTTGACTAAGACCTTCGTTCAGTTAAAGAGTACTTCTCAATTGTCACCCCAGTTTCAAGTAACTGATGAAGAAAGACGTTACTATGACATTATGTGTGGTCTTGCATATAGCCAATGGAAGTGGTATGTCTTTTAAGTTTGATGAATTGCAATCAATTTGTATGTTGTCTTTTATATTATTTGTAGCAATATTTTTTTTAGATTTAATGTTGGCTATTAATTATTATTTAGCTTTCCTGCTGTCAAGTTTTACAAGACAAGTGTGACATACTCTTCGTTGGGAGAATCAGTGGAGCCCGGTGGCCTCGTTGATAATTTTTTTATTACTGGTTTTTGTTGCAAACTATTTGAAGATTATCACCCAAGGCGTTCAAAGAAGCACTATTTCTATCCAACAGTTGGGGTTTGTATTTTTTTTCCAATTGGTCCTTTTTTATTTACCTCCATGTAAAGTTCTATTTTCTTATGCCCAAGTTTTTTTAGGGATGTTTATTGACATACAATTCTCAATACGACATAACTGTTGTGAAGAACTCTTTCCATGGGACAAATTCTGCACACAAGCTACACTTATCTGAAAAGGTACCTCTCTTTTAATTTTAGTATTTATTTTTATCTTTTTAGTGTTGTTTAGAATTTTTCATGAAAAAGTTTTCAGTATCTGAATATTGAAGATTGACTAGTCATCAACTTTCAGTAGTCATCAGTATCTGAACATTCACTAGGCATCAGTATTTGAACAGTAACTAGTTTGGCAACCTTCTCATGTCTTTAACATTTTGTTTTTGGTAACTTTTTGTAACGTATCTTTTTATCTATATTCAGCTCTGCTTCCCCGTATGGTAAAAGAAACATTGGTTTGTATTCATCGTGGACTTGACAAACAAGTTGTTTGTTTTCTTGGACTCATACTATGATAGAGTTGATCATTTCCAAACCTCCGTGAGGGACAGACTTGTATGTATTATTCATCAAACAATTTTTGTTTCAACATTTATGCAACCTTTTTTATTAATTTTTTATTTGTGCTTGTGGCATTATATTTTTTTAGATTACTTCATTTAAGGAATGCTGGTATGAACATGCTGATGTTAAACTAGATCTCGAGAATTTTTCAGTTGAATATCCATCAGTTCCAAAACAATCAAACGTGTAAGTATTTTTCACTTTTTTTATTTGTGTTCCTCTGTAGTAATTTGGTCATGTTTCTTATATATTTATTGTATTCAGCCACGATTGTGGTATATTTGCCATTAAGTTTATGGAGCTATGGGACAATAGCCTAGACATGAGGATGTTGTTCAGCCAATGTGACATTCCTAATATCAGAATCAAGCTTGCAATGTGTCTATTCTTAGACACGTCTTTAGTAAGGAAGATCTATGATGAGGTATTTTGTCTTTTTTCAAAAACATTTTTTTGTGTGGCTGTAATAATCACAGGGTACTGTTTTATTTACCATGTTTTATTTTTGATTTTTTTTGCAGGGCATCAATCCTCGTCTTTGTAATTAGTTGGATACAAGGCATAAATAGTTAAAAATATTTTCTTATTGTTCATAGGTTAAAATCTAATAGCACACGTCATAGTACATGTCCCCATAGTATTGTTACTATGTCAGGCTACATAATATTGACACTATCCTACTCAATGTAATCAGATACCACAAAGACAGGGGTTATTCATATGTTATTTTTCCGGGTGTTTTCTTTGTCTATATACCTCCCACTTTTGTGTGGTGGAGATATTTCTTAAGATTCATGCTCAGTTTAGTAACTTCTCCTTTTGCTGTGTGTTGTGGACCTTGTGTGTTTGTGGTGTTTGGTATTTTCTTGAAATCTCCCGCTGACGGAGTTGTATGCCGCTTGCCTCGACAACTTCGCGGTATTTTGTTACCTGCGGCTGAAGCCGAGGCTCACGTTTAGGTTCCTGTAACCATGACTTTCATTCATTTTTGGTTTGGGTGTGGGCACGAGTTCTGGATCTGCCTTCTCATCCTCACTTACATCCCAGGCTTCCTGCCATCTCCACTTAGAAGCTTATTAATTTAGCTACTATTGTCCCTTGTTTGCTCGATGGTAGGTTGCCGATTTCAATACCTACTAATACCTCGTAGCACTTGTGTTGCTGTTATCTGATTGTATTTATCTATTCATATGCCAATTGAGCCACATTGTTTGTCAGTATTGATTCACACATTGTTTGTCAGTATTGATTCAGACATTTCGGTGTATAGTCTTTCAGATTCAGTTATACTTCAATGTTCATTGTTTCAAATTCAGTTTTCTTTGGTCTCAGATCAGTTATATTTTATCAGTGTTTTTTTTAAATTTCAGTGAACTGTGATTTGGATGGATGGTGGTGATTTGTGAACTTTTGTTAAGTTAATATATGTGAATAGGAGGAGTGTCTGACATCTGAATTTAACTGAAACTTTTGTTCAGTTAAGTTTCAGTACTATGATCTAACTTGATGGATGTTAACACATTTGAATTTTGTTAAAATATTCCTCCTAGAATACAGAAGTGCTTTGCTCATGTTGGCATATCTGAATTTTGCTAGCTTGCTAGGTGTTTCAGTCGTATTTATTGTTCAAGTTTCAAAGTCTGATAGGTTCAGTTTATTTCATCTATCAGTTTAGTCATTTTGTTTTCAATATTAGATATCAATTTTTAATTTTCAGTCTTGAATATATTTTTTCAGTCCAAATTCCAATACTAAATATTTAATACTGATAAGGACCGATTTGTCGGTTTGGTGTCTCAGTTTCATTAACAAGTTCAGCAACCAGTCATAGGGGACCGATTTCTCGGTTTGGTGTGCTCAGTTATTCTTCTGTCACTGAGCACTAGTCACATTTGTCTTTCAGAGTTTTTCAATTTTTCAATTTAACAGTTCTGAACCAGTAAACATTGAAGGATAAAATTTTTATTTCTCAGTTTAATGAGGTATGACATTCAGTGTTTCAGTATTCCTTTCAGTTTAATGAGTTTGAGATTCAGTCGTTCAGCGTCAGTACTCACATGTATTATTTTTTCTTTCTTTGTTTTCTTGTTTGATGATTCCTAAATTTTTGGAATATATAATGTTGATTTCGTTTCTTCTTGATCCAGAGCAAGAGGAGCATGCATGCACGCATGATGCTAGCTAGGCCACCAATAAAACAATATAAACTTTTGGTAGGTTATATTAGCTGGTAGTTAATTATGGTTGTCTAGTAGCCATCTGCCCAAGTTCTCTTGATGGCACCATGCAGTACTTTTGTGTCCTGTAGCTGGTTCTGGACTTTGTGTTTAGAAAGTTCAGTTCTACAACTCTTGGTTTGAATCTCTACGTCCTTTTTGTGAATTCAATCCATCAATTTATCAACTTATAACAAGTATCATACTTGAGTAATCAGGTCTTTTTATTAGTTGTTAGCATTCAGGTTTATGTTTTATCCATCATATCCAGTAAACAAGACAAGATAGAAATTAACAAATATCTTTTTGACATACAAGATAGTGAATTACATATCGGGTGTCATAACATCCTATTACATAATTTATAAAATATTTTTGTGTCTTGATAGTAGATGATCATCATCCTTTTCTCTCTGGTCCTATTTGTTGCCTTTTTTCTTCATGCCATCATGTCTACAGCATTGAGCTCAGGTGCTTGAAGATGTTGCTGCCCTGACATTGTTTTTAATGTAGAATTAGTATATAAGGATATATTTGCAGATTTACATTAGTTATCAGTGCTATTTATTGTTTGCTTTTCAAAATTTGAATTTGTTGCTATTGTATTACCTTTTTTGCTGGAAGGCCTTGCATCTTCTTTTGTTTTTTTCTTGATGCTCTTTGATTTGCTCGTTGTTGTCTTCTTCTTTTTCTGCTTCTCTATCTTTTTTTTTCTTTCATTTTCGCTTTTCCAACAATTGTTTCCTCCCTTTTCTTTCGCGGTCTTCCCTTTGATTTGACTTTGTCAGGATTCTGAATTGTAATACTGTAGCTACTTTGTCCCCCCTCTAAAATTCTATTTGTTATACTCCTCCTATTAACACTTTGGTCTCGGCTTCTTGTATTGTTTTCTTCTTCGTCTTCTATTGCTTTCATTTCAGTTTCCATTAATTCATTCATTTCAAGCAAGTACTGGTATTTCTTTTCTATAGTTGCTCCAACTAATGCCAATTTCAGAAATTTCTTTGTCAGATCAGTAAGTTTGTCAGATTCATCTTCTTCAATGGAATCAACTGTATCTTCAATTGCTTTTGTTATCCCAATCAGGTATTGACTTCTTGTATTTGTTCTTGATCCTTTAGATGCAAGTGTGACCAGCATTCTAAACAGATAATTGAACCGAAGTGTGCTATTTTCTGCTGCCCTATTGCAGGTAATTCTGTTTGAATTTTCTTTTCATTCTTTCTCCACCTGTCTAATACATATTTTTCTGGAATTTCACTTGTTCTCAAGTGCAGCATAACCTTCAAACAATGAGAGCATAAAATTCCATCTTTATCAAATTTCCCACAGATGCATGCATACTCCTTCTCTGGTAAGTTCACTAGGACAATGTATTTCCTCAGTCTATATTGTTGTTCATTCATATTGGCGTCAACGTAAACCTCATAAGCTTGTTCATATTGAAGAGTGTCTGCCTGAAGTCCTGTAGTTTCCCTTAGTTGCTGTTGGAACTTGACAAATATTGCTTTGTTATAGTGTTCCCTTGCTTGCTTCTCAATGTTATATTTTGACCACAGTATCTTTCTTTTTCTATTTCTTGTGTGGTAGTCATTTCTATCTTCTCTATTGTGTATAGTGTCAGCGATTCTCTGATATTCATTTAGAGAGCTCATGACACTAAACTGTGGTCCAACTCCTTTTTTGAACACTGAATTAGTCCCTTCACTCCTTGCTGTTGTTTGAATGAATGGAAAGAACGCATTCTTGAAGTACACTGGCACCATAATTCTTATTTTTGCCAGAGATCTTGCAAGCACTTTATATTGTGTAGGTCATAATCATTTACCATTTTCATCCATAGCTCTTCAAACTCTTGTTCTGTTACTGAGTTCTCCAATATATCTTTGAATTCTTCATATAGGCCTTTTTTTTTGATTTGAATACCTTGACCATTTTTTCTTCTAGATTCTTCTTCACATGGAACCAACATATTCTATGCCTTGCACTTGGAAAAACTTGTGATAGTGCTTTCATCATGCTGCATCTTGATCTGTTATAACTGATCGTGGGTGCTTGTCATTCATTGCGCTCAAAAATTGCTTGAAAATCCACATGAATGTTTCTGTTGTTTCATCTCCCAAGAACGCACAAGCAAATATGTATGTGTTTCCATGTGCTGAGATACCCACAATGGATGCAAATGGGAGATTGTACTTGTTAGTAAGAAATGTTGTGTCAAAGCTAATGCAGTCCCCATATGTTTTGTAATACTCTCTAGCTTTTGCGTCAGCCCAAAAAATGTTCCTGACTTTATTTGACTCATCCATGTCAATCGAGTAATAGAACCCATGGTTTTCGGCTTGCTTCTCACTGAAAAACTTCAGTACTTGTGTCATGTCATTCATTGTCCTTTCTCTCCCTACCTTGCTGTTGTAATTTGCCACATCCTTGTCATCATATGACAGGGCTGCTCTTCCGCCTCTCATATATGACAGAATGGCAACCATATTCCTTGTAGGGATGTTTACTTTCTTCAGTGTTCTAATCATAGCTTTTTCTTCTGTTGTCATGTATTTGTGGGTCCTAAAGAACTTTACTTCTGAAATTGTCCCAATTTCATGATTGTGTTCCAAATGTGCAGATGCTATGGTCCAAACTCCACTGGCCTCTTTGATAATTATGGAAACTTTACAACCTGTTTTTGCAATGACACTTGTTTGTCTCTCAGGTACTATTGACTCCATTGGATCTTCATCTTTGTCATATTGTTTTCCATACTTATTGCATCTCATAGTTATCTTTGTGACTTCATTATTTCTTTTCTTGCTTGTAGTGTGGTAGCTGCTAGCAAGTACTAGTGAAAAGTGAGCCAAATAAGCATATTCACTACAAAATCTTTGTGCCTCATCTGAACTGTTGAAGCGCATTTCTGCTTCAGGTATATCTTTCTTCTCTATCTCTGGCATTGTTCCATTTTGTTGTCCCTCTATTGGTTCTGTCCCTAGGAACATTTCAATATCTTCTTCTGATATGTCTGCAATTCTTTGATGTGCATCATTAGCATTTTCTGTTTCAAGTTGTTGGCAGTATGTATCCACCTGTACCTGCATGTTTTTTTTGTATACGTCAAAATTTGATGTTTAGCAATGAAAAAACAATCATAACTGAGTAGTATGGATTATTGATATCTTTTTTTTGTGTGAAGGCATATTTTTGCACTTACTGATTCCAAGTTCATGGATTCAAATATACTTTGATCCCATGGATTGACTTCATGGTCCATGTTGTCTTCTTCAGCGTCTTCTCCTTTCTCCTCTTCAGTATTCTCTTTGTAGATAATTTCATTTTCTACTTCTGTAGTGACTATTGCCATTTGTGAAATAATGCAATCTGCATTTTTTTAGTTGCATCTTCCTCATCAAACCTGCTTGTAGTAGTGAACATTGATGTCTGCAGATTGAAAACGATAAATAAATGGGTTAGCAGTTGTTTTTATGGTCTTAACTTTTGGTTTTTCAACACAACAGATGTTTTGATGATCTGACCTCAAAATTTGTAGCATCTTGTAGGATTAAATCAGTGAAGGTACGTGGTAGCCCCTGTATATGATGTACCAGACACAATTATATTAGCTAATATAATCGGAGTTGTAACTAAATGTTGAAATTAAATAGAATGACAAACTAGGCAGGTCCAGCATCCGTTAGCTGGCGAGCACAACTTTTTTGTGTAACAAGGGGTTTTCTGTTCTTTTTTTTCAGTAAAACCTTTTGTGTTTTGTCTACCCTTTAAAAAGCTCTATAAAACATCTCGTCTAAGCTGAGACGAGGATTTCTAAATTACTTCTCCATTTTTTTGTGTAGATAAGGAAACCAAGTTCCAGCAAAAGGACTTCTCCATCTAAGGGACTGGTACGCATATACGCTATAGCAGACCTTTTGTATTTTTGCTCAAATGCTTGGCTAGAGATTTTGAGAAAGTGAGAATTGGATGGCTGGGTCTGCTATAATGTGTTTTTTTATATAGAGTTCACCAATTTGGAGTCTGGATTAACTATCTGAGTCAGACTATTTTCCAAACCCAGATTCACCATGTGTTACACTACTCCATCCCATGTGGTAAAACAGTGTATAGCTTGGATGTAAATATCAAATACAGGGGGGAAAATTATACACTATTAACATAGGTTTTTGGCAAATGAGTCTGTCCTTTTTTTGGGGAACCTAATATGCCAGTGATTGATATAGGACAGACTAGGGTCATAGGTTTGGACTGTGAAGAGAAAAACAGTGGGGGGGCAACAAACATCAACCCATGATATTATCTTTTGTTTAGAACCCCAGTGCCCAACATTACACCAAAGTCAAACTCCACTCCACCACAAGCATCATGAACAGTATCAAATGTTTATCTGTACCTCTTCATAGCTGCGAACACCATCCATTGCATTTATCTCTGTAGCATTTCCTTCTGATGTTGCTATGCTTTTTTCAACATAATTTAGAATACTTTCGCTACTTGGGGAAAGCTGGATGGTTGAGTTTCTGTATGTACATTGGGTCTTCTCTTGCACATCTTGTAATTTGTAATTCTGAATAAATACATTGACAGTGACAACAGTTAGAGTCATAGTTATTTTTTTGTGGTAAAATTATGCACTGTTGTCAGGTTTTACAAGTTCCGTTTATTGTATTGAACTATGAGACCTTAAATAAGGTACTTAGCTTTTGAGCAAATTTTTTTGGAATTTCAGTATATGCAACAAGAAACACTGAATTTAGTACATTATGATAAAAAGTTACCTGCTCTCTTGCTGCATCATCTTGCTTGAGGATTGCTATGATTCTTGATGCCTACGTATCATTAATTAGAATGTGTAAGCTTTTTATATTGATATTAGAACTACTGGCATGCTTATTTAGTGATCTTTTTTTGTTCTTCAGGTTTGATGTTTTTTTGTTAATTTGATTATCTAGATCTTAGGTCCTGCATATTAAAATTTAATGGATTGTGCTCAGAAAACTAAAATTGATGGCTACACAACTCACTGTTTGCAGCAGGCATGATTATAAAGTATCAAGATGCATTCAGGTAGTGATCTTTTTGTTCTTCAGGTTTGATGTTTTTTTTGATAATTTGATTATCTAAATCTTTAGGTCTTACATATGGAAATTTAATGGATTGTGCTCAGAAAACTAAATGTTGATGGCTACACAACTCACTGATTCCAGCAGGCATGATTACAAAGGATCAAGATGCATTCAGGTAGTGATCTTTTTGTTCTTCAGGTTTGATGTTTTTTTTTTGTTAATTTGATTATCTAGATCTTAGGTCTTGCATATGGAAATTTAATGGATTGTGCTCAGAAAACTAAAATTGATGGCTACACAACTCACTGATTCCAGCAGGCATGATTATGAAGGATCAAGATGCATTCAGGTAATTCGAACTTTGAATTAGTTTTCTTTGGATCTAGTTACTTTACCTTTGTTTCCTGATGATTATTTCTTCTTTTTCTTGTGTTTGAATCTTCTGTTTACCCTTCCCCTTTATCCTCATCGCATCTGTTCTGTATGGTTTGGTTTGGGTTGGCTTTTTGGTTCTTTCTTGGCAGTCAAGTTGATCCCTTCTTCGTTCTTTTATGTGTCACGTGAGCACGTGAGATTTATTCTGTCTGGGGAATACATCGGATCTGGTGGAGCCGTGGAGGTTTGTTCTGTTTGGTCCACCTGTTCCAGAGATTCGGTTGTTGGCTTCAGATTGGCCCAAAAGTAGATGTGTTTGTGCCTAGATGATCAGTTGTTCAATGAGATTGATACTAGTATTCCACTATTCCTACTGTAGACGTCATGGCTGCCCGCAAGTCATTGCTGCGAAGAGAATTGGAAGATTCTTCATCAGACGACGATGATTATTTTATCTTATCAGCAGCTACAATTGTTGGAATATATTCAAATAAAAAAGGAAGACATGGTGGTTCTATATCAGAGGATAAAGTACCTGCGGCGGCGGCGGCCAAGATCACGTGCCAATCTCCCAGCGGCGACGACCAGGATGGAGGAAACTCTAGGACCGAACAAAACTCGAATCCAACAAACTGCGAGGAGAAAATCGATGGAATAACTAAGACGGTGAGCGTTGGAGTCGATCTTCAACCTGGACGGCGAGCTATGGTGGATGAGCGAGGTCGATCGGTCTATGTATGCAAAGAAACAACCAGTGATGGAGGAGGAGCACGGGAAGAAGGAAGCCGCGCCAAAAGACGGCCCGAGAAGAGGGAGCCGCGCGAAAGCACCGTATCCACGCGAGGAAGTAAGTCTGCGCGCAAAGTTACTCGAAACACAGGGTGAATTTCCTAAGTCCCCAAATGTTAGGAGAATATATATTATAAATTGTTGGAGTGAGATTTTTTTTATTTTCCTCAAAAATAAGTATTAGAAAGACAAATAGGAAACTCTTGGAGATGCTTAGGGACCTAAATAACATCTTTATCAAGTTTAGTTTGTTGGTGCATTTTATGGCCTGTTTGGACTACTCCGCTCCACATTTTTCAGCTCTGCTTCATATTTTTTAGTGAGTCAAACGGTTTCAGCTTTACGCACACAGCTCCAGAAAAAAAGGTGAAGTTGTGAGAGCACCTAAAGAGGTACTCCACAAACTCTAGTTTTTTGTGGAGCTGCTCTACATTGGAGTTTAGGCCCTTACTCATATATCAATCAACATATTCATGGCTACAATCAACGTTCATATTCATTGAATGTTCAATGGCCCTATGGCTCAATAATCCATTAGATTATTATATTATTTATATTTATATTAAGTAAAGAACATAAAAAAATGACATGGATTATAGTATTGGAGACTAAGAATGAATATCTACCTCGATCAATATCAGGTGCCAAAATTTTAATTATATATAGAAACTCATTTGTTAATTACAATGGTTAGAACAATTTATAACAATGAATATATATATATATTATATATATATATATATATATATATATATATATATATATATATATATATATATGATGTAAACTAAATCACAGTAGTATTAAATCTAACTTAATATTTCCTTTTGAATGACATTTTTTATATCATTAGTCGTCAGACAACATTTGCTATATGAATAGCTTTTAAACAGTTTCAATGGATACATCACTAGAAACTCTAAAACTAGATAATATCATTAATCATCATAACACAAATTTTAAATAATTTTAATGTGTCCTTATCTCATAGATGCAGAGAACAATATGATATTCCATGATTTTTTACTAGATAAATGTTCATTGATTGCACTGGGTCATAATTTTTAAAGTAAACCTTAGAAATCAAATGTGAACTCGTGTGAGCTCTAAGGAATATGCATCAGACACAGATACATGGATCTAGTCTCCATATTGATAGAAACCCGGACAAGACAAGGCCACAGATGATGGCGTTAGAGTCTTTTTAATTAGGTGTAAAGAAATATGGATGAGTAGAAAAAAGTAATGAAAATACACTTAACACATCGGGTTTGGTCTCTATATATCAACACTTAATAATAAAGAGATAACAAATTAAGGTGCAAGACAAAGACAACCTATGCCCAGAGGCAGCGAGCTGTATGGCCACATGCTCGTGTGCTACGCTCCCTGTTGTGCTTATGTCGACCATGTAGCATGCTTCGTTCTTGGCCTTCTTTGCCGTTAGCCATAGACCGTTTTGCACTGCATAGCAGTTGCATGTCTTGGCCATGCAAAAGGCGCACCGATATCTCCCCACGGTAGCACCTACGTGGCCACCTAGACATGATGCAATTGTTGTTCTCGGTGCACTTCTCCGAGCCGCCATGCTCCTCCATCTAGTACTCCAAACAACATCAAGATCTTGGGGGTAGCACCACTGTGTTAGTCCAGTCTTATGTTACACCTATTGGCCACCTTTCTGGGTTCGTCATCGAATGCTCCCTCCACTACACACTAGGTGCCGTCACAACAACAACGTAGGAGGTCGGCGTAGGTGTTGACGGTAGATAACTACAACTTTTAGCCATCAACCATCTATGAGAGAGGGTATAAAATCATTGACCAACATTTAGGGGTTAAACTAACAAGATTCTACGAGTTTTGGTGATTATGTATCTCTGTAGTGTTTTATCTTAAAAAACATAAAGCATGACTTAAACACAAGAAGAAAATAGAAATTCCTCGACATAGGAAGGATCTAGAAGGAACCAGAACTACCATGGAGAAGTAGAGGGTGAGCCACCACCAGGTGAGGCCGACTGGCCTATCTCGGGCCTACTTCGGCAAGCGGCCTCCCACCAACCTAGACGATGCATTCCATCCGTCGATGAAATCGGTTTGATTCAATGGCTCATGTTGATCCCTAGGGCTGTAAAAAGAGCCCCAGACCCCCTCCCTAAGAGATACCGGAGCCGAAGAAACCCTAAGAAGCATTATCTCCTTTGCTCATGAGAGCTAGGGTTCTACCGAGATTAGATTAGAACTCCAATACCTCAAAATTCAAGTATAGCCTAGCTAGATAGGCTCAGAATTCTGGATCTATCATCTAGAAGCTGATATAGCTCTTGTATCTCTTCATTTATTATGCTTATGGTTTGCTCTAGTAGATTATTTGATGTAGTCTTAATTGATAATGAGTTTATGCATATGTTCATAAAGCGTTTAGCTCAGTACTCGAGTGAGTTAAGTGGTCGACATTACGTAAGCGTGTTGCTTATATGTTGTTTACATGCGGATGCATGCATTTTATAGGTCAGGCCATGTGGTAGATCATGGGTGTAACAATCCTGTTGAGTCCTATGTAGTCCACTCTTCATTTATAGGACAAGTAGAACCTGAGTACAATAGAAGACAAACTTGTTCTTAATCTTCCTTAGTAATGTTTCTTATGGATGGATCCAATATCTTTAATTTTATGAATGAGAGTATATATATGCTAAAGTAGATGTAAAGAACTAGTAAATAAGAAATGACTTAGCAGTTCCATCTCTTAACTTCTCTTAACTAATCTCCTGTTAGCCTTTACTTCATTAAAGAATCTCTATTTGTGTCTTTGAAAAATATTTATCATTAATGTCTTATACTTATATATATAGAGTTTACCCTTGATAAAGTATATTTCTATAATATGGATTTTACCATAAGTATATATATTTGTCAATTATATCAGCCACTATTCCTCCTTGTTGTAAAATATAAATACGACACTGGGTTTACTCCCGACAAAATGTTGCAGTGGTATTATATATGTGCGCTTGCAGATACTTTTATTGTCATTCTAAAGATAAGTAGTATGTTTATAAATACCAAACCCAAAGCACTCTTGGTGTCATTGCTAGGGATGATAACCTAATATTCATGATGATGTTAGGAGTGTCAACAGTAGGTAGGGTGTCTAGCACCTGAGCCTTCTTTCCGTTTACTACTAGTTAGGGGCTGCTTCTGTTTCTAGTTATGCATACGTGGGGAGATCGACAGAGATGTTACTCTGACATGGACAATGCGAACTCGATAGACGTGGGTAGTCAATCAGCGGCGTGATTTTCTAGGCAACGGCGATAACATGTCCATATGGAGAGGACAAAGATTTATATAGTTTGATTATGATATGATTCTTATTCACGATATAAGGATTATAGAGATAGGCTTCCTCGTTAACGATGGAGTTCTCCATCGTTCTCGGTAGTTAAAGAGACGGAGAAAAATGAATGGACAAAAAAAATGAGCTGAATTTTTTAGCTCTTTATTTTAGATATAGATATACGCATATATATAAGTATAGATATAGATAAATATAAATTCAGACACAGCAGATAACTGAACATCCACTTTCAGCGCTAACTATACCGGACATGTTCTCAAGCTGGAACGAGAGCCACCTCCGTGGACACAACAGTCAACTACTGCACTCACTGCAAGTATATAGCCAGGACCCGGAAAGAGACGAGAAGCGCTAATTAATATCCCCTCATTCGTTCGTTCGTTACGAGATCAATCACGACCGGATGGGAAAATGCAGAATAGTGCTCGCAGGCCGGGGCCCGGCCGCAGACGTCGACCCTGCACATGCAAATAGCTGAGAGTGGGACCTCACACACTGCTTCATCTCTGACTCCGCAGCTAGTAGACGATGCCAAGTGGACTAGTGTACCAGCCTGACCGTGATGCGGCACGTACGTTGACTCCTGTACGTACGTCGTCATTCAGTTCCGTTGTTACGTACGCCTCTCGATCGTACTCAGGGTTCAGACTAGCTATATATTCTCTACTTACGGTACACATGGACATGGACATCCAGACATGCATGGGCCATGCATGAGGGCTTGTTGGCTCATGCGTTCTTGCACATTTCCCGCCGTGTCTTTGATCGCACACGCATGCATGTACTGGTAGGTCCTTTTGTCGAATAATCCATCATGCATCCATCCATCTCGTCGTCCTTCCGCCGAGCGTCTGAACAAATTTCTACTAGTAAGTAGGGTCTGGCTGCGATTGCACTTATTTCGGGTGTGAATATGAAGTGTCCGGCAATCACAATCACGTCAAGGTCATGAGGGCAAAGATATATATCAATATGCTTGATTATTATTAGTATATGCCAATGTTAGCGAGTTATTATAACCAAGTGGATGACGTTCCTTACTTATTCCTTGTGATAATATATCAAAAAACTTATATTATATAGTTACTTTGATTTATGATAATTACTATACTAGTTTATGAGATTATAAACTCCTTACTATGTGGTTTACTATAATAGTAAATATCTTCATGTGTTATAGTAACACAATTATTTGTAAATATGTATTCACTTTATTGTAAATGGAGTTGACTACATAATAATAACGTATTTTGTAGCTGGCTATTGAATATTCCCTCCTATACATATTAATTATATAATCTCCTTCTCCTTGCTCCAACAACATTCAATACAGGGATGATATAACCAGGCAACGACCACAAGATTGGACAAAAAAAAAATTCAATACAAGGATGATATCAGATTTTTTTTTTCACTTGGTATTATATCTGTCCGATCCCCTTCTGGCGGTGTCTGCCTCAAAAACTGTCGGCTGATAATAATCGCATGCATGGACAGGCACTTTCAGTTATGGACTTACACCACACTTCAAATAATCAGTGATTAATTAATCAGCTTCACTCGCTTATTATTTGTGTCGGGTACAAAGGTAAGGGGTACCCTAACCTATGATAATCTAATGCTTAACATAGCAACCATTTTTAAGGCAGAATCCGATCAACCATCCGATCAATGGAAGATGGCCATCAAGCGAAAGGCCTACCTCACCAACAAAAATAGTCAATCATGGGCCAACCCATTTCTGAAGGGACAGAAGGCAGGATCCCCCTCGGCCTCGATCCCTCAAACGACGGAAGTGGGTCGAACGAACGACCCCTCCGTCTCGATCCCTCAAACGACGGAAGGGAGTCGAACGAACGACCCCTCCGCCTCGACCCCTCAAGCGATGGAAAGGGGTCGATCGAATCCTCCCGGGCGACGGAGCAGGAGGTCGATCGAATCCCCCTCAACCTCGACCACCCGAGTGACGGAAGAGGGGTCGATCGAATCCCCCTCGACTTCGACCCCTGATTGACGGACAAGGGGTCGATCGAACGACGCTGTGGGCGGGAGGCTCGATTGGCTTACCTACTCCCAGTATGGGATGAAAAGGATCCAATGCTGCTACCTGTCCCTGCCTAACGCCATGGGCGTCCACTACCACAGTTAAATCCATCAACTCGTCGCCCATACCCGGGCTCTCCGTCGATCGTACGGCCACTGTAGCCACGACTCGAGTACGGGGGCCGAAGGCACCCCTCGAATCTTGAATGGGACAAGCCCTCGACCGCGTTTCTAGGAACGCACCAGGGTTGTACAGGCCTCGGTACCCCTCGACCCGGGGGCTCGACCCTCACCTCCAACCACTATGGTATGGGATCCGTCTCATCCGCTCCGCTTTGGCTACAGAGCTCGTACCCATCTACAGGAGGACAATCACACCATGCCATGCCGTGCGGCAGCGACCAGTCCGCCATCGCCATGCCTCGGGATACCAGAAGGACGGAGGGCCACGCCGCTACAGCGATCGACGTCCCACCACAAGCATGGCGCCATGGACATACCTCCCATGCCGCTACAGTCTAGGGCTCTGTACGCCCATGCCTACCCTTGATCTATAAAAGGGGACGCTGGGATAGAACCAGGGGGATGGCTCAGCGAACCGAGACACCAGCTCTCACCCGCACACACTGAGAACCAAGTCACACATACCACACCCGATCGCTTGATCAACACCTCAAGCAATCAACCGACTCACCTAGGATAGCCCGGCTAGCCCTAGGCGTCAGCTCGCTCCAAGTATCATCATGTAAACCAGCTTGTACTCCCCCCTGTACGAGCACCTCGGTGCAAGATAATACAATCCATCCTCCCCCACTGGACGTAGGGCCTTCTTTGCCCGAACAAGGATAAACCCTGTGTTCTTCTTGCATCACCTCTGGGAGAGGGAGCACGCAATATACAAATTTACTAGTTGGTGGTCTTGACCCCCTGGGGCAAAACACTGACAGTTGGCGTGCCAGGTAGGGGGGCTTTGCGTGTCGATCAACTCCCAACTTCTCTTCCAGATGGAATCCACCATCCCACCACTTCCATTCGCCACCATCATCTGGTTCGGGAGCCTAGAGTTCATGTCCTTGGGCCACGACCACGACGTGGCTCTATTCTCCGTTGGTGACATGGATAGCATCGGCTCCGATTCACCAGGGCCGAGGAGGACCAGACGACGATCCCACCACTCGCACCTCTCTCCTGCGACCAGGAGGGGGCGTGAACGACGCCGCCGCACTCCTCATCGCGCGGATCCTGAGACGCCGGACGCCGCCTCCTCGGCCTCAGCTGGCGACACAGTTCCTCCTTTCGGGGGCCTGTTTGACCTATGCTTGGGGGCCGGGGGCGGGTACCTCCCTGAGCCTGACTTTGGCTTTGCCATACCGTCACCTCAGAGGGTCCCCTCTCAGAGGGTCCCCGTGGATTCTCTGACATACTCAGCCGCGCCGCCACGCAACCTACTTCCACACGGGCTCTACAACAACGCTAGACTTTTTTCTGCTTTTGTAGACTTGCAGATACGGGCACGTTACGAGTCCCCAGGGAACTTGCTACGTGCGACGATCGACCTCGTCACCACCCCTCCATCGGACGAGCGCCCGGAGCCACGACGAGCCCCAGTCCCAGGGTATTACACCTTGGGCACGATCTGGCGACGGCTGGAGGAGGAGCGTCGGGGATCTTTCCCCAACTTCTACCACGGCTACCCCGACTCAGACTCCCCCGATGAGGATTACGATCCCACACGGGAATGCTTCCACCTCATCGAGCCGATTGACTCCCAGGACGACGCCACCGAAGCCGCAGCTGTGAATGCGGGGGGAGGAGGTAACACTACCCCGGTGCACGACGCCGACCTCCCAAACCAGGCTGATCCACCGCAGGATGCCCAGATCGCGCAAGTCCGAGAGCTGCTCACCAAGCTCGAGGAGGAGCGCCTGCGACTTCAGCAGCTTGAGCAGGCCCTCGAGCGAGATCACGGGCAGCCATAGGGTACGGGAGCCCGAGCCCGCGCTTGGAAAGTCCACCGACAGATCGTCGAGGAGGGAGCAAACGAGCGCCACGTCTACAACCGCGCTAGTCAGAATGTCATAGCAGCCGCAATGCTGCTCCGCGACATGCCGGTACCGTCGACGCCCCAAGCGCAACGCATCAGAGAGGAGATCCAGGGGCTCCTCCAAACCGCAGCCGTACAACAGGCGGAGAGCTCGGCCTCGAGGCGCAGAGGAGCTGCTTCCGAGCGGTGGGACATACCCCCTTGACAAGATCGAGAGGCATCTGTCCACCAAGACGAGACACCCCGGGGCCAAGCAGAGCGGCAACCAGCCCGAGAACGCATCGTCGACAATCGACAACCGCAAGACGCGCGACACGACATCAACGACAACAAACGACGCCGACACGGTGATGCTGAGGCTCGAGGGTACAACGATCATCGAGGTGGGTGCTACGATAGTGACGAGGATTGACGTCGATCCCCAAAGCCACCAGGGCCACGAGTCTTCAGCAAGGCGATCCAGCGAACCGCTTTGCCGGGTCGTTTCCATCCACCCGCCAGCCTGGTCAAATACAACGATGAGACCAAGCCAGAGCTCTGGCTTGCTGATTTCAGGTTAGCATGTCAGCTAGGAGGGGCCGACAATGACCACGTCATCATTCGGCAACTCCTGCTCTTCCTCTCCGACACCGCTCGGAGGTGGCTCGAGGAACTCCCCCCGGACATGATCCATGGCTGGTCTGACCTGGTCAGGATCTTTGAGGGGAACTTCAAGGGCACCTACGTGCGGCCGAGAAATACCTGGGATCTCCGCAGCTTCAAGCAGAAGCCAGGGGAGACCCTCCGTGAATTCACCCGACATTTCTCCAAACAACGTACGGAGCTGCCCCACATCTCCGACCACGACGTCATCATGGCATTCGTCGCCGGGACGACATGCAAGGAGTTGGTACGGGAGCTAGGACGGAACACCCCCAAGACCGCCAACGAGCTCATGGACATCATCGCCAACTACGCAGCCGGTGAAGAGGCCATTGGCGCGTTCTTCTGTGGGTCTCCAGATAAGGGGAAGGCTAAGGCGGATGAGCCCGGGGGCTCGAACAATGGGCCCAGGAAGAACAACAACAAAAAGAAGAAGAAGAATCAGCCGGGTCAACGCGACGTCGAGCCCGATGATCTTGTAACTGCGGCTGACCGAAAGAAGCCTCGAGGTCCCCCTCCAGAGGGGGGCGTCTTCGACAAGTTGCTGAAAGAGCCTTGCCCTTACCACAAGGGCCCGACCAACCACAACCTCAAGGACTGTCGCATGCTCAAGAAACACTTCGATTCGCTCAAGAGAGACGACAAAAGGGAGGACCCACAAGACAGGGGCGATGGCAAGAAGGAAGGCTTCCCCGAGATCTTAGGCTGCTTCATGATCTACAGGGGACCCTCGACCCGACTCAGTGCACGTCAACGCAAGAGGGAGCGTCGAGAGATCTTCTCCGTTCGAGCCCAAGCCCCTCGATACCTCGACTGGTCTCACGTACCAATCACCTTTGATCGAGACGACCACCCCGAGCACATCCCCAACGCTGGAGTCTACCCCCTCGTTGTCGACCCCGTCATACTCAACACCCGCCTCACCAAGGTACACATGGATGGAGGCAGCAGCCTCAACATTATCTACGCTGAGACCCTCGATCTCCTGGGCATCCCAAGGACCATGCTCCTACCCAGTGCAGGGGGGTTCCACGGGATCGTCCCAGGGAGGAAGGCGCTCACAATCGGCCGCGTCAGGCTGCCTGTCTGCTTTGGCACCCCCTCGAACTTCAGGAGTGAGGACCTGACCTTTGACGTGGTCGGATTCCACGGCTCCTACCACGCCATCATCAGTCGACCTGGGTACGCCAAGTTCATGGCGATCCCGAACTACACCTACCTCAAGCTAAAGATGCCAGGGCCCAACGGAGTCATCACCATCGACACCTCCTATGAGCACGCTTACGATTGCGACATCGAGTGCGTGGAAAACGCCGAGGCCGCCGAGGTCTCGGCCATCCTCGCGACCCTCGACGACTACTCCAAGGAGATCCCCGACCCCAAGTGGCGCGCCGGCAACTTCGAGCCTGCGGAGGACACCAAGACCATCCCGCTCGACCCCAGCTGCTCGGATGAGAAGGCGCTGACGATCAGCGCCACCCTCGACCCCAGGTGATGAAGGAAGCCGTGCTCGTCGACTTTCTCTGCGCGAATGCTGACATGTTTGCGTGGAGTCCCTCGGACATGCCGGGCATACCGAGGGATGTCGCCGAGCAACGCCTGTGCCGCTTCGATGAAGAGAAGCGCAGGATCATCGGGGAAGAGGTCGACAAGCTTTTGAAGGCCGGGTTCATCAAGGAGGTACATCATCCTGAGTGGTTAGCAAATCCTGTACTAGTCAATAAAAAGAATGGAAAGGATAGAATGTGCGTAGACTACACTAGTTTAAATAAAGCATGTCCTAAGGTTCCTTTTCCATTACCACGTATCGATCAAATAGTTGATTCCACTGCGGGATGTGAAACTCTTTGCTTCCTTGATGCGTATTTTGTCTATCACCAAATAAAGATGAAGGAATCCGATCAACTCGCGACTTCCTTCATCACCCCCTTCGGCATGTTCTGCTATCTCACGATGCCCTTCGGTTTGCGAAACGCCGGGGCCACATACCAACGATTCATGCTTCATGTCTTCGGAAAGCATATAGGGCCAACCGTCGAGGCCTACGTCGATGATATCGTAGTAAAATCCAAGAGAGGTCGGGAACTTGGTCAAGGACCTTGAGATTGCATTTGGGTGCCTCAGGGCAAAACATGTGAAGCTAAATCCCGAGAAGTGTGTCTTCGGGGTCCCTCGAGGCATGCTCCTAGGATACATAGTTTCCCAGCGCGGGATCGAGGACAACCCCGAGAAGGTCACTGCGATCACTAGGATGGGCCCAATCAAGGACCTTAAGGGCGTACAAAGGGTCACAGGGTGCCTTGTTGCCCTCAGCCAGTTCATCTCGCGTCTCGGGGAGAAAGCACTTCCCCTCTATCGCCTCCTTAAGAAAATAGAGCACTTCACATGGACCGTCGAGACCGATGAGTCGCTCTCCAAACTCAAAGCTTTGCTCACCTTGCCACCTATCCTGGTGCCCCCAAACAAAGATGAGCCCCTCTTGCTCTACGTCACCGCAACTAGCCAGGTAGTCAGCGCGGCTGTAGTAGTCGAGAGGGCAGAAGGGGGACAGTCCCTATTGGTGTAGAGGCCCGTCTACTTCGTAAGCGAGGTGCTCTCAGAAACAAAAGTGAGATACCCTCACATCTAGAAGCTATTTTACGCCGTCGTCCTCACTCGGCGAAAGCTCCAACACTACTTCCTGGGCCACTCGGTAACGGTGGTCTCATCTTTCCCTCTTGGGGAGATCATCCAAAACCGGGAGGTGTCAGGAAGAATCGCCAAGTCGTCGGTCGAGCTCATGGGGGAAACTCTATCCTATGCTCCTCGGAAGGCCATCAAGTCACAGGTATTGGCAGATTTCATTGTAGAATGGACCGACACCCAACTACCCCCGGCGCAAGTTCAGACCGAGCTCTAGACCATGTACTTCGACGGATCATTAATGAAGACGGGGAAGCCTTGAGCTGCCACGACCCCAAGATGGAAGCCTACTGCAAGGAGGTCCACAAGCTTGAGGACAAATTCTACGGCCTCGAGCTCAACCATGTCGCCCGCCGGTACAACGAAGCCGCTGACGAGCTAGCCAAAATCTCCTCCACTCGAGGCATGGTCCCTCCCGATGTCTTCTCGAGGGACCTTCACAAGCCATCTATCGACCTAGGCTCGGGGGCTCCCGCCCTCGAGGCAGGGGTCGATCCTCCCCCCTGACTGATCCCCCCTCGAACGAGGAAGAGGTCATGGAGATCGACGAAACAACCGCGACCCAAACCCCCACGACAGACTGGCACACGCCCTACCTCGAGTATCTGATATGAGGCGAGCTCCCGGAGGACCGCACCGAAGCCCGACGCATAGCTCAACGCGCCAAAACCTACGTCTTGTATGGGGATGGCCGCGAGCTCTATCAGCGCAGTCCTACTGGTGTGCTTCAATGATGCCTCACCCTCAAGGAAGGGAGGGCACTGCTAAAGGACCTACACTCGGGGGCTTATGGCCACCACGCGATGCCAAAGACTTTGATAGGGAATGCCTTTCGACAAGGCTTCTACTGGCCGACAGCCGTCACTGACGCTACCAAACTCGTTCGGTCGTGCAAGGGATGCCAGTTCTACGCCAAGCAGACCCACCTCCCAGCCCAAGCTCTTCAGATGATACCCATAACTTGGCCGTTCGCAGTATGGGGGCTCGACATGGTTGGCCCCTGAAGAAAGCAAAAGGTGGTTTCACCCACCTCCTTGTGGCCATAGACAAGTTCTCGAAGTGGATCGAGGCTCGACCCATCGCCAACATACAATCTCGACAAGCCGTGTTCTTCTTCACAGATATCATCCATCGCTTAGGGGTCCCCAACGTCATCATTACTGACAACGACACGCAGTTCACCGGCCAAAAGTTCCTGGACTTCTGCGACCACCACAACATTAAGTTGAACTGGTCTGCAGTCGCCCACCCTCGAACGAACAGTCAGGTCGAGCGTGCCAATGACATGATTTTGCAGGGCCTCAAGCCAAGGATCTTCGACCAACTAAACAAACACGACAAGAGATGGGTGGAGGAGTTACCCTCTATCCTATGGAGCCTCAGAACCACACCAAGTCGAGCTACAGGGTTTACCCCGTTCTTCTTGGTTTATGGGTCCGAGGCCGTCCTCCCCACTGATCTCGAATACGGGTCCCCTCGACTGAAAGCATATAATGAGCAAGCCAACGCAGCAGCCCGAGAGGACTCCCTCGACCAATTCGAGGAAGCCCGGGACATGGCCCTCTTCAGGTCAGCAAGGTACCAGCAGATGCTACGGTGCTACCACGACAAACACCTACAGAAAAGGGACCTCACGTCGGCGACCTCGTACTGCGCCGTCGGCAAAGCAACAAGGGGCGTCACAAGCTGACGCCACCTTGGGAAGGACCCTTCATCGTGGCAGAGGTGCTAAAGCTAGGGACTTACAAGCTGAAGAACAACAAGGGCGAAATCCTCACCAACACATGGAACATCGAGCAGCTACGTCGCTTCTACCCTTAGGCCTCAGGGCTCTGTACTTATATTCATGTCTCGAATGAATAACATAAAAAGTCTTCTGATAATCGAGCTACTCATAATGTACTTTCCTTTATCACGAAGCACACGATAGCCTCGACTTTATCTTCATAAAGGCGAGCCTCCCTCGGGGGCTACAGAGGGGGGAACCCCTCGAGTGGTCTCCGAAAAAATCACTCAGTTTTTTCAAAAATAGCTCGACATCACTCAACCCCTCCATGCTACCTAGAAATCACGTCTCGCTTAGGAATAAAATAACTCGTGTCGGCAAAGGGTTCTAGGAACGGGTCGAGCCAAAAACAATCACCTACGCCTCAGGGTTACAGTTACTTTCACTCGAACTTCCCCCTCGAGGCCCACGAGTTCAATAATAGCTTAAACGAAGACAAGGGACAGGCAGCTAAGGGGAAGAAAACTCGAGCTAAACAAAAAACTAAGTCGATAACTTCATTAAAAACATCCAAATGTTTTAGGGCCCCTCGGGCCACGATCAAAACACAAACAATTCTAATTACATGGACCTTTCTTGTCTAGATTGGGCTCGCAGGCCTCGACTACTCGTCACCATCCGTTGGAGGAAGCACCTCGGGCTCGAAGAGCTTCGCCAGCTCACCACCGGGCACCTCTACGGCGTCAATCAGCTCATGGCATCTTGCCATGTTCACTTCATCGCTCAACGCCGGATCGACGACGAAGCCGCGGGCAACGACGCTGAGGTCGTAATTGTAGCCCGAGCGGACGACCGCGAGCGCCCGCTTCACGCCTATGTGGAGAGAAGCACGGACCTGCTCCGTCACGTCTCGGGTCATGGAGAAGAAGCGGCGCAAGAGGGAGTCCCCGCGCACGTCGCCTGCAACCGGCAGCTCCGACTCGACCCCCATGCCATCGCAGAAGCCGGAGATGGCGTCCTCGAGCCTCTTGTTTAGGGTCGCCTCCGCCCAGTGAAGGTTCTGAAGACTAGTCAGGTCCTCATGGGCTCGGGCCTTGTCTTCCTCAAGGGCTGCAAAACAAACAGAGGACTCCGTCAAAACCAAAACGCAAGGAAGGATCGAGACCAAGCAAGCTCACCCATATTTCTAAAAAACTCACCTCGAGAATGCGTCTCCAGGGTGATGTAGGCTTGCTCAGCCTCCTGCAGTTGGCGGCGGACGCCGACGAGGGCCGCGGCTTGGTCACTCTTCTCAGCCCGAAGGCTCTCGATGAGATTGCCGGTGCCGTCGAGGGCCCTCATCTTGGCAGCCACCACCTCCTCTAGAGTGGCGATCTGGGCCCGAGCCTCCTGCTCCGCGGTGTTCAACGCGTCGCGGTCACGGGAGACGGCCTCGACATCCGACTAGAGCTCCTGGGCCCACTGCTCGAGAGAGGCGCGGTCGGAGTCCGCCTGCTCCAGGTTGGCCTCGAGCAGCCGGACACTCTCCGCCGCTCGAGCTAGCTCGTCCCTCAGCCCGGCGGCCTCCTCCTCAGCCTTACGGTGGGCCTCCCGGGCGACATCCCGTTCCTGCCCAGCCGCGGTAGCCTCCTTGAGGGCAACTTCGGCCCTCGACCGCGCCTGGGAGGCCTCCTCCCGAGCGGCCCGGGCTCCTTCCTTTGCGGTGGACGCCTCGCCCCTCGCCTGGGCGGCCTCGGCCTCCGCCTTCGCCAACGACGCGCAGAGGACGGGGAGCCGACTCCATTGCTCCCGCGATCGGAGGATGAACTGGGACTTGTGCGACCTCGCCCTCAGCGTCTATCAAAGATAAAAGGGAAGGTCACGAAAAGGGACGCCAGGACAACCAAGATGCATCCGAAAAAGAAGACGAAACTTACAATCATCCCTTTGTATATATCTTCGGATGCGACTCCCACCGCCACGCGCGTCACGTGGTCGAGCCACGCCCGGAACTCCTCTAGGTGCTCCCATTCTCCGAGCTCGGCTTGATCGTCGAGCTTGAAGAAGGTGCGCCCTGGGTCTCTGGGGTCAGGCAGCTCGAGCACCTCCTGCCCCCAGAGATCTCTGGAGCGGTCCACCCTCCCCTTCACCCCGTCCATAATGGCCTGGCCCATCTCGAGGGAGCCTCTTTGGGCCATCACCCGCTCGGCCAAGTTGGGGAAATAGGTCGCCCCCTCGAGCCGGGCGATCCTCTCCTCGAAGCGGTCTCGCAGGGTCGCCATTGACCCCTTCGAATCATCGTTAAGAGGTGGAGGAGGCCCCCACCGCGGGAACAACCCTGGGCGGTAGAGGAAGTGCATGTTAGCATCCAGCGTGGTAGGTTCGCCACAATCTGGCAGCACATCCCCTCTCTCCACCTCGACCGAGCCAGGGGGCGGAGCACCTCGTGTAGATGGCTGCCCGACCTCGAGGCCAGGCCGAGCAGCCGCCTCGGACATCGTCACATCCAGCGCGCCGCTCCCTTGCAGCACCACAGAAGTCCCCTCCGGCTCCGGCTGGGGGGCCGTCACCACCACCATCTCCGTCGACGGCGGTGCCTCCTACGCGGCGCCCGCCGCTCCCTCGCCTGGCGAAGAGGCGCAACCCTCCCCCTCGGATAACACCGACTGAGGGGGAGGAGGGTTTGACTGCGCGTCCCCCTCGTAGCCGACACCGCCCCTTCCGAGCCCGCTGGCACACTCTCCTCCGACGAGGCAGCGGGCGCAGCCTCGCCCGCAAGTTTGGCAGACCCGGACGACGTGGCGGGTCGACCCGCCTCTTCCACCGCCCGAGCTCGCTCCGCGGCAGACTGCACATGCTGGCGCTCAATTGCCTCCCATGCCTTGGCCACCACGCCACACCAAGGGCAGGGGCCGAGGGTGTCGGGGCAACAACGCCGGCTCCGACCGCCATCTTAGCCACGACGTCCACCTCCAGCTTTTTGGCCGGGGTGGGGGACGCGTCCTCCAACGAACGCTTCACCTTGAAAAAGGAACGCATGCGCCATGGTTAGTGCAAAGTACAACCAACACAGAGGAAATTCAGGGCCAAAGGGATAGGAACTTACCCTAGCGGGATCACGGGGACCCGACCAACGGACCTCGAGCCGCTCGGGGGCTTCTGGGAGGCACCCCGGGAGCCACTTCTCCCTCCGGCGGGGGCTGATGGTGCTCCGGCGCCGTGGTCTTGGCAAGGGTCGACGACGTCCTCGCCGCCGCGGCCCTGGTCTCCTCCTGGATCGACAGGCTCGGCACCCGTGCACTCGGTCGAGCAGGCACCGGCGGCGAGCTCGACCCACCCCTCGACGGGGACCGCGACGAACGACTACGCGTCTGTCGTGCCACTTCGCCCTGAGAGGCCGCGGGGCGCTCCCTCCCCGGTTCGACCCTGGCGGTCGGGGCCGACCTCGACGTTGACCCCCTCCCCCCTTTGCTACCGGCGGACGCCCTTTGCCGTTTGGACGCCACTCTCTTCTTCCTCGAGCCCTTTGCGTGGCTCGACCTGCTCCTCCTGCTCCTCTTCCTGCACAAAGAGCAATACCCATCAGATTGAAGGCAATAGGCCTAACCCGATACCACAACGCCACGCCATCATTCTTAATAACCTCGTCGCTGCTCGACCCCTCGTCCTCGTCCTCCTCCGAGGGGGACTCCTGCTCAGAGAGGCCGGCTTGCCTCTGCCGTGATCGGCGTTGGTCACGCACCTCTGTCTCTATCGGGCCTTTTTGCCCCTCTCCTTCTTGGCCTTATCTTTGTCCCTTTTGGCTTGCTCAGCCTAAAGGCGTCTCATCTAGGAGTCGTTCCGCTCCTCCTTCACCGGTGACGGCGACTTCCGGAAGACGATGTTCCCCTGAGGAACACAAGGCAGTTAGGAGGCAGGCAAAGGAGACAAACAAGACGGACAAGGGGACATGGACAGAGAAAGAGGTGTCATACCAGCTGGACATGGCCCTGATCCGGCACCATGGGGATGTTGGCGACGTTCTTCTCCTCGAGCGCGCCTGCGAAGGAGCCGCGCACTCGGCGAACCACCCTCCCGAGGGGAAGCTCGTCCCCCACGAGGCGACACCCCATGAGATCCACCCCCGGGCGCATCTCGTCGAGGCGTAGCGGGCGGGCCATCAGCGACACGACTCGCCGCTGGTGGAAGGCAGACGCGGCGATCGCCGCTGTAAGCCCCGCCGCCCTCAGATGGGAGATCGCGCCGAGCAGGTGCTCGAGGCGCTTCTGCTGCTTTTGCGGGACGCTGTACCTCCAGTTGTGGGGCTTTGACTCGATTGTTCTCCCGGTGTAGGCGGGGAACAGATTGTCATCGTTCCTCAGATAAAACCACCCGGAGTGCCACCCCGAGTGGCTCGACGAGAGCTTGGCCGGGATCCAGTCGTCCGCCCTCTTGAGGGCGATGCTGCAGCACCCTACCCGGACCATCCTGCGATTGCCGGTCCCAGCCGGAGCGTGGAATAGGCTGGCCTCGAACAGATGAAGCCACAACTCCCAATGAGGCTCCGTCCCCAAGTATCCTTCGCACACGGCGGTGAAGACCGCCGCGTGGAATACGCCGTTGGGGGTAAGGTGTTGAAGCTCGACGCCGTAGTGGTGGAGGATCCCCCACACCAGACGGGTTGGGGGGGGGGATCCCAGCCCTGCCCGGTGGAAGGCCTCGAAGCTGACCACGTAGCCCTCCGGGGGGTTGGGCTGGCGATCCAACTCCGGCGCGGCCATCCACTCCGGTCGCTCCACCGAGGTGACAAGCCGGAGAAGGCCGATCTCCACCAGATCCCCCAGCCGCTCCGCGGTCGCCGTCGAAGAAAGCCAAGCGTCGGGGCCGCGCAGGGTGTCGGTGGCCATGGCAGCAGGGAAGCGGATGCGCTCGGATGCGGGGGTTGAAGGTACGTTCCCAATCCTTTCTCTCCTCACTCGTGCGTGCAGAGACCGAGCTTGGAGCACGACAAAGACGATGGCAAGAGGAAGGAGGCAAGGAAGGCAAGGGCAAGTGTGGGGGATCCGACCCCCACCACCAGTATTTATAACCGAAAGCCCAACGGGCGGGTCCAACGAAAAGGTAAGTAAATTTGCGCATTTAATGCGTCCGCATACCGCCCCCTCAGATTCCATGGGATAGGGCACACTTGTCATGTCACCGCACGCCTCGCCGCTCCCTATGCCTGCTACAGTTGTGAGCGAACGGACATCTCCTAAAAAGGCGCGCCTACGGCGGACGACGTGCGATGATGGGCGCTATCTTCGGAGGTAAGCAACGGACGTCGACCTGTCCATCCAAATCTCGAGGGAGCGAAGGCTGGCCCTCGAACAGGGTTCGATAGCCGCCCTCGAGTGCCCGAGTCAGGGAGGACCCAGGGTGAAACATACTCTGGTCCACCCCCAAATCTCGAGGGGGCGAAGGCTGGCCCTCGAACAGGGTTCGACAGCCGCCCTCGAGTACTCGAGTCAGGGATGACCCAGGGGGGGCCGGCGCGAGCCCCAGCTCGAGAACGAACTCTCGAGGCCCCCGGGACATATCCGAGGCATAACTAAGGAATACCCAAGGATCCCTATGATGGGAGGCATCGAGCCACCGACTCTCATCGAACAGAGTTGGCACCTGGGTAATCCACACGGTTTTGCTTAATGAGGACGCCTCAGGGCCTCTATCGACCCCCGTCGAAGGGGGCACGAGTTCTCACTTAGATCTCCCCGTTACCAGCTCACAGAAGACGTCGAGGCTCGTCCAAACGAGGGTAGCACGATGCTCTTCACCCCACAATCCGAGCGCAAGGATCTGTGGGAAGGACGCTATGAGGTAGCAATAGCCCAGCCACACGAGGCTCGAGGGCTCGACTACGCACGACACCCCTCGATGAAAGAGGGTCAAAAACACTCGTAGCCTGCAGACAGAGTTGACCCCTCGATAGGGCACTATGACTCCAGTTAATGTTAATCCCCCTGGATAAACCACAAATCAAAGCCCCCAGAGGAGTTATTAATCACTCCTAAGGGGCCTCGGGGGCTACCCCTGCGGGGTGCGCTCGCACACACCGCACGGAGAATTAGACCTTTTACTAACCCTGCAGATCGTTGGCAAAAGCCCCTATACGGATTCTTCCTATCCGCATAGAGGCTCGGGGGCTACTGTCGGGTACAAAGGTAAGGGGTACCCTAACCTATGATAATCTAATGCTTAACATAGCAACCATTTTTAAGGCAGAATCGATCAACCATCCGATCAATGGAAGAAGGCCCATCAAGCGAAAGGCTTACCTCACCAAAAAAAATAGCCAATCATGGGCCAGCCCATTTCTGAAGGGACAGAAGGCAGGATCCCCCTTGGCCTCGATCCCTCAAACGACGGAAGGGGGTCGAACGAACGACCCCTCTGCCTTGATCCCTCAAACGACGGAAGGGGGTCGAACGAACGACCCCTCCGCCTCGACCCCTCAAGCGACGGAAAGGGGTCGATCGAATCCTCCCGGGCGACGGAGGAGGAGGTCGATCGAATCTCCCTCAACCTTGACCACCCGAGTGACGGAAGAGGGGTCGATCGAATCCCCCTCGACTTCGACCCCCTGATTGACGGACAAGGGGTCAATCGAACGACGCGCGAGCGGGAGGCTCGATTGGCTTACTACTCCCAGTATGGGATGAAAGGGATCCAATGCTGCTACCTGCCCCCGCCTAACGCCATTGGCGTCCACTACCATGGTCAAATCCATCAACTCGTCGCCCATACCCGGGCTCTCCGTCGATCGTACGACCACTGTAGCCACGACTCGAGTACGGGGGCCGAAGGCACCCCCTCGAATCTTGAATGGGACAAGCCCTCGACCGTGTTTCCAGGAACGCACCAGGGTTGTACAGGCCTCGGTACCCCTCGACCCGGGGGCTCGACCCTCACCTCCAACCACTATGGTATGAGATCCGTCCCATCCACTCCGCTTTGGCTACAGAGCTCGTACCCATCTACAGGAGGACGATCACACCATGCCATGCCGTGCGGCAACGACCAGTCCGCCATCGCCATGCCTCGGGATACCAGAAGGACGGAGGGCCACGCCGCTACAACGATCGACGTCCCACCGCAAGCATGGCGCCATGGACGTACCTCCCATGCCGCTATAGTCTAGGGCTCTGTACGCCCATGCCTCCCCTTGATCTATAAAAGGGGACGCTGGGATAGAACCAGGGGGATGGCTCAGCGAACCGAGACACCGGCTCTCACCCACACACACTGAGAACCAAGTCACACACACCACACCCGATCGCTTGATCAACACCTCAAGCAATCAACCGACTCATCTAAGATAGCCCGGCTAGCCCTACACGTCAGCTCGCTCCAAGCATCATCGTGTAAACCAGCTTGTACTCTCCCTTGTATGAGCACCTCGGTGCAAGATAATACAATCCATCCTCCCCCACTGGACGTAGGGCCTTCTTTGCCTGAACCAGGATAAACCCTGTATTCTTCTTGCATCACCTCTGGGAGAGAGAGCACGCAACAAAACACCGACAGTTTGATTCAAATCGATGGTATCTATCATCACTTGATTACACACGCAAACCCCCCCCCCCCCCCCCCTCTCGTGTGTCACCATCAAATTAAATAGTGCAACAAACACGAAAGCTCCATGCATGCTCACTGGTAAACTAACATTAAAAGCTAGTTCACACACACACAGCTAGAAGGCATACTTTTCGTGTCTTTTATGCATCCCTGCAGCTAGCTAGTGACGACTGACGAGACGCGCGTCAAACACAGCTGTCCGAGCGCGATCTCTACCCGTAACGACAAGCTACGCTTCAACTGAATTGCTATGTGCAAGCATGACATGCTCTCTGTTTATTTTGCGAGCACGTAGACACTGGTCGAGGAAAGGAATGTAGTATGTACAAACGAAACGACACAAGCCTACCAATTTTGTCGATCACGAGAGAAAGGCCGATCGAAGAACGAACTCCCCTCCCAATTTATTTTCCACACAGCTGGCTAGCCTCCAGTGGCGGCCTAACTAATTTGACTCCGTCCACCAGTTGCGGCGTACGTGGAGCCGGGCTACGCCTACGCTTTTGCATGCATGCAACTGCCAACGGCGCCACTACTATAAATGAATAGGCAGCTCGATCGTGTCGATCACTCCCCACCAGCTAAGCAAAGCAAGCTAGCTGCTGATCTCCTCAATCTTAGCCGCCATGGCTGCTGCTTCGTTCCGGATCCGGACGTGGCACTGCTTGCTGGCCAGCTGCGGCTTGTTGTCGTTCCTCCTACTCGCTTCGGCGGCGCACGGGCAGCTCTCGCCGTCCTTCTACGCGAGGAGCTGCCCGACGCTGGGGATCATCGTGCGGACCACCATGCTCCAGGCCCTCCTCGCCGAGCGTCGGATGGGCGCGTCCCTCGTCAGGCTCTTCTTCCACGACTGCTTTGTCCAGGTACGATACGTCTTACGTGGCCGTGCCGTAGTTCATATGGCCAAAAGAGAGATAAACCTTTGCATTCCAATTCCATGTATGCTGAAAAAATGAAGACCAATTAAAATTATATATATTGCAGGGCTGCGACGCCTCCATTCTCCTGGACGACGTCGGCAGCTTCGTCGGCGAGAAGGGCGCTGGCCCCAACGTCAACTCCGTTCGCGGCTACGACGTCATCGACCAGATCAAGGCCAACGTCGAGCTCATCTGCCCGGGCGTTGTCTCCTGCGCCGACATCGTCGCCCTCGCCGCGCGAGACGGCACCTTCTTGGTACGTACGACGACATCATGCATGTTCTCATTGGTGGTACGCTAGACACAGATGACAGTGCATCACTTCGATCGATCTGCATCTATCCATCACAGCTCGGAGGACCAAGCTGGGCGGTGCCGCTCGGCCGGCGCGACTCGACGACGGCGAGCCTGACCCTGGCCAACACCGACCTCCCATCGCCGGCCTCTGGCCTCGCCACCCTCGTCTCGGCATTCGGCAACAAGGGCCTGAGCCCGGGGGACCTGACGGCGCTCTCGGGCGCGCACACCATCGGCTTCTCGCAGTGCCAGAACTTCCGGGGCCACATCTACAACGACACCGACATCGACCCGGCGTTCGCCGCCCTGCGCCAGCGCAACTGCCCCGCCGCGCCGGGCTCCGGCGACACCAACCTGGCGCCGCTCGACGCGCAGACGCAGCTCGCCTTCGACAACGCCTACTACCGCAACCTGCTGCTCAGGCGCGGCCTGCTGCGCTCCGACCAGGAGCTCTTCAACGGCGGCTCCCAGGACGCGCTTGTGCGGCAGTACAGTGCTAACCCGGCCCGTTTCGCCTCAGACTTCGCCGCCGCCATGGTAAAGATGGGCAACACCAGCCCGCTCACTGGAACCGCTGGTCAGATCAGGGCAAACTGTAGGGTGGTCAACAGCAGCTGAAAACAACAACCTGATATATATACATACTGCAGAGTTGCTTCCATCACCATCTCAATGCGTGTATACTATGGGCCTGTTTGGTACAACTTATGGTATCTTCATGAAGCTGTTGAGCTGTTTTTTTTGTCAAATACCTCTTTTTAAAATAGCTTCACCCATGAAGCTGTTTTTCTTCACCCTCACAAAGATATGAAGTGAGATAAAGCTGAAAATAGTAGCTTATCATAGCTCTCTTCCCCCTTTCTCTCTCATATGCATGCATAAAGTTGTTGGTGAAGCTGTTTTGCTAAACACTTTTTCCAAAACAGCTCAGCTTCACCTAGAAGTAGCTCATAAAACTATTTTCTAAAAAAAACAGCTTCACTAGTGAAACAGAGCTGTAAAAAAAACAGCTTCACTAGTGAAGCAGAGCTGTACCAAACAAACGTTATATATATTGAGTTCGAACGCCGTAGTACTACGTACTGGGGTGTATAAATATGTACAAGCGCACCTATATATAGATACTGTTTGCTACTTCAATTCGGTTGGCTACAAAGGTAGACAGCCATGCATGCATGGGATAAGAATTTCGCAAGTGGAATTTGAATGTGTGTGTGCGCGCGCGCGCCACATGCTATGCACTTTGTGTACCACTAAAATATTAGCAGTAAATAAGGGCACTTGTGATGACACAAGAACTTTAGCTTCGTAGTTGAGTGGATGAGTTATATATAAGAGGAAGTTCACCATCGCAAATATGCCCAAATTTTTAATCGCAAATGACATCTTGGATGTAAAAAACCCTATATATAAATATATTTTAATGTAGGTCATGCATGTTTGGTACAACTCTGTTTTATTTTATTCGTGGAGCAATGTTTTTTTTGTTAGGATCCACACTAGCACAAAATTGCTTATAGGAAAACATGCATTTTTATTCATAGACACGGACACAATATACTCATGTCTCCTAAAATACCTAGCGAACTTCAGAGACGGTCAGTAAATTGTAGGAGACCATCCATATAAACGAACAGCTATGGAAGAGGCCCTGTCTCTCAAAATTAGGAGCATATTCGGAAGAGGTCCACAGCTGGAAAACAAACCGAACTTGTAGTTTGTAGTCTAACATCGCTCCTTGATATATAAGTAGCATCTAGGCTTTACTAGCCACTCCCCCACTTTTTTCTCCAACTTCAAGCACCGGGACTTCGTCTCATCTCTCTGACAATGGAATTTGTGGGACTGAGCATCTCCAGCCATTGGCGGTTGTACGTAGCACCCCACGTGGTCTAGAAATTTTTTTAATAGGTTTGTATTTCTCACTTTGAACACTTTGAATCAATATCAAATTATCAATTTTAGCTACATCTATTAGTACACTGCGTCGAACGAGTAAAATTTTTTTTAGCCTATGTTATTTAGCTAGCTCCCCACTTGATCCGCTGCTCCAGCAGAGCCCTTACTTGAGCCCCAATAGCTAAATATGAGTGCTGAGATAAAAAACACATCTCCAACACGACCTCTACTATAGACTCCATATTTAGTTGGGCACCCATATTCTACCACCAGACCTTATTCCTGTTGGCCCAACAGGCCAGACCCCATCTCTGCTGCGGTTGTTTCCTCTCGCGCCTGCACGGATGCAACTTCGTCTCCTCCCAAGCGTCCTCGGCATGCTCCCTCCCTCCGCCCGACCTCTATCCCGACCCCCACCGTCGGGCCTTGCCCCTCCCCTCGGACGAGAGCGGCGGCTTCTCCCTCCGCTCCGACACTGAGGACGTGGCCGCCCTTTTTGACTCCCATCGCGGCCACAACTAATGCAAGCGTGGCCTTCCCGCCCTTCCCGCCGACGAGCAGAGCTTCACCTCGACTACTCGCGCCCTTCCTGACTTCTCCAGTCGTGGCGTGGTCTTCCCGCCCTTCCTGCCGATGAGCAGAGCTCCACCCTCGATCCGAAGCTGGGCGACTACCCGGACTTCCCGCCAACGAATTCCTGACTCCTCCCATAGCGGCATGGCCTTCACGCCCTTCCCGCCAACAAGCAGAGCTCAATCCCCCGCCGACGAGCTTCATGATTCGATTCATGACTGTGTGTTCCCCTCCCGTGACTATAGCTCAGTTGCTAGAGCGTGACGATGACGAGCGGGTCCCTTTCGTCAAAGACTACCTAAAGGATTTTGGGGGTCATCATTTGGGTGCTACTGCTGGAGTAGAAGTATAAATTTGGATCAACAAAAATAGGGGTGGACATCCAAATTAAAAAAATTAGGCTTTGATTTAGGTTGTAGTGCTAGAGTTGCTCTAAGAAGGTGCTTGTTCGGCGCCCTCTTGGGATCCCTCCGGCGATTGTCTCTATGTCCTCCTCCCTCCAGCCTGCCTCTTCTCTTCTTTTTGACCGCCTGCCTCCTCTTTTCCCTCCGATGACCGCTCCTTCGACGGCCTGCAAGAGTCAACCATGGCGGCCCCGCCATGGGCATGGTGTCTTGAGGTACGCCAGGTCACTCTCCAGTATAGCATAGTTTATGCTATTTACTTTATTTTGAAGCAGCACAGTGAAGCAGAACAGGGTAGTAAGGGCATAGGTGTCTCTGTTCTGCAATATTAGTTAGACAGGAAATGCATTCAGTGCAACTCGGTAGTTTACAGTAGCATCACTATCGTCCAGTTTGCCAATTCTTTGGTGGGGTTTTCTATAGTCCGTTTCCAGCTGCAACAGCTCGAGCATCATTTTTCTATTTTGCAGGACAACAATAGCTAGCAGCTGTCCAATGGCAAGCGTAGCAACAACAGGTAGTATGGTGTGTGGCTTGGATTATTAGGTGAAAATTGCAGCTGCTAGTTTATCTGTTACCCCCTCCATTCCAAATTGTAAGTCATTCCAAGAATCTTGGAATCAAAGTATTTTAAGTTTGACCAAAGATTACAGAGAAAAACATAAAGATTTATGACATCAAATAGGTATAGTATGAAAATATAACTAATAAAAAATCTAATGATACTTAGTTGGTATCAAATATGTTATTATCCTATTATATAAATTTGGTCAAACTTTATAAACTTTGACTCTCCAAGATTCTTGGAATGACTTACAATTTGGGATGAAGGGAGTAGTTTGTAAATTACTCCCATAAGCACGATTGGTGATGTCACTTTGGTGAATAAGTGCTAGACTGTTCAAGCAATATTATGACCCAAGAAAACTAATTTATGTAAGGTGCATGAGTAATGGATTTCACCCTCAAGAAAACTAATTTCCTTGTGGGTCGAGAATATTCCTTGGAGGTTACTAGCCCTCAGGGAAAGTAATTTCCTTAGCGGCTATAACATTTTCTTATTCTTTTGACAAATTGAGTCGGATATTAGTTTTCTTGGTGGGGCCGGCCTATAAAGAAATCATCCTTGAGTGTCAAAACCGTCAAGAAAACTAATTTCATTTGTCTTCTATCATTGAGTAATTTTGCTTGACGGTTTGTGGTCAAGGATCATTTTCTTATCGGTTTAAGCTAGCCTTTTCTTTGGTGATTTTTGGCAGTCAAGCCAATTCAAGATTGTGGTAGTGGATCTATCCATATTAGGACCATTCACATGCGACTGTTGAGAACATGGGAGCGCGTAAAGTTATTTTATTAACGACTTAAAATACCGTATTGTTGATTTGTTGTAGCGTTGTCCAAGAACTCCTTAAGCATACATATCCTCCTCTTGCTGCATTCAAAAATCTTTTGGATTCTGGTGTTCTAAGGCAATGCACGCATAGACTTATATAATTAATCCACAAGGTGTTTATCTCATAATAATTATAGCCTCACGTTGTAACATAACATTCTAATCAAGTTATCAAGAGCTTCCGTACCATGTGCATCTTTGATTTCTTCAGGTTCTTTTAAGGAGTCATGTGTTAAGTAGTGGGAGCATATGCTAAACAACTGATGATGTACTATATGACTGGATTTCTCAACCGGGCTCTAGTGGATTGATTTTTTTCATAATCATGAAGGTACTGCACGAACGCATTTATGCTGTTGTTAGAAGTTTCTGTGGTGTAGCATATGCATTGTCAATGTGGAAGAAAGCAATTTGTTGTCACAATCACAAGATGCGTAGTGGTCATAGGCTCATGATCTGCCAAACCCGAGGTTGAACACAAGGCCAAACATGACTGAATTCACAAAGGCACAAAACAAAATCTCCGGATCTCAAAATTTCTTCAATCGGACTGGACCGGGAACCAAAAAAAAAAAGAAATCTACAGCCAGAACAAAATCTCTCGTAAGAAAGCTACAATCCGACTATGTAAAGTACTATAGATCGGACTAGAAAAAAAAAACTCTACCAGCAGAACAAATAGACTGTTCGTTTAACTTATCAATCCAACTTATCAGCTATAATATAGTGTTTTTTTTCTCACAACAAAATAATAAAAAAATACTTCCTCTATCCCAAATTGTAAGTCATTACAAAAATCTTGGAGAGTCAAAGTTTCTCAAGTTTGACCAAACTTATATAACAATATAATAATATTTATGATATTAAATAAGTATCATTAGATTCGTTATCAATTATATTTTTTATAGTATACCTATTTGATGTTATAAATCTTTATAGTTTTGTCTATAATTTTTGGTCAAACTTGAGATGCTTTGACTCTCCAAGATTCTTGGAATGACTACAATTTGGGATGAAGGGAGTAGTATATATAAGTCGGTTTATTAGCCCAAAAAACCATGTGCCGAACGATCTCAAAATCTCCGATAAGAAAAATATGATCGGACTTTGACTCTGTGAAGGACTCAGACCAAACTCTGCGATTGGACACGCTATCTCCAAGAGGCGTGCTAAAAATAGATACCAAATCCTTTGATTTAGCTATTTTGTAAAGTAGAAAATCTCTCAAAAGATAGTGAACTACAAAACCTATCTAAATAGCGTCTATCTATATCTATATCTATATCTAAAGAGGCAAACTTTCAAATGTTTTTTATTTGTCCATCCATTTTTTTGTCCATCTCTTCCTCTATCCTCGAACAATAGAGAGTTTGTACAGACCAATATATATATATATGGCTCGTGCTCATACAAGTTTGAATGACTCTTGTTTAGCATTGATATAAAATCTGATTCTAAAATCTATTGGGTAGTATATGTGACTGGATAAAAAAAAACTGGCTTTCCATACTAATCCTATTCTAACGTTACTCATGATGGAAGATAAATATATTATGTTTTTTCTAGCTGATTTCTTTTAAAAAAAATGTTTTCCAATATCAATCATACTCTGACATGACTCATGATGGCATATATAAAACTAGGAAAATTTTGCTACTGGACACACACAATGAACTCACTTTGCTGGACACCGACAATAGTAAGATTTGCTGAAAACACTCTGTTTTTTATTAAATTTGCTGGTGGACACCGTGCCCAATAAAACATTTTGAAAAAATTTATATAAAATCATGTAAGGATCAAAAAATTGTACTATAAAATCTTCTTTGCTCTACATGATGAGAACTATACACTAAAAATATTGTTTAGCATTGAAATGAACATTTTGCCGCTCTTCACAAATAGACAAAGTTAAACATTATTAATTTGTTTATATATTTATAGGACACTAAAAATCTTGAAAAAAATCACAGACTGTGTACATCACCAAATCATAACTATGCTAAAAATATCATCTTGAAATAATAAAGTTTAATATATCAATTAAACTTGACACAACATAAATCTATAACTCAGTCATGCTAAATATACTATTATAAACTTTATTATTTTGAGCTAATATTTTTAGCATAGTCAAGATTTGGTGATATATACATTCTATGATTTTCCTAGATTTTTAGTATTCTATAAACATATTAAGAAATTAATCATGGTTAAATTTGTCTAATTTTGAAGAGGGCCAAAATGTTCATTTTAGTACAAAACAATAGTATTTTTAATGTATAGTTCTATCATGTAGAGCATAGAAGATTTTATAGTATAATTTTTAGGTACATATATGATTTTATATTAGTTTTTCAAAATGATTTATTGGGCACGGTATCCACTAGCAAATTTAATAAAAAACAGAGTGTCCTTTAACACATCTTACTATTTTTAGTGTTCAGCAGTAAAGGGAGTTAGTTCATTGTGAATGTTCAATAGCAAAATTTCCCATAAAACTAAAACTAGACATCCAATAGTAACAAGTTTATATAATCGAAAAATATATGTAAAGAAAAAGGAATAGTTATGGATTTTGATAAAATCTCTCTATTTCACTAAGATGCACAGGAAGAAATAGAAAAAAGCAACAGAAGCATATATGAAAATAGAATAACAATAAAAAAGAATAGCAATAGACATTTTCACATACTCGTCTATTTTGTAGGAAAAAACCTATGATATGTATTATAGAGAAAGAAAAGAATAGAAATTAAAATAAGTAGCAACTCCATCACGATCTACTCTAATTTAAGACTATGAAAATACCACGTATAGAAAAAGAAAAAATATGAATAAATATATAACAAGCATCTTGTCTATGTTTTTTTAATAATGTTTGTTTTTTCTCCATTACAATGAACGAGCACGTTTTCTAGTATATACTCCATCCATTCCAAATTATAAGACATCCCAAGAATCTTAGAGAGTCAAAGTATCTCAAATTTGACCAAACTTATATGATAATTTAATAATATTTATGATATCAACTAAGTATCAGTAGATTCATTATCAGTTATATTTTCATAGTATATCTATTTGATGTCATAAATTTTATTATTTTCTCTAAAATTATTGGTTAAATTTGAGATGTTTTGACTTTCCAACATTCTTGGAATGTCTTGTAGTTTAGGTTGGAGAGTAGCAAATTGCCGCATCATGTTTTTAGAGGCTCCATAACGCCGTATAGTCTGCGGCCAGAACGTCACCAGCCCTTTGATTCGTCCATATATACCACCGGCCACCTAGACACAACCATATATCACGGATTCACGGTGGTAGCTCGGCTCGTTGGCTAATTGCACCCAAGCTACAGCAGCGGCCATGCTATGTATTGACGACCGTGCATCCAGCTGTGGCTAGCTGCAGCCGGCCTTGTCTAGCACTTGGAGGACATCCGATCCCTCAAAATCGAACGTAGCCGGTTGGAAAAGGGATTCAGTGACTTTTACTGAGCGCAGAGCTCCTGCAGATGGTGGATGCGACAAGATTGCGTAGTGCCACAGCGTGGTGAGGTACAGGCGTGCGGACTGCCGTAAAGGGCAGCCTGCGAGTCGGCCACTCGCGACGGGGAATGGCCAGGACAGCGAGGGAAAAAAGGTCGCACGTGTGCCAAGCCACACGGGAATGCGAGATAGCAACCGGCGCTCGCTAGCTTTCTTTGGACCCTGAGATTGATGGGATAGATGGCCGAGCATTTTAAAACTTCAGATATATGTTGGAGTTTATTTTATAGTACAAAACGTCTAAATCTGGTTTCACGCTAGAAATAGGAATTCTCTTGGAGTTGCTCTCAGTTCTTTTATAAGTACTTTTCTTTTCTCCCACATGTACGAAAAACATAAAACTTCTCCGTGGACAACATTTTGTGACATCCACGGCTAGCCGAAGTTCCACTAGAAAATATGAATCTGATTATACTGCACTAAAAAGACATAATTTGAGGCGACATAGCCCAAAATTTCATGTATCGGTTGAAGTTAATCTAAGATGGATGGAGGGGGAAAAACTCCGTCAGAAGGTCGTAGACGAATAGCGTAATTTTTATAGTCCATTAACTTCTTGTTGTTCCATACCTATAACATCAATATTTTATTGGTCCCATACCCTATATAGTATTCTTAGCATTTTAAATTCGTATCTAATTTGATACATTAACACGATTGCTTCACAAATACCAAAGAAAACATCTCAAAAACTTGATCGTTTACTCAGTGTAACCGGTTTCACAAAAAAAACCATGCAACGGAACAGTCTCCCCTCGCGTCGTCTCCTACGGGGGCGACTCGGGGCCCCCGCGCCACCGCCCTAGCCACCCCCCACCTCAGCGCTGGCGTGGCCGCCGCCGCCGCTGCTCTAACTCGCCGCTGGCGGCAGCCAGCGGGGAGGGCTCAAAAAGGTGCCTCCCAGCAACCCTCCCTCGTCTCAGTTCGCCCCCGTGACTTCCTCTCCCCCTCCGGCGCTGGCGGTCGTGCCGCGGCCAGATCCCCCCCCCCCCCCCCGCGGTCAAATCCGGTGCCGCCGTGGCCGGATCCGGCCCTCTACGTCCGGGCCAGCCGGATCGGGCAGCGGCGGGTGGGCCCTAGGGTTGACGGTGGTGGCGGCGGCGGAGCTGGCCAGCCCCTCCCTTCGGCTCTCCTCCTCGGTGGCGGCGATGCCATAGCGCGCTGGAGGCAGACCGGACCTAGGGTTGACGGCGGCGGCCAGCCGCCCTGCCCCTCCCCTAGGTTATCCGGCGCCATGGCGGCGGTGCCCTGGTGTGTTTCCGTGCGTGTATCTCGGGATGGTGGCGGCGACAGGCAGTGCCGGCCAGGCCCCTCCCCTCGACTCACGGCTCGCGACGGTGGTGCTCCGGCGAGCTGCGGGGCCTGTCCTCCCCACAGGTGGTGGGTGGAAGGACGGGGTCATCCGACCAGCTCCTCCCCGTTGGCGACGCTGCTACGAGCGGCGGCGCCTCCGGCCTCCGGCCTCCGGCGTTCAGTGGTGCGGGCGGCGGCGACCATCCTCCCCATCGGTTGGGTTGCAGGAGTTCTCTGTGCCGGCCCTCGCCTCCGCGCCTGCTGCGCAGCGAACGACAGATCTAATCCTCCCCACCGGTGGTGGTGGGTTGACGGACGGAGCAGTTCCATGCGCATGGTTCGGCTTGCCGGGAGCGCTGCAGCGGGCAACGACGACATGGGCGGCGGTGTTTGTGCTCCCCACCGAGGTGGTGGGTTGACGGACGACGCTTGTCGTGGCGGTGCGGCATGCGGGCGACTTCATTTGGGTGAAAACACCCCGTCTAGGCCTTGCACCTTGGACCGACGACGGTGGCGACCGCGTCATCTCCTTCCTGAAGGTGTCGTCTTTATGGAGGTCGTCAGGCGGCTGTCGGGATTCGGGAACGAAGGTTCCAGTGGGTGACTTGTCAACGCAGTTGGCGTCCGAGGGCATTATCTCCTTCTTGAATGCTACGTTGAAGACCACTACGAGCTCCCACACCGTCATCCGTAGAGCCCTGGCACTTCCATGTCGCATGATGCGCCCCCCCCCCCCCCGCCTCTCGACGACGCTAGGGCAGTGCCTTCTTTGCGTGTCGTCAGGCTCGGATGTTGATGCTACAGTGCTTGCGCCGTCATTGTGGCCTTGTTTCGGCCACCAATGTCGCGCTTGGCTCCACTTGGGCAGTCATTGTCGAGTGTGTGATGCCCCTCGCGGGGCCGCCTGCGGGGTTTAGCGGCTCCTGAGTTCTGGCCTAAGTGATGTTGCAACTTGTTTCGTGGATTTGCGTTGTGTTTTGGGGTGTTGTAGGGAGGTTTCTATTTCTTACTGTGTGTTGTAGTAGTGGTCGTTGTGTTTTGTGTTTGTGGTCACTTTCTTTGTGGTCGTGTCGCTTTGTTTTCGCCAGTCTCGGCTTCTTCTGAATGAAAAAGACACGTGAAGTCGTGTTTGAGAAAAAAAAGACCTCTTATTTCTCTTATTTTTCAACTGATTGTTTAATTACTCGGTGCAATGCACGAGTATTACCCTGGTCTAGTAAAAAGTTTAGCCTCACGTTGTACATTATAATCAACTGCCACTAGTACAAAAACGGTTTTTGTTGGCGCCCAAAAAAATAGCACAGACGGTTTTAGTTATCGTGGGTCAATAGAAATAAAACGGTTACGAATCACCACTGGAAATCGATTTCTATAGGCGGTATTCTTAAGAAATCCACCTGTAGAAATGAGTCATTTCTACATGCGGTTGTCTTAAGGAACCGCCTGTAGAAATCGATTTCTACAGACGGTTCGTTAAGAAATCTGCCATTATAAATATTTCGACACTGATTTTTTTTATTTCTGTAAACGACCTCGGATGGAAAAACTTTCTAAATAAAAGTTGTAGATCTCGAAAAGTTATGAAATTTTGTAGTTTACAACCTTTTCATTTGAAATCATCTTGTCATCTAAAATTTGGTTCGAATTTGTCAAATTTGAAATTCAAATTTTTGTAAACGACCTCCGATGGAAAAACTTGCTAAATAAAAGTTGTATATCTCGAAAAGTTATGAAACTTTGTAGTTTACAACTTTTTCATTTGAATTCATTTAGTAGCTCAAACAATCAATTTACACTCGGTTTAATATAGAATGAGGTGAATTAAAACCGAATCTAAACAAAAGTAACTTATGGGTGGAGTGGTAGAGGAGGGATCGTGCGGGGTGAGCTGTCGGGTTCGAATCCCCACCGGAGCACAGTTTGCGATTTTACGCGAAAAAATACGCGAATTGCGACGGAGACGGGCGGGCGGCTCAGTAGTCAGCCCCTCCCACAATTAAATTCTTTTGTTTCTTCTATTTTTAAAACCCGATTTCTGGACAAACATTTCTACAGGCGGCTACAGACGGTTGCTTAAGAAAACCGCCTCTAGAAATGCGCGTTTTGAACCGCCTGTATAGTATCGCTGTGTATTAATGTGCTTGTATGATCTCACATTTTAATCAAGAGCTTCCGTTAACCATGTGCATCTTTGATGTCTTCAGGTTCTTTTATGGAATCGATCATGCGTTAAAGTAGAAAGAGCATATGCTAAACAACTGATCAATGATGCACTATGTGGGCTGGATTTCTAACTGGGCTCTGGTGGATTGAATTTCTCATAATCATGAAGCTGCACGAACACATTTATGCTGTTGTTAGAAGTTTCTGTGGTGAAGCATCAAGCATATGCATTTTGCATTGTCATGGTGGAAGAAAGCAATTTGTCGTCACAATCATCACAAGATGTGTAGTGGTCATAGGTTCATGATCCGCCTAACCCAGCCCGCTGTTGAACACCAGGTCGAACGTACCTTACTGAATTTTCGTGGACAATGATGATTTCATTACTACAGAACAGACCTTTCGTCGATATGTCAAATGAGCTTTAGTCCCAAAAAAAATTGCACCCGAGACAAAAAAAAGTCTTTACCAATCGGGACTAAAAGTCCCATCCCAACGGCTATGATTGGTCTACCTTTAGTCTCGGTTTATGATACAAACCGAGAATAAAGGTAGTCCTTCACTCTCGGTTTATAACAAGAACCGGGATTAATAGTTCCCCTTCTATTTGAACTCTCCCTCCTCCCCCCAGCCCGAACCCGAGCTCCATTTCTTCTCTTCCACTTCTCTGTTCTTCATTGTGTTCTTGCTGTTCTTCTTCTCACTTCAAGCCATTGATTCATTTGAGTACTTCTACACCGCCATCTATTTGTTGAAAGGTTAGTGCAACACTGAATTTGACAAAAAGATATATAGCACCAAAATGGTGCCTCATGTTACCTCCTATCCTAATTAAAAGCCATGAACGCACTCTTATACTCCACTCAACAACAAAAATAAATGCTAACTGATGTTCATCGAAACTCTTTTCGATCCTCTATAACTTATATGGGCATGCATGCATGGCGCTGTTGATGATGAAGGGGCATCTCGATACTGGTACAAGTGCTTCAAGCACATGAGAAAAATGCCACAGAATGAACTTGCACTGTCCCAATATTCCTCCAGCGGCGGCCTAACTTTGACTTCGTTGAGATTGAGACAGCGCCATGCATGCAACTGCGACGGCACTATAAATAACTAGGGTAGTGCTCGTGCCAGTTACAAAAGCTACTCGTGTTCCTCTTGTGATACACAGTATGCGGCTATTGTGTGAGTTAGGGCTGGGCATGGCTTCCAGCTCCAGGGCCTTGCATTGCTTGCTTTCCTTGTCCCTCCTCTTCTCGGCAGCATGTGGGCAGCTCACGCCGACGTTCTACGCACTGAGCTGCCCGACGGTTGAGGCCATCGTGCGCGCCACCGTGACCATGGCCATCAACGACGACCGTCGGATGGGCGCCTCCCTCCTCAGGCTCTTCTTCCATGACTGTTTCGTCCTGGGTTGCGACGCCTCCATTCTCCTGGACGACGTCGGCAGCTTCGTTGGCGAGAAGACCGCCTTCCCCAACGCCCACTCCCTCCGCGGCTACGACGTCATCGACCGCATCAAGGCCAACGTCGAGGCCGCCTGCCCCGGCGTCGTCTCCTGCGCCGACATCGTCGCCCTCGCCGCGCGGGACGGCACCGTCCTGGTACATACTACGCCTATATAGAGCTGCATTATTATTGAGATATTGTATTGCATTTGCTGCATGCATTTTGGTTGTTGTTGTTGGGCATGCAGCTCGGTGGACCATCCTGGGCGGTGGCGCTAGGTCGGCGCGACTCCATAACGGCGAGCCGGAGCCTGGCGAACAGAAACATTCCGGCGCCGACGTCGAACCTGACCTCGCTTATCTCGGCGTTCGCCAAACATGGCCTAAGCCCGAGGGACATGACGGCGCTCTCCGGCGCGCACACCGTCGGCTTCGCGCAGTGCCGGAACTTCCGCGGCCACATCTACAACGACACCGACATCGATCCGGCGTTCGCCACGCTTCGGCAGGGAAACTGCCCGGCCGCGTCCGGCTCCGGAGACAGCAACCTCGCGCCGCTCGACGTGCAGACACAGCTTGTCTTCGACAGCGCCTACTACAGGGACCTGGTGAACAAGAAGGGCCTGCTGCACTCGGACCAGGAGCTCTTCAACGGCGGGTCGCAGGACTCTCTGGTGAAGCAGTACAGTGCCAACTCCACGCTCTTCACCTCTGACTTCGTTGCCGCTATAATAAAGATGGGGGACATCGGCACGCTCACCGGAAGCGCCGGCGAGATCAGGGCCAACTGCAGGGTGGTCAACAGCTAGCTATAGCCGCTGGCATGCATGATGTTGCTTCATGATGCGCGACATGATGTTTGTATCTCATCCATCTCAAATTATAAATCCTGACCACTCGTCATATTTTTAAAAATTTATACAAACATAAATAAATTTAAGTTATTATTAAAGAATTTTTACTAAAGAAGCAACCCATGACAAAAAAAAGTGTTATTCTATAAATTTTTTTGACTAAATCGAGTGGTCAAACATCTTATAATTTAAGAGGGGAAATATAACATTTCTTTTGCATTTATGTGAATGTACTGCACAACACCCCTTCGTAATACACAAAGTACATGATAGTGTGTATGAAGCTTGGTTGGCACAAAATGTATACAGCCATGCGTGTTTTTTTTTTACTTTTCCTATATTTCATGTGTCTGAAATTTAAGATGATTTCAGGCAACATTAATGTACCATCAATTAGCTGTTAATTTTATTTTTTGTTATTTGTCTTTGTGTCATAACATATTAAATTTTTGTCCTTGTCTTCCTATAGAAATAATTGTAATTGTTAAATTATCTTTGTGCCAACATATATAAGATTTTGTAAGGTTTGTAGTTTTGTTTAACATATTGTTTATTTCTGAAACAAAAAATTATAGACCGTGTCTACATAAATTGCAACGAACTAAAACTACAATTGTAGTATAAAATATATGCAATAACTGTCGTCTGTTCAGGCACCTGGAATTTAGCAAATTCCTTTTTTTTAGCAAAAGCCATGCACGTATATGGGAGAATAAGAATTTGGTCGGAGGTTCATAGTATTTTGCTTGGGCTGAGAACCCAGAAGGCCATAAGCCCAGGCATTTTAAGCCTGCCAATGGAATGGGTTAAAACCTAACCTTTATTGTCCAACCCAACCTTAACCCATTTGCCAGGATCCTTCGCTCTGGAATAGCCAATACAATAGTATAGTATTTGATACAATTGGGAAAGAATAAGAGGGAATCTATAGACTGAGAATAGCAGGGACTAGAGAGGGACAGCTACACGGATGAAATATCAGACAGAAGGAAGACGAAAGGTTCTATTCTTGGTCAATGCCTGTCACCGGTGCCGTTTGGACCTTTTTGTTTCCGTGCTCTTGTCCGCAACGGAATGGCCCAGCTTCGACGCCTGTTTCCGGCCCAGTCCCGTGACACCATTCTACTTCATAATTTTTTATTTCAACCTAACTTAATCCAACCCATCAGTTAACATATAACACATCGGTTTACTACAAGAGCCCATAGATTTGTCTAAAATGTATATATAAGGTTTTCATATTTGGCTTGCATAAAACAAATAGACCCACATCAAAAGACAGACCCTGAATTTATTAAATTCTCAAGTTCACACCTTGAATTTTTATCAAAATAAAAAATATAAAATTTGATGGAGATGATTCAATACAAACATGGGGATACTCCACGCCAATTAGCATTGGTAGGACTAAACCCTCAAAGTACGCACTTTAAAATTTTAGTGAATGTTTGAATTTCGTATGGTACATCCTGTTGGAAAAATAGATAATTTCCATATCCATATTAATTTAATCTAGAAATTAAATAACAGAAATATGATAACATATATATGCATGTATATAACACTAGCAAAATTTACATCATGAGACATGCTAGTAATAGAAACAACATGCACCATAATGATCGTTATAAAAATAATAAACATGAATACGAGAACACGTTTATTAGAGATATCACATTATACCAAGAGGAGGGGCTCATGCCGAAGGCATAGAAGGTTCCATTCGCACTAGTTGTCATAGTACGTTGCTTGAAGTAGCGGACCACAGTCGGTGCAGTAAGATGTTCGCAGTGCAGTCCCTTGAACGGCCTTCGAAAAGAAGACGAACTCAAACAGCTTCCGGCTTCGGGAAGAAGAACGCCAGCAGGCGAACACCGGGAAGAAGACGAACTCGCCGGTGAACAGCTTCCTATCAGCGTACGCTGGCGGATGAAAGCGAGTAGTCGCGGATCGCTCCCCAAAAACCTAATCGTCGCACACCCCGTGCAAGGTTCTCAGGGCGGCGTTGGTTCCGGAGGCACCTGCTCTCTCGATCTCTCGTGCGCGCGAAAGAACGAGACGAGAAGTATTCGGATTGCAACTCAACAGTGGATTTGGTGAAATATGTTGTGTCATGCGCACGCGGTCAAGATGAGAGCTTCTCTTTATATAGTCTCGAAGGACATAAAGAGACAGGTGATTGTTAATAGTCATGAACACCATTTATGTCACTAGTAACTGACAAATAAATTGTCCGTTACTAATAACTCACTAATCAACATGGTTGATAATGATATTAGGACTATATTAGTTACCAGTAACCGACACATCAATTATCCGTTACTAGTAACTCACTTAACAACCACTAACTCACCTTGAAATATTCCATTAATGGCTATTAATATGTCATGAGTTTCACCTAGTATTAATTCTAGCTTTGAAGTTGATTTGCCAAGGTCCGCGCATGCTGTCACTGTGTTACAACTTGCATGTGTTTAGTTTATTTCTATATACAAGGTCCGCACACATGCATGACAAACCCTACCCCTATGAGTACCTCCGCCTACCACTGAAAGCGTAGCGCCGGAAAATCATGAAATAAATACAGAAAACCATAGTCTGAAATTCGCTCCCACGGGAAATCGAACTCAGGACCTGTGGGGTGCCGCTCGAGTGACTTAGCCAACCAAACTAAACGCCCTTCGCTAATTGACATGCAATATATAAGCTGTAATATACAAGAACGTAACAACTGTTTGCATTTAAATTTCCACTCGAAGATATAGCATTTAAATTTCCACTCGAAGATATATAAACAGGCGGGTAGCTTAGCTTTCAACAAGGGCATGTTGGATAGTCAATATACAAGCAAAGTGTTTGAACTATGTTCGAACCTATTGTACACTCTTTTGAAACCTTTTGAATTTGACTCAAATAATATCTGTTGAAACATCATATTTATTATGAGAAACTCCGCCACCCCGGGGACGTTGGAGTTTGGACCACCTCCTTCCCATTGAGGCTGCGAGCGGCCATGGGTTGCCATGCACACGCGTGTCGCCATGACATTACTCTGCCATGCATGTTCTAGCTCTGAGCTTAGGCCCCTCCTCCCTGTCCATCAATCAGCTAGGCTGGTACTTTGACACATACAATTCCATCCACTTGAGGTCTTGTTTGAATGTGTATGTATCTTCCTCAAACCATATGTGTTATAGTATATTTGAACTAATATACACTTAAATTCACTCTAATCTATATGGTTTGAGAGCAATATATGCGTATTTAAACAAGGCCCGAGTCGTAGCGCTGCCTTGCACACTTCACCCAGTCTGGCCGAACCGTTCACAATCCAAGGTCACTGGGGGAGCTCAAGCCGGTAGGGGCCCACCAGTGGGCCGCATCCTGTTTGCTTGGGGCTCAAACCCACTCCATCCAAAGCTCTGTTCAATTTGGCCCAAGAGCGAGAGGTCGGGCTAGTTAGCCTGCTGCCTAGTCCCTAACAGACCAACCCAAGTGCAGCCCATTTGGACCCTAAACCCTTTTCCTCTTCTGGGTTTTTAGTAAATGTTTCTATCTTTAGAAGGCTATGTTTCTATCTTAATTTGAAAGTTCGTTCATAACTAATTCGTTTTATATTAGCTCCAAAAAAACATGAAACCTGTATCCAAATTTTCCTAAAAATATGAATCACATTTGGTGTTGTTCTTGGAGTTATTGAGCTAGTTTTATCGTGGTTTCTTTGGAATCTTATTGGTAGCCACTTGCACAATTTTATTTGAAATAGCTACACTACGTGCACGGATGGACCCAGATGCTCCCAGAGGCGAACGACCTTGCTGGTCGACTATACCGATGTTTGAAGTCTTGTACCAACACTTTCTCAGCATTGCAGGTGTCATGACATCACTCATTTCATTAGAACCCTATTTAGGCGTTTGCTAATTAGATGTGTTAGCGCTTTATTTCATTCATTATTAGTATCACGATTCATGCTATTATTTGAGGCATGTCTGACTTACTTATTGAAACACTTCTACCCAAATCACCCACCTTCGCACTCATCTATAAAGACGAAGGGTACTATTCATCAACAGTGTTTCACTGCATGCAAGACTCAGATCCCTGTAGATGCACAGTAACATAATCTAATCCGTTGAAGCTTTCCTCTTCCACGCACGGCTTTGTTAGATTTGAGCCACGTAACAGGTCTAGTCTACGGAACCACACCGATGCACATGCACTCCTTCCCAGGGCAGGGGACATGGTGTCATCATTTATCCATATATCCACTCGGTCCTCTCTCTCCAATAGTACAGTACAACAGAAAAGGAAAAAAAATCACCACGCTTGCTCCGCGGAGGTGGCCCTCCTCGCCGTCGCCGCCTAGGGCTGCCATGGCATCGGCGGCCGCCTGCATCCGTCTTTCCCTCCCCGGTACCTTGCCATGGCGCAGCTGCTCCGAAGAGTCAGCCCTCCTCGCCGTCGCCGGCGGGGACTGCGCACGGCGTCTTCGACCCCGCTTGCTTCCATCTCCTCCTCCCCCGGCACCTCGCCCTACAGCAGGGGACCAGAGCAGGCGCCGCCTCAGCTTTGCGGCGCAGCCGAGCCGGCGATGGCAGCCTCCCAGCAAAGCGTGTTCCAGCACGCCCACGCCAGTAAGCCCTGCCACCGGTGGCCGCGGCCGCGCCTGACCCACCCAGTTGTCCACTCGCAGGTTTCCTACCTCCCCCTCTGTCTTCTTAATTACCTCTGAGGTGTTTATAGATATTACTCATGATTTCTTTGCTATTGATTTCCTACAAGATTTGTTCAACAGTTATATGAATTTGTGTTGTCACTTTCCTGCAATATTTATCCGTAAAATTATTCCCTCACCTGGTTCTAACAATTTACTGTGTCGATGTGATCATCTTATTTCCCATACACCCATACACTACATATATTTGCTAAATGGTGTTCTTCTCCACACAATGACCATATAGGTTATGCTGGGTATATGATCAGTAGAGTAACCTATTGTCCCTCAGTACTATTGGTTTTGATGCTTACACGGAATCATTCTTTTTCCCAGCTGTTGAACCGTTGATTCTTTTTCCCCAGGTATTCACTTCGTATATTTGAATCTAACTGCGTGCATGGCAAACCTGCTCCTCTACAAGGTCACATTTCTTCATCTACCTTCATTGCTTTGGATGTTTGGCATAATCATATTTTGTAAATTATCTTATGATATATACCCAGTTCCTTAGGTACTACCTATGTGTTTGTTTTCCATCAGTTAGATATTTTGTGTGATGTACATGCAATTAGTATTCGCTCCAATGGCACCACCTGAACATTGCTAAAATGTTGTTCAAAGCCAGATTGAACAAAATTGACAGTGTGCACGGAGTACTCATATAGCTATATGATTTGTTTTAACATCTCTTAGTATGTCTGCATTCACATCCTTAAATTGTCCTCCCCATTATGATGTTGTCCTGAGTATAGCTTAGCCTATTGTATTTCAGTCTTTCTACATTTTTTTGTCACATTAGTGTTCTCCAGGTGAAGATGTCAGGTCACCAAATTATTAGGCACAAAAAAACTTTAAAAAACTCAATGATATTATGGACTGCCACAAAACAACTTTTGATGGTCTAAGCCCAAATCAGTTTTCAGGGTTCAAGCCAAGGTTAGTTAGCACTTGCAGGTTAATGCAACAAAATTGACCAGAGGTTTACAAAGTAATTATTCCTGCAAAAAAATATGTTTTATCTCTTAACTTCAGTTGTACCCCACCAACGAGCACATCGATTGTTTTGTGTTACCAAACTAGATGTTACCTCCAAAGATTTGACTTTACATTACACAGATTAATGGCCTTTGTTTATTAATTATCAGGTTACCTACTTACATCAAGGACTTCCCACATGGTCATGGATGCATTGACAATTGTTGATTCAGTGAGATGAATTAAAATAGATATCTTTTTTCAGTTTCTACCCTAATATTCATTCCATTCTATGATTTCGTATCAGTCGCTCCCATCAGTATCTAATTACAGTTACCATGGCTTATAATTTTTCCTGCCTTACAGATTTATGTGAACCTTCCCATCTATGTTCCACCATATTATACTAAAAATGATATACAAGTCTACGTCCTATTCTTTGAAAGCATTCGCAAAAATAGAAAGAACATGGAGACTTTCATATATATTGACATCATAAAAAAACTCAAATAATCCATTATTTTACCCATTAGGTTTGGCTCTGTGCTGCTTCGGTTTAGCCAACAGGAGTTATGTTACCAGCCTGGCAACAGGTTCTGGGAAGGACATAAGTGTAGGCCTACATTACAACCAAATCAAGATAGCCATTCTTTGTTCAGAATTTCATCATGACCACTTCTAATTTCAATGCTTACCATTCTTATTTCACAGGGTGATTAGCAAAAAGAATACTTGAACTTAGAAGATTTGGCTCCATAACAAAGCGCATGGCCTCCTACTGTATGTCCAACCTCTTGGTGTCATCGTCAAGACATCCTTCCAGCACGTGTGATTCATGCTTCTTTAGTTTCACAAGGGTACCAAACTTTTAGCACCTTAGTGAGTTCAGCTACTTAGGCTATGCTATTTATATGTAACAACAGTATGTTTGCTCAAATACCTTTGTGTGCAGACTTCATTTGCGTCTCCGTATGAAGTAGGGCATACACATACATTTGTACCAGCTTATATGCTATTAGGCATTAAAAGAACTACTTATTCCTCCTACATTTCCAGACCGCAATGCAGGAACAATGTTCAAATCATAATTAAATGATGTATAAAGGCTTTGCCACTACACATCTATGTCTGTTATACATTGTGTATATTAATAGTCTCTTGCCCGCGCGAAGCGCAGGGTTACCTTGTCTGCTTTGCTTGCATTTACTTTTATCATACCTACGTATGTGCCTTTGATATGTGCTGACGTGATGTATTGAGTGGGATTATGCTTCCCCAGGAGATGGTTGGTATGATATACGAAACAGGAGCAATGAATCCCGATGTGGCTGGTGATTTTAGGAGTCCTAGAGATGTCCCTTGTTTTAACCCCTTCTTTGGAGATACCGGCTAGAGCGACCTTGTGGGGTGCAAGAAGTACCCTACGTGTGGATCCTATGGTGGGAACATTGGTTGCGATGGATGGGAGAATCACCCGATCAGAGTTGGAGATAGACCACTTGCCATAGGTGAGCCTTGTGCTTGAGGCATGTGTTGGTAGAAAGTGCTTGCTCTGGCCAATTAAGGGTAAGCTAATGTTTGAAAAATGGGGTCTTTCTCAAATGTGTATGGCACAATGCCCCATATGATGATGGGCCTGTTCTATCGAGTTAGTGTGAACTAAGCCAGTTGTCTAGGAGCGAGTGAACAAAGCCGTGAGGGCTTTGGGAGCACAATGTGAGGGGGGAAGGAGACAACTTATGCTGCTCCAACACCATGATCCGAAACGTATGTGTCGTATCTTATGCATGCTTCTCTAGCTTGGGGGCAGCCTAGTGATAGAAGGCCACAAATTTAATTAACTCTCAGATGGCTGGCTTGTTATGGAATAATTCAAGTGGAAGGCACTCATACTACTGACAAAAATAGCAACCTACTAAATTTGTCTATGGATGAATATCATATATCTAGAGCTTTAGTTGTAGTTGATGCTATTTGGCACAATCTCTTCATGCAGTGACTAATTAATCATACATGACTGACACCCATTTTATGTCCATACCATGTGGGAACTCCCAAATTCCACAAAGAGTACAAAGTTCCATTTGACTGTTAACCAATAATAGGCTACTATTAACCAAATATTACTTGCCAAAAGAATAAATGTGGATAATACTGTTTTGTGCTCTGAGCTAGAATCGTTCTCCCATATGCTCTTTAATTGTTTTGTATAGAATATGGAACTTGATCTCCGAGGTGTTGTTAATCAAACCAGGAGATGCATTTGAGTCGGTTGCTCATTTTTGGATAGTTTACAAGATACATCTTATAATTAATACAATTAGCTATGGTGTCTAGAAATTACAAAATGACTTGTGTTTTCATGGAGCTACATTAGTGGGAGTAAAGAAGTTAATGCTAAGAGTTGATAGAATGTTAAGAAGATGGGTCGCGTTGCTCAAGCCGAAGATCCAGGAGAAGCTTAGATGAAATGCTGAAGCGCTTGGAAAGAACTACACAACAACCTCTACACGGCTATGCTGGGAAGTGACCGGGGGAGTGATGGCTTCATTAGGTTTGGGTCGATTGGCTGCTCAACCCTTGTTGGAGGCCTTCAACGGTGCAAGTTCTTCATAGGATGACAAGATAATATCATCTGAGTTATCTGTCTAATAGTGTTTATAATAATTTGTTATTGGACAATTAATTAAGTGTTGGTGTCTAAAGTCATGTGAAAAATTGGTGGGGATGCCTAGAATATGCTAGAACATTCTGATACTTTACACTTTGTGCAAATAAAGCATGGGAAATCTATTTTCAAAAAATAATAAAAGAGGAGAGACATCGTATACATTTTGTTGACACTGCTACAGAACAGACCTTTGGTCGATCTGCCAAATGAGCAATAGTTTTAGCGAAAATTACGTCTAAGACCAAAAAATTCTTTAGTCCCGGTTGGTAAAAGTCCTCTCCCAATAGCTATGTTGTCAGGTCAACATTTAGTCTCGGTTGGTGTTAGAAACCGAGAGAAAAGATTTGGTCCCAGTTTGTGACACCAACCAAAACTAAAAGTTAGCCTTCAGTCCCGGTTGGTAATAGGAACTGGGATTAAATGCCCCCTCCTATTTGAGCTCTTCTTCCTCCCTCAGCCCAAGCCCAAGCTCTCAATTCTTACTGTGTTCTTCCTTGTTCTTGCTCTATCTCCGGCCATTGATCCATTTTAATACTTCTACGCCGATTTCTTAGTCCCAGCTTCGGAACGGGACTACAGGCCTTTTAGGGCCCGAGACTAAATGCGTGTCCATCACTAGTGTCAGAAAATGTCCATATCCGTCACCAATTTTGTGAAAAATGAATGCCCAATAGTAATTATTTTTAAATTCCATAGCAACACTACAAATGAAATGAACAAGCAAGTACAATTTAAACGATTTTATATCACCATTTTGAAAGGTGGCCTACAATTAAACCACTACATTTACTAGATAATAAAAAACAATTTAACCATCCAAACTACCCTGAAAATAAAAATGCTGCTAGTTAATGGCATGATACATGGGTTCATAAAAAAATGGTTGCCCTCATGAACAATTTTATTATATATGCTAAATGGGAAACTAACACTACTACAGAAATCTTTACCGAGGAGAACATTTTTGCTTTATCGCGACGGACAAACAGGGTCGCTTCGATGGAGGGGTCAAGGTTAATGGAGCATTAACCGCAGCGGGCAACCTTCCCGTTGTGGTTAATCGATTAACTGAAGCGGGCACTGTAACGTGCCCGCCGTGGTTAATCATTAAAAAAAACGAAAAAAGAAAAAAACCCTAGAGAGGCCCGTCGAGCCCATCCACGGGCCCGACGAGCCCATCCAGGGCTGCCGCCGCCGGGTGCTCCACCGTGGCAGATCCTGCCGCCGCCGCCGGTGAGGGAGGAGAGGAGGGGCACGACGTCGCGGATCCCGCCGCCGGTGAGGACCCGCACGCCACCCCCGCCGGATCTCGCCCGCAAGCGCCTCGCCCCCCTCACGCCGCCGCAGTCAGGGGAGAGGAGGGCCGCGGGAGGGCCGCGCGCCGCGAGGGGAAGGGAGCGCCGCTCGCCGTCGTGGGAGGGCCGGGGAGCGCCGCTCGCCGCTCGCTGCCGAGGGGGAGGGGGGAGCGCGCGCAGCCCCCGCCGGATCTGGGTCGAGCGCCGTTGTGCGCCTCGGCCCCTCGCGCCGCCGCAGCCAGGGGAGAGGAGGGCCGCCGGGAGGGGAGGGGATCCGGGACACCATTCTACTTCATAATTTTTTTTATTTCAATCTAACTTAATCCAACCCATCAGTTAACATAACACATCTGTTTACAAGAGCCCATAGGTTTGTATAAAGTTAAGAGCCCATAGGTTTGTATAAAGTGTATACATATATAAGGTTTCCATATTTGGCTTGCATAAAACAAATAGACCCACATCAAAAGGCAGACCCTGAATTTAAATTCTCAGGTTCACGCACCTTCAATTTTTTATCAAAATAAAAAATAAATAAAATTTGATGGAGATGATTCAATACAAACATGGGGCTACTCCATACCATTTAGCATTGCAAGATCAATGTGGGCCCCACAACAATGTCCGACCCTAGAACTAAACCCTCAAGTACGCACTTTAAACTTTTAGTGAAATTGTTTGAACTTCGTATGGTGCCATCCAATGTGTCAAGTGTTCACGTTGATTTGCCAAGGTCCGCGATGCTGTTACTGTGTTACCACTTGTGTTTAGTTTATTTCTAGACAAGGTCCGCACACATGAAGATTCAAACCTCTTGTTTTAAATAATTGGCATGCAATATATAAGCTGTAATATATAAGAACAACAACGGTTTGCATTTTAATTTCACTCCAAGATATATATAAACAGGTGGGTACCTTAGCTTTCAACAAGGGCATGTTGGATAGTCAATATACAAGCAAAGGGTTTGAATTATGTTCGAACCTATTGTACACTCTTTTGGAACCTTTTGAATCTCACTCAAAAATCTATTGAAACATCAGATTTAGTACGAGAAACCACGCTCTTGGGTGAACTCCGCCACTCCAAACCCTAAACCGTAATTCTAAACTCTAAACCCTAGATCCATCGAGGCGCGCCGTCATGGGATGGCAAGGTGCCGATCGAGAGCTATCTTCGATCCATGCTGACCTTGAGTCCTTGACTCTGCGTTGCCCTCATCTTCCCCGTCATCTTTTCACGAAGCACGGTTATCAGCCTCACCAAACGACCAAGCACACGCTTGTCGCCATGACGTACGCGGCTCTGCCATGTTCCAGCTCCGAGCTTCCCTGTTCATCAGCCAGCCATGCTGGCGCCACTCAACGCTGGGACAAATCCAATTCCATTCACGTGATGAGTCGCAGCGCAGCCTCGCACACTTCACCCAAGGCTACAATTACAAAGGGGAGCCCAAGCCGGTTGGAGTCCTGTTCCATCTGGCCCAAGAGTGAGAGGCCAGGCTAGCCTAGTTCGTAACAGACCAGCCCAAGTGCAGCCTTTTGACCCTGAGCCATTTTCATCTCTGGGTTGTTTCTATCCTTTTCTTTTGGAAAGCAATATTTCTATCTTTGAAACTTCGATCATAAGAGGATCTTTAAAAGGTCTGTTTATATAGCTCACAATAGTTTCATGAGCTGTTGTAAGTTGTTTTTTAATATATATTTTTAAAACAGCTTCCTGAACTATTTTTTTCTCTCTCACAAAGATATAAAGTAGGATGAAGTTCAACTCTCTTTCTCATTTTTCTCTCATATTGATGCATGAATAGGTGGTGAAGCTGTTTCGCTAAACATTTTTTTTTAAAATAGCTTAGCTTCATAAAAAGTTACTTATGAAGGTATTTTCTAAAAAAATAGCTTCACTAGTGAAGATGTTCTATGTTAAACATACCCTTAATTAGTTTTTAAATATTTTATAGAAAACTGCTCCCGGTTACTTGAAACGTTGCTTGAGGATCCCTGCCTCTGATTAATGTTCCATTCGCCCACGCGGCCATGTTGTAGCAAGCCGGCCGATTGCAGCAGTCATGTGGTGGCTATTGGCTATTGCAGCCAGAATAGCATTGCTGCCGGCGAGGCGTGCCTGCTGTCGCAAAAAGAAGAAACCCCAAAAGGAGAACTATATTTGGTGGAAAAGAACTTGGATCGTGCACAAGCACAAGCATGCCTTGGTCGGTGGTGAGTTCACGACTTCGAAACTAAGCATTTATGGGCTAGTTTGATATCCAGCCCGGAGGCCTGGCCGTGCCCACAAGCTGCAACTGCGCGTGTTTAATATGTTTGGCCCATTTGCGAGCGTGGCCACCGCGATGCAAACCACCCTCTCTCTCCTGGCTCCAGGGAAACGCTGCTAGGGTTCGTTTTTTGGGAGCCAGGCTCGTTCCGTCCTCGCGCGGGCGATTCGGCGCGGCGGCGGGTGGCTCTGGCGGGCTCGCGCGGGAACTAGGAAACTTCCCCGCGCTCCCCTCCCCGGTGAAATCCGTCGTCTATATATAAGGCGACCTCCCCCCCCCCTCCGCTGTTGTCTTCTCCCTTTGGTTGTGTTTCGTCTTCGCTATTTCTCACCAATCCCCTCCCGTTGAGTGACCGGCGGCGGCGGTGAGTTCGGTGCGCGTCGCGGTGGTCTTCGTCTCCGTTCTTGCCGACTGTGCATCGGCCCGTCTGCTGCTGGGCTCCGTTGAGGCGGTCTTCTTCCTCTCTGTTCGTGATCCGGTGGTGCTGTTGTTCCTGTGATTGGCCAGATCTTCTTCCTCCTTCACCTTCCGGTGCTTTGGCTGGTCTTGGATTTGTTGGATCTTGTTCGGCTTGTTCCAGATCTGCTACTCCATCACCATCGCTTGAACCGAGGTGAAATCCACCCCTACCCCCACTGATTTGATTCTAGGGTTTCATTTTCCACTTATTTGGTTACACTGCTTTGTAATTTTTGTTTGTACATGGTAAAATCTGTGTTTTTTGTTGGCTGTATCGTTCTTTCTAGTTCATGCATTTCGAAGTTGATGATATGATCTATGTTGCTGTTGTTTTATGGTCGATGATGAATGTGTCCAATGCACTGGAGGCAAATTTATTTATGCAGTCGTGCTATACTATATATTGAATTCCTACACTATCATGTTGAGGCCAGCCAGGGTCTACTAGGACTGAACTGTACATTTGAATGTTTAATGCATGTAGATGGATCCAAATCAACAACGTGAGATGATGGCTAGATAAGCAGCTGCTATGGTTGTTGTGATGCTATCATTTGTGGTCTCTAGGCTTAGAAGAGTTACTGCACAACCAGATCCAATACCATATGGTCCTAGGAGTGTAGCAGAACAACATAGGCAAGAAACCCTCCAAATGATCTATAATAGCAATGATGCAGAGTGCCTAGCTATGCTGTGTATGACAAGAGCTCCTTTTTTTGCTCTATGCAACTTGTTTAGGACTAGAGCCCTTGTACCTGAAACAACTGGGTGTTCTATTAAGGAACAGGTAGCAATGTTCCTCCATGTGGTTGGTCACAACCAGAGGTTTAGGGTAGTTCACCAATCTTTTAGGAGATCCATTGAGACTGTGAGTAGAATCTTCCACCAAGTACTCTATGTCATTGGTGAGCTTAGGGCTGAAATGATCAAGCCACCTTCAACCACTACACATCCAAAAATAATGTGTAGCCACAAATGATACCCTTTTATCCAGGTACTTGTTTATCTTGTTCTCCTGCCCAAGGAAATCAAATGTTGGTATTGTATGTTCATATGTGATTTGGATACATTTGTAGGACTGTATTGGTGCCATTGATGACACACATTTGTTGGCCAGGGTGCCTAGACACATGCAACAGGCTTTCAGGGGTAGTAAATCAAACCCCACACAAAATGTGATGGCTGTTGTGGACTTTGATCTAAAGTTCACTTATGTCTTAGCTGGTTGGGAGGGGTCTGTCCATGATGCACTAATTCTAGCTGATGCAATTGAGAGAAATGATGGGTTTACAATCCAACCTTATTAGTCAATATACTATTGTTCTAAACCTGTCACACACCTTCACTGTAGTTTATGTTTTGGTTGCCTTGTAGGCAAATTTTACCTGGTACATGTTGGTTATGCCTGCCGCAGTGGTTTCCTTCCTCCATATAGGGGGGTCAGGTATCACTTGTCTGAATTTGGGAGCCAAAATTATCCAAACAATGCAAGGGAGCTATTCAACCTAAGGTATTCATCCCTTAGGGTGACAGTGGAGAGGGCTTTTGATGCACTCAAGAACATATTTTGTATTCTAGACAACAAGCCCTTCTACACATACAATATACAAGTGAAGCTTGTACTTGCTTGTTGCATCATTCACAACTGGATCATTGGCTTTAGGGCTGATGACATGGTCCCATCTGAGGAGACTTTTGTAGGTAGCCAGCCTGAGCCAAATGAAACCTAAGGGTCCTAGGGAGACATGTTGTCTCAGGACTCTAATGGTATGATTGTTAGAAGGGATGGAATTAGCAATGCCATGTGGACTGGTAAAGGCACTTCTAGGATTTGATTCATGATTTTCATTCATGTATAATTCTTTTCTGTAGACCCTGGATATGGAACTCATGTTGTGTGCTGGCCATGTAATAAGTGATGGACATAACTGAGACCAACGATGGAACTGTACCTATTTTATTCTGTATTTGCTTCTTTCATTGTTTAAGTCCTTTTTTCGCTTTGCTTCATCTATTACCTAGTGACATTAATAGGATGGATGGAATTGGTGTTGATGTTGGTGCTGGATTTATGCCTGATACTAACATTATGCAAGGGAATGTTGTTGGTGCTGGTGCAGCTGCACCACAAGTGGTTGATGTGAGTGCTGATGGACCACAAGGGGTTGAGGTACCTCCTGCCCAGGGGGGTGTTAGGCCACCAATGAGGTGGAACAACACCTCTGGATTTGTCCTTAGGAGAATGGCCCAGATAGTGGGTGATGGTAGTAGGACTGAGAAGTGCTTCAAGGATAAGGATGTCAACTCAGTGTCCAAAGCTCTTAGAGAGTACAGTGGTGATGTTGTGAGTCCTACCCAGGTTTACAATCACCTTATGAAGTGGAGGCAGAAGTGGGCTAGGATGTGTAAGCTGAAGGACCTTAGTGGTGCCCTGTTTGATGAGGACACCAATGCCATAATGCTGGAGCCTGAGCACTACCTTGGCCACTGCAAGGTAGTAACTAGTTTTGCACAACATGTCCGCATCTTTCTTATCTAAAATATGTTCCTTTAATTGTATACACTGACTGTAGGACCACCCTAAGGATGCTGAGTTCCTGAACACCCCTATCAGGTTCTACTCTAAGATGCAGACCATTTTTGGTTCTGCCATGGCCATAGGTAGATTTGCCTTAGGTTCCAGTGATGCTCTTGGGGTGAACCAAGCTGACTCTGTGCCTGCTAAGATTGAGGGTTAAGGTTTCACTGCTGCGGCCTATGATGGCAAAACCAGTACTGAGATGGGTGAAGGGAGCAAAGCAACTGAGCAAGGGCCATCCACAGTGGGGGCTAAGAGGAAGAGGACCAATTTCAGTGAGGATGAGATGCTGATGATGACCAACATGACAGATGTTGTCAACAATGTTGCCAATGCACTTAGAGAGACTGGCCCTGCTCATGTGGATGGTGACCTTTACCTTACTGTGATGGAAATGGTTGGGTTCACTGAGGAGGCCCTTATTGTGGCATACACATACCTGCTGGACAACAAGGCCTTGGCTAGGGGGTATGTGAACATGCAACACTGCCACATAGTGCTTTGGCTTAGGACCTTCCTTGCCAAGAACTACTATGTGTAGTTCACTGCATGTAGCTATGCAAGGTCTAGAGGGGGATGATAGTTGAGATGTATACTTCCTCCACCTCCCTCACCCACTCTTCTCTTTTGAGGTATAGTTTGCTGTAGCATTTTGTGCAGGTAGATGTCTGACCAGATCATGTACTTTTGGGTTTGCTTGGAAGGAGGGTGGCTAACTATATATGACCAGGGCATTGATACTTTGCAGTAGGGCATTGAACTGCTATTTGTGACTACTTCTGTATGGCTAAACTTTAATTTAGTACTTGTATTAATATGCATTGAACTTCTATCTGTGCCTACTTCTGTATGGCTACTTTCTTTGAGGCTTACTGAAACTGCTTGCTTTCAGCTGGTTGCTTTTTTGGCCAATGATGTAAATCATAATCATGTTTGTGAGATGGTTGTACGGTGTTTGTCATTGTTGGCTGTTGTTTTATGGCTTTTGTTATCTGTTTTTGTCATGATGTTCATTGCATTCGTGGGAAACATCCATACTCATGCAATACCTATGAAGAATGGGTGATGGCAGTGTATGGATGATCCCATGGATTTCATGGCCATTATGAAAATGGGGTTCTAATTGATGTACAACCTGTTATGATTGAGTTCACTTATGTCTTAACATATCTTTCCTGAGGCCACACATTTTGTTCTCTAAAACTGGTTTGAACTTTTATTTAACTGGTTTGTTGTTTTGTTCAAGTGCTATGATCTTTTCTTTTCTTTGGTTTTGCTTCTTTGTTGGAATGACAGAATTGACAGGAAAGGCTATTGGCCAATGATGCATACCATACAGAGTTGCCTTAGCTGGTTGTACATTTCTCAGTTGCATGTTGTTTGTTGTTGGTTTTCTGTATTTGTCATCAGTGTTTCTCATGGTAGTCATTGAACCCATGCGAAACATCCATACCCAACCAACACCTTATGAAACCATGGGTGATGGCAGTGTATGGATGTCTCCATGGATTTCATGGCTACTATGAAAATGGGGTTAAATTTGATGTACAACCGGCTATGATTGAGTTAAGAGCTGACCATAACATTTATTTGCTGAGGCCACAAAGTTTTTTGCCTATGAGGTTAACACATATGTTGTATATGCTACCGAGGCACTCTAAATTGTGATCATTGCAGAGAAAATGGGTCCTTGCTATGTGGTTTTTCAGGGGAGGACCACTGGAATCTACTTCAGTTGGCATGAATGTTCAATGCAAGTGTTGGGTTACCCTAATGCCAGGTACAAGAAGTACCAAATATATGAACAAGCAGTTTTATGATTACAATGCATCTTTAGGGCAATGAAGTGTGCCAAAAAAATAGAACATGTTAGGATAACAAGGTTGTGGCAACTGCTAAGATTCATGCAAAACATGGCAGTTGGAAGAATTGGATTATTGCAACTCTTTTGGTGATGGTTGTGGCTCTTTCTATCAAGCTGGCCACTACAGACTCCTGTAATTGAGATGAAGGCCAATGATGAACATAACTGAGGCAATTATCTTCTTCTTAATGTTGTACCATTATGTTTGAACAAATTAACCGAGGCCTATGCTATTTTATCTCCCTGTTATTCTTCATTCTATGCATTTCTTGCTTGTATGCATTCTTGAGAGCCTGGCTCGGTTAGATCAGAATCAAACACTCTAACTGATAGTTGGAGTTAGTTGAGCTTGGACCTGACTGGAATGCTAAAATCAAACACAGATGCATTTGGGCCTGGCTGTAACTGGCCTGGAAATCAAACAGGCAGGCATATACGTTCTCAACGTGGCCATGGCTGGCCTGGGCCTGGCCAACAGGCCGAACCCCCAGGAGCCAGGTATCAAACACGCCCATAGTTTAGCTGACTAAGATTTTTATTTCATATAAAATAATACGTGCTTGCGTAGCTCGTGCTCGTTTAATTTATTGCAATTTAGCTGACCTGCAACAACATATATTTTAGTTGAAGTCAAGTTGTCATGGCGGCCTTTGAAAATCTTGTCTAGCAGCTTCAGCGCTGGCACAATCCATTTTGGAACATGCGAACACGTTGAAGCTGTAGCGCTGTAGACGACGACCTACATGCGGTGGTGCGCGTATGCGTACGTGCTGCCAGCAAATGCATTTGTCAATCAAGTATACAACGATCCAACTGTAAATACAGGCCGGGAAACGTCTGAGGCCGTTCCAGCAGCCCCAAGGAACCAAGGCACTTGCCTATCTAGCTAGCCATAGCGACACTTTACCTCCTGTAGAGTGTAGACTCGATCTGAATATCCGATCCGTGCTAGCTAGCTAAGCTCGCCATGGCTTTATCATCCATATATGGAGTGTTGGATGAGGTATTTAGATACTAATGCATTACCGACGGATGCTAAAGTGTAAGTGTAAAGTTTTAGAGTGTTACATCGGATCGGATGTTATATGAAGTGTTGGATGAGGTATTTAGATACTAATAAAAAATTATTTATAGAATTCTTCTGACGAGACAAATTTTTTAAGTTTAATTTATTTATCATTAGCACATGTGTTACTGTAGCAGTTAGTGTCTAGTTATGGACTAATTAGAGTTTAAATTAAAGATTTATCTCGTAAAATAAATATATGTAAACTGTACAATTAATTTTTTTAACTATATTTAATACTTCAAACGATGTGATAGGGCGTAAAGTTTTTAAGGGCAATACTTATCTATCTGTCAACGTTGTTAAATACTCAGTGGAAAAGGATGACCGTCCTTACTTGGCCGGCGCACCTCCACGACGGCTAACACATTTCTTTTTTTTTATGACCGCACTCTCCACAAGACAATTGACGAGGCGAAGAATAAAGAGAGAAGAGCACGGAAGGGTGTCTCATAGCTCGGGGAACAATCGAAACAATCAGTGCCTCCGCTAGTTATTGAGAATCAATATAGTTCAAACATGAGCGTGCTAGAAGAGATAAGTGGAAGACTCAATTATGATGGTATGGAAGGTTGGTTGTCAGAAGCTGATCTAACCGTGGCCCAAATGCTAGAAGATGCAGTCATCGAAAATGCAACTGTAGTGTAGTCGATGAGTGGAAGAGAAATTATGTACATGGCAGAAGTCCGTACAACCCTGCGGCCCTCAAGAAACTTGGTACGCAAATGCGCTCGTTAAAGGAGTGGTATATGGAGTCATGTAGCAAAAGCACAACTGGATTTGCGTCAAAATTAGAGATAAACATTACTTCTGGGGCGATGAAATTATATATATTCCGTTTAGTGAGCTCCACCAACTATGCCATATGGACGCTCTAGACAAATCTCTCATCAGCTGCTACTGTGTGTAAGTGATCATTTTTTTAGTAATCTCACTATAGAATATGTATATGTATAGTAACTAACTATCCTCAAACATATACAGATTTTTTATGTTAACCTCAAACGTAAGGGAGACGAAGATTGGTTTCATTGATCCATCAATCATATTCTCTGATCCAAACACTCCCCGCGATCAATGGATACCTCAAATGGAGAGAAATCTTCAGAGGTTCTTGATCAACCAAAAGAATATAAGATATATACTCTTCTCATATAACTTTGTGTGAGTGTTGTTATCGTTTGCACAATTTATCTTACTTACTCAATTTAGCATAAAGATATATATGTTGACTCTATAAACAAATACAGTTTTCACTGGATACTCATAGTCTTCGATATGTCTAGAAGTCGATTGGTAATCTATGACTCATTGAGAAAACTATTGGAAGATTACCAAGACATGATAGACATTATTAAGGGGTAACTTTGATCTTTAAATATGAATTCATGCCCTATAACTACACTGCAATAGTTAATTAATTAATGATCCAATTATTGAACAGGGTTTGGGCTTGGTTCGTTGAGAAACACAATCCGGATCTGGAAGTGGCACTAAAGGGTCCTATTCTACTAAGTGTAAGTTCTACTAGCTCTTATAATCTATTCCCTTAGCCTGCTTTAACATATGCGTATGATGACGATAGTAATCTTTTCATGTCTTACAGTGGGTTCTAAGGTAGCCACCAGACAACAATCTGTGTGGATACTACGTTTGCGAGTTCCTCATGGTGTATGCAAGAAGAACTCTTACAGAGACACTAAAAGAATGCAATATGTATATATAATAAATCTATTTTATTTATTTGTTGCTATTAAATAAATCTAACACTTGTTTCTTTATAATGCAAATTGAAGACTGAATGGTTGAGGAGCCAAGTGTTGCAAGCCGTTCGCCTCAAAGGAATTCAAGAGACACTTGCTGGATTTATTAGTGAAAAAGTGCTCAAACCCAAAGGCGAGTTCTATTTCGACCCGGCCGAACCATTGAAGTCAAATCAAAACGAACATTTGTATGACATTTAAGTTGCGAGAGCGGTTGTGTCCTAAGACAAATGTGAATGGATAATGAAGTATATATATAGCTCCATAATATATTTATATATAGAGTTTCATAGTTTATTTGTGTGTTTAATGCTTCAAACTAACTTATAAGTGCGCAAATATATGTATTAGCAACGAATACATGTATTAGCAGCGAAGAATACACATTTGAATGCCTAATCTAATTGTAAAACCAAAATAAGCAATACCAAAATCAGTAAAAAAGGACCTTTAATCCCAATTGGTAATACCAACCGGGACTAAAGGGTGCAGCCCCGCGTGGCCCTCCTGCGCCACCTGGCGCACGCTTTAGTCCCGGTTGCTATTACCAACCGAGACTAAATGTCTAGCTTTAGTCTCGGGCTTGCGAAACGGGACTAAAGAAGGGACATTTAGTCCCGAATCCTTAGTCCCTGTTCAGGCACCAGGACTAAAGGCCCTTGTCGACCGGGGTTAAAGGCGGTTCGTGTAGCAGTGACATTTTTTTTATGTCATGGTGGCGAACACACAGCCAAACTCTGATCTCCCGCCGCCGAACTCAGATCCCAGCAAGCTCATCGATGGCTCGTTCGTTTTAGCTCAAACTAGACCAGAAATCATTCCAGTTGACAAAAGTTATTCAAATTAAACAATGAATTCGGACTGGAATATTGCCAGGGCGTTGATGCTCTGCTTCATCATGCATCGATCATCCAAAACAATATGCTCCCGCTCGATCTGCAGATGCAAGAGAGGATTGCTGCACTCCGACCAACCGCGTGCTCATGGACGACACCGAGCTCAAGGACCTCGTGGGGAAGTACGCTTCCATCCAGGGCCGGCCCTGTCAACTTACAGACCCAGAGTGAAGCAACAAAGATGGACCCTTTAGTACAATTTATTTAATAGTATAATGACGTTTCTAATTAATAAATGTAATGCATAACCAACATTCATATGAGATAATTAATTATACATCTTATCTTACCTTAAAAATTTCATCTAATAGTGTCTTCTCTATGCATAAAGTTGCCAAACCATTTAACCGTTCTTGGGACATTACGGACCTTAAATAATTCTTCAACAATTTCAGCTTTGAAAAGGTTCTTTCAGCTGAGGCCACAGTCACAAGCATATTGAAAAGGATCCGATAAGCAATAGAAACATTAGGATAACAATCCACTTTTGTGATAAACTAAAAAATCTCCATAGCAGACATTGGCTTATTTGGCAGAGTACACTGTATAACAACTAACTCAGAAATCATGTCATTTACATCAACATCTGAAGAACCATCCGAAGAGAAAGTTTTTGCAAATTTCATGCATTGGTCTTTTAGATCAACACGACCCAATGACTTCAAGGCTGTTGAACTCATTAGAAAACCAAATTGTTCATTGAAGGACTTGAGTTCTTTAAATCTGTTTTCCAATGAAGTAATTGTCAGATCGATTATAACATTAAAATAACTTACTTCAAAATCCTTCTCAGCTTGCAAAATAGCTTCATTGGAGTCAGTTTCATCAAAGTGTTTCTTCCTAATAGAATGACGCTTTACTAGAAAGGATGCCTCCACTCCCATTTCAAGTGCAATTTCTGTGGCAGCAACCAAACTATCAGCAAACCCATTAATTCTATAGTTCTGAAAGTAATCCACCATACCATTTATATGCTGCAAGGTGGAATCAATGCACATGGATGGTGACTGCAACTTCTTACTCACAATATTTACAGAATATAAAATGTCATGCCAGATAATCATACTATTGGTATTCCTTATGACTATTGGATAAATCCGCAAGCGCACAGATTATACCGTTGTAGCACTTCACCTAGGAGTATTTCAGGGTATCGTAATTTATATTCTCCCAATGAAAAATGAAGCTAGAAATAATAATAAAAGAGAGATCCTAGAGATCACCTCAATTTAGCATCAACTAGTGTAAGGGGGTAATCGAATAATGATAGGAAGGTGATGATGTAACAAACCGAGATAAAGATAAGTAAGAGATAACTAGTGGGTATAACTATGTGGGAGGACAATGAGAGAGTAAAAGGACTCCTATGATTCCAACTCTATCTTTATGGATTTAACTGTGGCACACACTTGGTATAAACATTGATTGATTCCTCAATACAAGTATGCTAGGCGAGAGGATAAATCAGTAGGAGGGAAAAACTCCTACCAGACCGCGCTCTCTTTTTACAGGGGTCTTATCTTTTAAGAACTTGCCTAAGAACACGCGATGGAATACAAAGACTAGACATGGTTGTCACTCTCTTGCTAGCTACCACAAACAATCCGTGCAACAAGCGATAATCAAAGGTAAGATTAAGTATAAGCACCACGCTTACACCTACTCTCACTACTCTAATCGTGTATACAACAACTAGAGCACCCTATAACAGGCGATGATCGCATACAGGAAAGGCCACAAGGATCTCAATCTAGTTTATAACAACTAAATGATAAGATAAACCACAACAATACTATACCAAGTATAATATTGCACAAAATAAAGGCTAAGTAACGTAAAGAAGGAATATTGCATCGAATAAGTAAATTCTTACAAAAGAGAAAAGATACAAGAGCTTATACCAGATTCTCCAGGAAGACAACTCTGGAAAACCCGAGCAAAGCTCAACTCAACTCTAAGTCCCACACTAGAGAACACCACTAGACTAATCTCCACTTGAGAACAAGAGTGGCTTGTATGGATTACATCATGACAAGAGAGGGAGGTATGAGCCTCTATTTATAGTGGGAGGTGGAGTAGGGACTACTCCAGCACCACGTCATCGATTCAGGAGGCTTCAATCCTCCACCCTTGGATCCAACCGACTCTGAACCGCCTTAGGATGGATGGTGTTGATTTCCAACATGTGTTTAGTGAGTATGGCGGTTACCAGGTGCTCAACATACCTAGGGGGAGGTCGGCCGACCCCCCATGGCATGTGGGCCATCCTTCGGTCTTCTAGATGCAGCCCCACTGGTCAGGGACCAAGTGGGGGCCAGGTGGGCCCATAGGGAGGTCGTCCGACCCCCCTTGGGGTCTCTGGCCCACCTCGTCCTTCTAGGTGTTGGTCTCACTTGTCATGTGTGTTGGTTGTTTGTTCTGGGGTAATTGTCATGTTGATCTCCTTGATGTGGGTCCATGGATCCATGTGCTTTGTATGTGAGCCATTGGGAGAAAGCACAGAGTGATCCAAGGGTTGGGATTCACTCTGAGGTGCTTCTCCTGGATCATGGCTAGGGAGGAGAGCTGGTGGGCCCATAGGGAGGTCGGCCGACCCCCTATGTGGGTCCCACTGGCTCTCCTTTGCTCCATTTCTTCAATCCTGCAATCAAATACTCGTGGACATGTGGAACTTGTTATTTTATAAAGTATGCTCATGATGTGATTGTTTTATCCTTGATCCTGAGGTTGTTGGAAGCATTTTAGTTATATAAAAGTGTATCATTATTGGTGCCAACAAGATCCCCCAAGCTTGACCTTTGCTCGTCCCGAGCAAATAATCAGCTTAGCCTCGGTGGATCAGGAGTTGCTACTATGCTTCATATTTCAAGAGTACTAAATCTACAACAATATACTTTTCTTTTGAATGGAGAAATTAGCAATAAATACTCACCCATATTACCTTAGTCCTCCATGGGGCGTATAGCTTTATCCTTTGTCTTGGGCGGTTGAGAGATAGAACAACTTGACTTGAGCACTATTTTTCTCATTCTTTCACAAGTTTAATATCGGAGGTTTTGTAAGGTTTTGTAAAAGAAAGACTTAGTGTTCCTCAAATGGTACTCACGAGTCGCTCATATGGTGTATGATTCCTTACCAAGGCTCATATCAAAGTTTGCCTTCTTTTCATCCTATCTCTAAGGCTTATGTGGAGCTATAGGTAGGGATGAAAGATGTAGCAAACTTACCTTGCATATATTGTAAAGTCAAATTCCGGATCCAAGGAGAGAAGTGTCATACTCTTAAATCATGGCAAATGGTCAATACTCCTCTATTTGATATGATCTCTCTTTCTAACTTATAAATTTGAGACATAGCTATCTGTATTTATTTTTCTATGAGCTTTGAATTGCTCATTATTTTTCTAAGAATTGGGACCTTCATGTGCCCCTATTTTTTTTTTGTTTTTTTGCATAGTCTATGTCTCATTTAATAGCAGCATACTAGAGAGAATTTCTATTAGAACATGGAGCATGAACTATGTGGAAAATGTAAGACATATTTCTGCGTACTTCTAGTGTAGAAGTAGCATATATATGTGGTGTGTACTTGATCTTGATCTTGGGAGCATGATAAATCTCTCGACATGGGTCACAAAACTTGACCAAACTCAACACAAAGCAAGTAGCTTATGTAAAAAGCTTCCATCGTGAAAGAGTATATATGGCTTTGGTAGGAATTTTCACCATTGAGGAACAAAAAGTATTTTTGTCATTTTAATAAATAAATCTCCGATAGTCATTCTTTTTCAGAACAATATTATAGCAGCTCGTCTTGTTATATCATGTCTCACAACAACTTAGACTTAGTTACAGCATTTGCAACCCACAAAAAGTTTTAGGTTCATGATGGTTTCTTTTAAGCCAAGTAATCCATACTTAGAGAAATATCAAGTTGTAAACTAAGTACTAGAGAAACATTTAGTAGAGCAACTCTTCATCATTTCCATAAGGGATAAATATTCATGGTACATGTGAGAGTAGAGATAAATCTTTTTATTCCTTTTATCAAAATTCAAAGTTTTTTTAACAATTACAAAAATAAAATGCAGAAATAAAATGCTGGAATTAAAATTACAAAAATTAAATTGCAAAATTTAAATGCTAAAAATTAAAACTTACCTTAGTGGGGGAGGGAACCTCCCCAAGCTTATTCTTTTCATGGTCTTGGTGGAGGAAAATGCGTTGGATGCAATCCCTGCTGGGCGTAGAACATAGCCCACTGCTAGGCATTGTGGTCTCTGATTGCTTGGACCCGTTGCTGATTTTGGACCGCATTTTGGTAGAGAGCTTCATGCTCCACTCATAGCTCACCCACTTGATTAGCGAGTAGAGTCATGTCATGATGAAAGTCATGGTACTCTCTTTCCTGTGAAGAAGCAAAAGAGAATCGTGCACTTTGGGCACGTGATGATGATCTCTGAAATCCTCCTCTTGAGCTAGAGAATTGTGTGGCACTAGTGGATTCATCTTCCTCGTACTCTGGTCCCAAGGATGTGTCTTCTTCTTGTGCAGCATATGCCATGCTACGTGTCACCCGTTGACCTACAAAATTCCTACGTCCTTCTTGGGTATCTGCATTAAAGATTAGTCGCCTACACCTATATAGTTTAAGTCTTTCACATGGAAGTGGAATCCTGAGTGTAGGGTCACTAGACATATAAATAACAGAATTATTTGGCCCATTAGACAACATGTGACCTTGCACAAAGTAAGCCATGTCTAGAATAGCCCTAGGTGTGTCTAGGAAAAACTAATAATTATCAAGCTGGGCCATGTTACGCATAAATTTTGTGATCATGGATGTAAACTCAAAGGGTCCTTTTCTTTTAATGGTTGAACACCAGTGATCTACCATGGCTCTAACAGGAATAACAAGAATCTTATTTACCATGGCAAAAAGTATTCTTAGCTCATTTTCCGTTACAGTTCTTACATCATCTCTAGGAAACAAGGTTATTCCTATCCAACGATGCATGAAACGTAGCGTGGGATTATGAATATCACTTGTTCGTGGGTATCTAGCATTGTCTTTTCCAGTAATTAGTTTCCAAAATTCACGTCTATTATACCCCTGGGTAGCATGTTCAAGATTAACAACACATTTTTCTCTACACCCAAGAACAAGACCAAACTCTTTCCAAGTAAAAGTAAGTGGATGATTAAGCAGCCAAAAAGTAAGTCTTTGTGCATTTGTGTTGACTGTGCTTAGGAACTCTAGAGTTAAAAGTTTACTTCCTGGGTCTCTAGATACATCCCAAAATTCACTAGTCCACCCCATAGCTTTAAAGACTTCATCAAACTCTATGTCTAACCCCATTTTTGCTAAGAGGGTAGGATCGATTACCTTGGTGTGCTCGTAGTCACGTACCTTCAATTTGTTGAAGGTGGTCATCTCATGAGGTGTGAGCTGAATGCCGGTTTTAGGATCGGTGACCCGTGATGATTGATCTTCCGAGATATCAGCCGGTTCGTAATGACCGGCACTAGGATGTTCTTGCTCGTACTCACCATGGCTAGCACTGCTAGCCATGATTTCGGTGGCGCCCGAACCGTGCATTGAATCGTGCCTTGAATCAATTGACATGATCTCCGTACCTTGAGATGAGCTTCCTCCCCGAGAGTTTTTGGACGAACTCCCACTAACTGAACTACGTGCCTTCTTAAGCGCTTTCTTGAGGGACTTCATCTTACCACTTTAACTAGCTAAGACCGTACCCTTCTCTTGATTAGCGGTGAAGCTTATTGGAGAGAGATGGCAAGGATTTTTAGCTCGTGAGCTTGTTGGATGAGTGTGTGTGCTTGAAAGAGTCTCTCTGCATGTGTACATATAGCAAAGAGGAGGAGGAGTGTGCTGGGGCACTAGGGCCCGGTCGACCAACCCCCTAGATGCTCTCTGAGTGCTCTGGTTTGCAAAGTAGTGGCGTGTAGGAAGATGCTCGACAAGGATTTGAAAGGAGGGTCCTCTACTGCATCGGCCGACCACCCTATGGGTGCTTTGATGATGGAAATTGCACCACGCCAATTTGAATGGTAATGGGGAGCAAGGAATGACAGGAGCCATTTGGCTATGTCGGCTAATTAAGCAAAGATGTTTCATCCTTTGGCTTTGAGTAGTTAGAGAAAGAGGATGAATGGCATGGTCATTTGCTGATGCCTCGTGATCTAGGAATCAATGAGATGATAGAAGAGTCTACCTCCTTGTGATTAGTGATATGCCTCTTGTGACGATTTGATGGATGGTAAGAAAGTATGTGAGTGTATATAAAAGAAGCATGGTGATTGTGGTCTTCTGATGTTTGGAAGAAATGAGTGGTGAAATGGTGATAGAAGGATATGCATTGGCAAGGTGTGGATGAAATCTCGTGAGGAGTCTTTTGCATAGGCATTTTTCTTGCATGGAATGTGATTGATGAGAGAAAGGGACAAGGAGAGGATGGGGGTGTCAAGGCCCATGTCGGCCGACCACCCTATAACTCCTAGGTAGTGTTTTCTGCTCTATTATCAAGGAATCTCTGGGTAAGAGAAAAGAAGAGAGAGAAAGGAGTGATGGCCAGATCGGCCGACCTCCTAACTTGAGGTCTTGGCTGCTAGCTGCTCACACATTTATGCCAAGCATCTCGAGGCAAGGAAAGCAGAGGGAGATGGGTCCAGAGCCAGGTCGGCTGACCCTACCCTGACCTCTACAAGCTCTAACCTTTGGGTACTAAGCTGATTGCAAATTCTTACATGTAGTGCAACTTTCGTGGATGAAGACTTCAAGGGTTTTTATTATGACTAAGCATGATTATGTTTTGGAACTAACAAGTAAAATGAGAATGCAATGCAAGAGATCTCAGAAATTTAAAAGAGAATGCAAAAGAAAACTTACCTTTTTGTGTAGCCATGATTTCAGTTGGTGAGGTTAGGACCATCCTCCTCACTTGTTCGTCGGATTTGCTGGCGTGGTTTCGGTGGTGGAGCGGTGCATGGCTTGATCACCTTCTTCCACCATACCCGTTTGGGTTTCACCGAGATTGTTGCTTCACTTTTGTCAAGTAAGTATAATTAACGTAAGGATCGATTTCAAATACCTTGACTATGGAGCATTGCTCGGTTTATGGCTTGAAGTGGAATATCTCCTGGGTTCCATTGATGTTGAATTGAATTTCTCCGACTCCTACATCGATGTGTGCATTGGCGGTGCTGAGGAATAACCTTCCTAGGATGAGTGGAGTCTTCTTGTCTACTTCCATATCCAATACCACGAAGTTCACGGGGATGAAAAATTCTCATATCTTGACGGGAATATTTTTAGCAATCCACGTGGGGTAGCGAATCGATTGATCCGCCAGCTGCAAACAAATTGGTGTAGGGGACAAAGTAGTATGACTTACTTTATCAAATACTACCTTTGGCATGAGGCTAACGCTTGCTCCCAAGTTGCAGAGTGCATACTCGAACTGCTGAGTCCCGATGGAGCAATCAATGGTAGACACCCTGGGTCCTTCTTCTTTAATGGAAGTTGATTGAGTATAGCTGCGCTACACTCTTCCGTCAACTTTATAACTTCGGTGGTGGGCAACGACCTTTTGTTGTTGATGATGTCCCGCAAATACTTGGCATACGTAACATCCCTAAAATTTCACACTTGAAAAATACCAACTACAAAATTTTTCTTTAAACATTCTATTGTTTGATGGATGTTATGCATGACTTAGAATTCCATACAGTACCTAACCATAGACTTTCTTAAACATCTAACACCAACAATAATCTCATGTCATAATAATTTCCTTGCTTGATTTGGTTCTTAGTTCTTTTGCCATGCTTTGCTAATACAAAACCTATGAATAAATAAAACACCTATATAAATATGCTATCATATATACATGTATACATATGGAAATATATATAAGTATATATATAAACACATACATATATACATGAGCTCATGTAAAATGTACACGCATGTGCACTATAAATATGTACACACACACACACACACACACACACACACACATATATATGTGTATATATATATATATATATATATATATATATATATATATATATATATATATATATATATATATATATATATATATATACCTGTACACACATAAACACGCTTATACATTAGCAAAGGGAATAAATAAAATAGGAAATAAATGAAATAAAGAGAAAGGGAAAGAGACCAGAAGCCAAACCGACCTGGACTTGACTCAGCCCAACGAGCTGCCGGCCCAACGCATACCACGCCGGCTCAACACCCCCCCTCTCACGCCGGATGACAGGTGGGACCTTCCTGTCATCCCTCTCCTCCCGCCCGAACGATCACACGCGCGACGCTGCGCGGTGGACACAGCAGGACGCAGCTGGCATCTGGCAGACCCACAACGGCCTCTGACAAGCACGCCAGCTGCGTGATCGCTGTCCCCTGCCTGTCCCCTCCCTCGGCTTGGTGGACAAGAAGGTCTCGCGGACCCTTGGATCGCGAGCCACAGCTCCGCGCCATTGGATCGGGAGCCCTGCCGCTCGCCGCGACGCCCTATTAAGCCCCCTCACGATGGAGCGCTAGGGTTCCTAGAGCACCTCTGCGCTGCGGCAACACCCATTTCACGCAACGCTCAGCACCAGAGAGAGGGACGAGGGAGAGGGTCAGAAGAGAAGCAAGGAAGGAGGAGAGAAGAGAAGCCGCTGGAGCTCGCCGGAGCGCTCCGGAGTGCTTCACCGACGACAAGCGAACGACGCTGCACGGCACTGCTACCTGTATACACCGCGTCAACCCTCCACTGCATCGCCATCCTCTCTTCCCCAGACGCACGGTACACACCTCCGACCCCGTACCGAGCTCTAGAGCTCCGACTCGCCGGAGAGCACCGTCGGTGTTTCCAACCTGGGGAGACAAGAACGACTCTCAGGAATGGCCCAACGGACGCACAAGAACTCACCAGCACTTGAACGGCCACTCCCTGGTCTTCACACGCCCTCACAACCCCGGAACACAGAGACCAGCGCGCGGTCCGCCATGGCCGTGCGTGTCGCCACGCCATCGCGGCGAACCATGACCCCAGTAGTTGAGACCATCCCAGGCCGAAAAGTTTGATCCCAGAGCTTCACCGAGACCCCTCCTAGGCCACCGACCGCTTGGTGGATCGCTACGAATCCCCGGACCTCCTTGACCACGCGATGTGGCGGCATGCGCGCGTTCTGCGTGTTCGCCGTCGCGCCCTCGCGACGAGACGCGTTCCCGCGCACACAGACTAACCATGGCCAAATTGACGAACTCTACGGCTTCACCGTGACTGTCCAAGCCTCCTCGTGTAGCTGGTTGAGACCTGTATGTCCTGTATCTCTCTGGCCACGCTGACCGGTGGCATGTCCATGGCTGACAAGCTCGACGCCGTGGCCAGAGCACTCGAGAGCCCATCCGGATCACCTCTGCGGCTTAATGAGTTCGCCCGAACTCCCTGTTGCGCAAAAGCCAAGCCAAGAGCTGACCGAGCCTTGCCATGGCCTCATGCCTCCTGGAACGACATGGCGAACGCACTGCTCGCCATGGCCGCGCCAACACCGCACCACCACCACAACGGCGTTCCCGTCGATGAGGACCGTCCCGACCCAAAACAGCGTGACCAGTAGCACCTAGGTGACCTCCCCGAACCACCTGGCTAGTTGGTAGAGTCCCAGGCGCCCCCCCCCCCCCCCCGCCCCCCCCCCCCCCCCCCGCTTCCCTGGTCACGTGGCGCGGCGGAGCGTCCATGCTCTGCTGGACCGCCGTCGCGGCCGGAACGCAGCAGTAGCCCGTAGGCTTGACCAACAGGCCCTGCATGACCGCCCGAGCGTGCTGATGGATAATCGCGAGCCGGAGCAAGCACCTTGGCCATTAACCACACATACCAGTGTCACCGGCGAACCATCCGCCCTGACCGCCGCCGCCGTGACTGCTCACCGTCGCGGGGACCGCGTGAGACCTTTCTGATGGCCTTGATCCAGACCTGATACCTCACTGAGCCTAGAAACGGAACCAATTCGGGTGTCGAACCGCTTTGAGCCGAAGAACACGGTGTCCCGACGAGCCTGCCGCCACTCACCTCGCCGGTAGTGATCGGAGCCAAATTGACCCAAACAGAGGCGACCCTGGTGACCGCCATGCGATTGCGAGTACGGTGGAGCCTTCAACTTGAGCACCGGACGGTCGGAGCAGAGCTCCGATTGCTCGCCGGAGTAAGCACCGCGGACGGCCGGCCGAAACAGAGAGGATTGGGGAAGAGAAGGGGAGGAGCGGCTGACATGTGGGCCACCCTGCGTGCGTCAGCGGAGCATCATCCAAGCCCCACCCCGTGGACCTTGCCCTGTTGTGCGTGGACCTGGTGCGTGTGGACCAGAAGGAGAAGGTCAGTTGGATGCACCCGGTGCACCGGAGCTATCCTGCGGTCCACTGGACCGAGGTGCCGAGTCCACCATGAACCGGCCTTCGGTAGACCAAGCCCAGTAGAGGCCCAAGACGAACACGTGGCAAAGCCAATGACTGAAACGTGGCGGCCCTACCCGGCCCAGCCGTACCCGGCCCTTTTTGGCCCTAAAAACCCACTGTGGTTGACCCAGTCAATAATGACGTCACGCTAATGTCATGCCGACGTCATCCAGCCAATCAGACTGCGACACGAGTCACTGCCATTTATTAAAGCCATTTTCCTATTTTCAGAATTTGAATTGAACTTCGGAAATTCACAATAGATTCATACGAAGTCCAAAAATTGCAAACGACCTATCAAAATTCTCAGAAAAATGAGCTCTACATGTTGGAGCTATGTTTGTGTGCATTTAGATCTTCTTAATTTTCTGATAATTTCTTGTGTGATTCTCTATACGTCGCTAACGCGACTATTTCGCATATTCGTTTCAGAGAACGAGGAGGGACTGACTGAGGGGGGGGGGGAGATTACGAGTACGACGAGGAACTCGGTGACGAAAACGGAGGTGTCACACCCCACCGACTCGTAGAACCTATTACGCATGCTCACATGTTACATTTCTAGTAATGAATGATTAAGCAATGCATAGGTTGCATGGTAGTTTATTTGCTCAAGCCTTTACCTTGACGAAACCTTTACCCTGCTACCTCGCAATAAGATAGACGCACACTTGCTTGCTCTATATATATGATTACTACTACTACTACTACTACTACTACTACTACTACTACTACTACTACTACTACTCTCACATATTGATGAGATGATGATGATGATGAGGCACGTGGTGCCGGAAAGAGGGGAGAGTGTTGTGTGTGTCTTGGGTGCGTGTGGTGAGGGTTTTGTCGGCCAAGTGGGAATGACGACGAGCCTTGGGCAAGTCTTGCCGGGAGAGCTATTGTGTACCTGTGGCGGGTATAGGACCGGAAAGGAGGTTCCGAGGGTGGCCTCGGAACAGTGGAATATTGTGACGGCATGGGGATTGACGAAGATGTCTTGCTTGGCCAATTAGGGACTTCCTGGTGTCTCGAGTCATGGAAACCTTACATGCCACTTGCTCTCTGTGGGGGGGAGACGGCCGGACTACTTGGTAGGGCGGTGCCACTACTACTTGGAAGTAAGCGGATTAGTGTAGAGAGGTACGGGAGTGCGTCCCACACCCTCTCGAGATAGCTGGTAACCCTCGGGGCCCGGTTACCAGGCCTCACAGTCTCAGCGCCCCCGTGCGGTACGTGGAGTTGGCTCGGGGCTGAGTGGTAGGGTGGCATCGACCTAGGCTAGCAAGCGGTCGGCGTCTAGCCTAGACGACTCCGGATGTCGATGATGGCAGAACCCGTGGTTATGTAAAACATACTGCAGAGTGTTGTACGGTTTGATCGGTCGATATATAGTCGATTCGTCGGCTATGGACCTATTTCTGTGACTGGCTTCGCCCGCTAGTGAGATGTGTCCTCTCTTCTCCCTCCGGGTATGATATGATTCCGGCAGTGTGCTCTGATGGAGCAGTGTGCCGCTGAGACGGGCTTGAGAGGGAGTTGGGCCCGTCGAATGAGTGTGAGGTGTGGTGAGATGTGTGTGACGGGATGGAATGGATGGATGGAATATGAATTTGGACAACTAAACAATGACTTATACTACTGAAGTAATTAATGAATCTTGCATAGGAAGCCAACAGCCAAAGATAGGTCTTTTGATATACCCTGTTGCATCCAATTCCACAAATATGTCATTGGTGGGAATGTGGCACCAGTACAATCCGTACTGATAGACATTAAACAGGTGCTGAACAGGACGTTGACTACAATGAAGATGAGGATTAGGTGTCTCGTTGCTAGCCTAAGGCTTGGAGAGGATCCCGGCGCTTCGTCCGCGTTGCTACTTTGATTGATTCCAGTGTAATTTTTGCCAGTGTGGTGATGTTATAATTAATGTAAACCCTTCTATTGCCCTCTTGTACTTGAAATTTGGTAATGATTATTGATTGAAATCTGGGTAATATTGTGGATTGTTCACGCAATCTGTTTTATTACACTGTGAATTTGCGGATTTCCCTTTTTGGAAATCGGGGTTGTTTCAGCATAGGTTGGAACCTGCATTGCATCAAGTAGAGGAATATGGACATATAATTGACGAATTAGCACAATAAATTTCCTGAAGCGCTCATCTGTAGATTGTCTTCTTGGCCTGTTTAGGAATGGTAGTAGTACGTTTGTATCGTAGTACTCATGTGGGGCCGTCTTCCCATTGAACTTGACAGAGTCCTGGAGTGGTGCAAGTTCTTCTTCCTCGGCTTCATGTTGTTCTTCTGCTTCAGCTTCTTTCTCTTTTCTTGTTGATTTGCCTGAAGTGTTAGGATGTGGTGGATCGCGAGTGGACTTACCCCCTCTCGTGCTCACCGAATTTATACTAGAAACTTTTTCAGAATTACCAAGATTTGGAGCAGAAGATATCAATTGAGTTAATTTTCTTTCTAACATGTTATTGAGATTCAATTGATTCTTGACAACAGAAGCAAAGTCATCCATTTTATTGTTTAAGGTTTCAAGGGTCTTATCATTAGCAGCTACTTTATTGTTTATGCTTTCATTAATTCTAGCTTGGCTTAAGGCAAGATCTTTAAATGAAGGCTGATTGAAATTATTAAAGCTTTTACCTCCATTACCTTGATAGAAGGGTCGTGGCTTTGATCCAGACTGTTGAGGTCGATCTTCATTGTTGTTGATGAAGCTCACGCCTTCGTTTGTTTCGGGGCAATTATTGCCCGAATGATTTCCACCGTATACCTCACACCATTGTTCTGCCTTGTTAGCTCGTGTGGAGGCGTAGTGTTGGATGGCTTCTCTATCCTTCTTGAAATTGGCGCGTTCTTCGAGTTTCTTCATCAAGAGATACATCTGCGTGGAGAGTACATTTACTTCATGAATAGCACTACTACATAAATGATTTTGCATAGCACTTGGGTTTTATTAACCGTGGAGGTTAAACACATAAACCGCCACAGTTAATGCATTAACCATGGCGGTTGCTATAATTTAACTGCCACGGTTAATGGTTGTGGTACCATATATTGATTGCCGAATCGATCCCATGTATAACAATCTAGTTCTAGTCCCCTAACCCGGCCTAATGCATCGTTCAGGGCTGCGACGCCTCCATTCTTCTAGACGACGCGCCGGGGGGCAGTGAGAAAAACGCTGCCCCCAACGCCAACTCTGTCCTTGGCTACGACGTCATCAACAACATAAAGACGGCCGTCGAGGCCAACTGCCCCAACGTAGTCTCCTGCGCCGACATCGTCGCCCTCGCCGCGCGGGATGGCATCAACCTGGTATAAACGGCGGCGGGGCCAGTAAACCTAGCTAGCTAGCTTTTCCTCATTATCTACGATCGGCTGTTGAATTGAATGCATGCGCAATGCAGCTCGGTGGTCCGTTCTGGAACGTGTCTCTCGGCCGGCTCGACTCGACGACGGCGAACCTGAGCCAAGCGAACAGCGGCGACCTCCCCTCGCCAACGTCCAACCTCGGCATGCTCATCAGAGCGTTTGCGAAGAACCTGAGCGCGACGGACATGACGGCGCTCTCCGGCGCGCACACCTTCGGCTTCGCGCAGTGCAGGACCTACCGCAGCCACATCTACAACGACAAAAACATCAACCAGCCGTTCGCAAAGCAGCTCAGGATCAACTGCTCGGCCACGGACGCCACAACCGATACCATCCTCGCGCCGCTCGACGCGACGACGCAGCTCGTCTTCGACAACGCCTACTACGTGAGAACCTGGTGAACAAGAAGGCCCTGCTGCACTGAAAGGCTCCACAGACAATGAAAAAGAGCAACTTTCAACTGATGTCCATAGTCTAGCTGTCATATCTCATCTATGAAGCCATAGTATGTTGCCACCACCGTGCCATACTCATCGTGGGCGTCGAAACGAACACCACTATTATGGTTGGTGCTCTTTCCGTCCTGTTTTTTTTGTAAAAAGTAAAACCATTTATTTGATATCCTTGGTACTTCATTAGCGTAGTCAAAGGTCCGGGGGCTAAGAGATCTAGCTGACATCCTGTCACCTTTCCTAGCCTTTGGCGTCGAAACCAAACACCGAATTCCTCCTTATGTTTTTTCTCAAGCCAAGCCTGTGACCTCCCTATGTGCTTACTTTGCAGAAACTGCTTGTGCTCATCAATGTATGCCATCACACCGCCGCCGCCTGCTGGAGAATAGCGAAGTGTGCTTGTCTGAAGGAGACGACTTCGTTTATTTTGACAGGTTTCTCACCTATTATTCCTTTGCCCCCTAGTCTTCCATCGTGATGAGATACTGGAACTCCAACCCGCTTGATGTCCAGATAATATGTGGACAACTCAATAGCCTCCTTTGTTGACCATCCTTCTACCATGCTCCATTCTGGTCTGAATTTATTCCTAACATACCGCCTAAAAACTTTCATCAGCCTCTCGAAAGGAAACATCTGGTGTAGGTACATTGGGCCAAGGGCTTTTATTTGATCCACAAGATGAACAAGTAGATGCACTGAAATGTCGAAGTAAGTCGGTGGGAAATGCATCTCAAGCCTGCATATAATCTCGGCTATCTCCTACTTCAGGTGATCTAGCCTGCCCACTTCAATGACCTTTTCAGAGATCGCGTTGAAGAACGAACACAACTTTATGATTGGAGCGCGGACCTTGTCAGGGAGGATACCTCGCAGGGTAACTGGGAGCAGCTGAGTCATTATGACATGACAGTCATGGGTCTTCGTAGAACCATAGTTAAACTTAAGTTCTCTCATGTTAACTAGCCTCTTCGGGTTCCCACAGTAGCCACTCGGTACATTGAGATCATTGAAGAAAGAAATAAGCATTTCTTTTTCCTCCTTTTTCAGTGTCCATGATGCCACTAGAAGTTTCAAGTGGTCATTCTCAAGAGTTACTGGGTGTAACTCCTTCCTGAGGCCCAGGTGTTGCATGTCCAAGCGTGTCGCGAGAGAATCCTTGCTTGTTCCCCCGGTGTTCATCAACGTGTTAAGTGTGTTACCGCACGCATTTTTAGTTATGTGCATTAGATCAAGACAGTGACGTACACTCAAAAGTGGCCAATAAGGTAGTTTCCAGAAGATTGATTTTTTCTTCCAGATACTATCGGTTGGCGTTGCTACTGCCCCGTCCTCCTTCCCAAGGACAACATTTGTGAGTTTGCTTAATTGTTGAAGCAGTTGTTTCCTGTCTCGATACTTTGGAGGTCCACGTTTCTCAGTAGTCCCATTAAAATCTTTTGTATTCCTACCGTAAGGGTGATCACGACGTAGAAACCTACGGTGTCCTATGTAGACTATCTTCCTGTTTTCTGGTAGATGTGTAGCATCAATCTCGTCCAAGCACTCGACACACACAGTGTATCCTTTTGTCTTCTCTCCAGACAAGGAACTGTTGGGAATATGCCCTAGAGCTAATCATGTAGATGATTATATTCCGATTGTATCCATGATTAATAAAGTGTTCTTTGAATATCCATTATAGACAACTAGTATTGATTGACAATTATGTGAATTGTTTGTGGAACTCAATTACCTGAATGGTTATTCTAATAGTAGTCCCTGGTCGGCATTCTTATAAGAGCACACTTGAATATTAGACCAGCACATGTATTAGTTGATGGCTATGTTTCACAAGTCATAGACATAGAGATGTCAAACTAATAATGTGGGCACATGTGAGACATGTAGGCTGGACTGACCCAACAAGAGAAAGTCTCTATTAATGTCATGTACGTTATGTCCTTAGACCTGAGATTGTGGTATGTACTCAAGATGTGAAACGATCTACTTAGAGACTATCAAACGCTACTCCGTTATTGGGTAGTTATAAAGGTGGTCCTTGGGTGGTTGGGAAACATGCTATGAGACATAGACAATCAAGATGGAATTTGCCCCTCTCTTCGTGAGAGAGATATCACTGGATCACTCATGTGGTTGGATCAACAAATGCATGGCCATGCTTGGGTTAAGTGTTAACCCACGAGTTGAACCATATATCGAGTGGCGAAGGGAATAACTTGTACATGGTCATAGTGGTTCGTCTGATATGATCATAGCGTATACATAGGAGTTGACACGTCTTGCTAGAGGCCGCTATCAACTATTGGTCGAGTAAGAGTACTTGGGCCATGTCTATGTATGCGTGAGCCCATAGGGTCACACGCTTAAGGGGTTGGAAGCCTAATTCGGGTTGGACCCGAATTAGACTAGGTTTAGGGTTTCTAATGGGCCTCCACCGTGGGAGCTCGTTAGGACGCCTATATAAGCAAGGGGTGGGCGCGGGGCGAATTAATCCACGCCTTTAGGCAGCCGCCGTCGCCTCCCCACGCTCGCGCCTTTTGCTCCTCGCGGACCTAGCAGTCCGGAGGCGCAACGCTTCTTCCCTGCACGTGTGGGATTCCTCGGAGGTGCTGCATCTGGAGCACAAGGACGAACCGCGCGAAGGGGACGTTGAGACGGACGACCACGCAACTGCACTGCCTGCTGCGACACGCACGACTACATCAAGTCGTCTTCCGCTGCACCTGCGCGTCTAGTGGTAATCCCGTAACCTGTAACTAGGAGTAGATCCTGGTTTATGAGGTCGAAAAGTTTTGTTTTCCGGCTAGCGTAGCAACCTCGTTTTCCTACAGGAACCTCGCCCTGGTAGGTCGGTGATTGTAGTGATAAGTATAACCTTTACCGTGACATGTTCTTTCTTGTACTCATCCCAAACATCCTTCACACCCGTCTCCCACATCTGTAGTAGTTCATCGATCACTGGTTCTAGAAGCACATCAATATCATTACCAGGTTGTTTTGGTCCTTGGATTAGTAATGGCATCTGGACGTTTGACCGTTTCATACAAAGCCAGGGTGGAAGGTTGTATATACATAGCGTCACTGGCCAAGTGCTATGATTGGTTCTAACCTAGTCAAACGGGTTCATCCCATCCGTGCTCAAAGCTAACCACAGATGCCTTACCTCTCCACCGATGTTCTTATAGAACATAGTGTTGATAGTCCTCCAGTCTGAACCATCGGCGGGGTGCCTCATCATTGAATCTTTCTTTCGCTCTTCGTCGTGCCAACGCAACAACTTGGCCAACTTTTCATTTGCAAACAACCTATGCACTCATGGAGCTATAGGAAAATACCACACGAACTTTACGGGCTCTCCTCTGGTCCTGCTTCCATCATTTGATGACCCTTGCTTGTATCGGGGAGTTTTACACTTGGGACATGCATCCAAGTCTTTGTATTTCTCTCCACGGTACAATATGCAATCGTTGAAACACGCGTGGATTTTCTCAACCTCGAGGCCAATTGGGCAAATCATTTGCTTCGCAAGGTAAGTCTTTTCTGCTAACTTGGTATCCTTCGGGAACAGTTTATGTAGTATACCTAACAAGTTATCGAAGCCTTTATCACTTAACCCATTTGTTGATTTGAACTCCAATAGCATGATGTTACCTTCCAGTTTGCTTATTGGGCAGCCCGGATACAATGGTGTTTTTGTATCCTTTCTCATCATCTCCAGTTTTTTGAATTGTGAAGCACTAAGGAATCCCCCATGCACATCATGTAGAAGATGTGAAATGTCATCATTTTCCTCTGTGTCGTCAGCTAATGTATTCACAAACACATCATCATTGGTAGGCACATCTTCTGTGTAATCATGAACAGACAATAATGCTACACTAGGCATGAGTACATCATCATTAACATTTTGACCAACCTCCCCATACAAAGTCCAAATCGTGTAGTTTCTCATGAACCCCCTTGTGATCAAGTGCAAATGTATATGCTCCATGTCGCCCCATTTTCTCGTATTCTTGCAGTCTTTGCATGGACAAAATACAAGATGTGAGTCCCCAGCATTGGCTCTAACTCGCTTGATGAAATCGTCGATGTCCGTCAAGTACCGTGGGTCTGTATGTAACAGATCGTACATCCACCCTTGATCCATGTTTGCACTGATAAAATAAAATGGGCAGAGCAGGGGAAACATAGGAACATATTAATAGGAGCATTTTTGAACAATATTCTTTGATATAATTTGAATTTGTTCGCTCTATAAAAAGTGAGACAATAAATAGATAACAATGGATGCATGGAGTATTAAATGTAAGTATTAAATGTATGCATGAAGTATTAAATGTAAGTAATAAATACCGAATCTATTCCACATCTCATCAAATCTTTAAATGCATGCATGGAGTATTAAATGTAAGTAATAAATATAACTAATTACAATTTTTATCCATAATTTTGAGACAAATCTTTCGAACCTAGATACTCAATGATTGGACAATAATTACCCAATAAAAACAAAGTTTAACAATTTTTCTAAGTAATTTAGGATCTAAAAACTAAAAAAAATAAACACAAATTGCAACAACCCTCTTCTTGATCATGAAAAATAGCATAGCTCTAAACTATGGATTTACACACAAAAACAATATAAACCAACAATTCTAAAGAAATATACTTGTTACTAACCAAGAGCAAGAAGATATGAGGATCCAAGAGTGAAGAGGAGCTAACAATGGAGTTCAAGAAATCCACCAGCCGCAACAATGGAGAGAGTGAGCTCCTCACACACTGTTATGTACTATTGGGGTAGAGGTGGGAGAGAAGATCGTGTGCTTTATACTGTACACAACATCACTGTCGGTTCTAACCACGAACCGACAGTGAAATTCCACATCACTGCCGGTTGGTGGCTTGAACCGGCAGTGATAGGGCCGAGAAGCATCACTGCCGGTTCAAGCCACGAACCGGCAGTGATAATAAGTTTCACTGCCAGTTCAGCCCCTGCCCTCAATAATTAATGTCAGAGCATGAACCGACAGTGATAAAACATCACTGTCGGTCCAAACAAAACCGGCAGTGATAGGCCGACGGGCCGACAGTGAATGTCTATTCTGTAGTAGTGTGAACTTGGTGAACAAGAAGGCCCTGTTGCACTCGGACCAGGAGCTCTTCAACGGCGGGTCGCAGGACGCGCTGGTGCAGCAGTACAAAAGCAATTCGACGCTCTTCTTCTCCGACTTCGTCGCGGCTATGATAAAGATGGGGAACATCAGCCCGCTCACCGATCCTACCGCCGGCCAGATCAGGGCCAAGTGCTGGGCGGTTAATCCCGGCGCCTAACTAACAAGGAGCTGATTGTTTACACGCTATAGCTGTTCGTTCTCCATATATATTTAATGTAATACGCATACATACTTACTTACACGGGGTTCCCATTTCTAGTAAAAAAATTTGTACTGCACATGTATAGCCTCACAAAACTCATGAACTCAAAAAAAATATTGTTTGAATTTCAAATTGATCGATGCAACTCGGACAAATTTTAGAGAAAACTGACCTAGCTAGCTAGGCGCTGGTTTCCAAATCGGTCTAGCTGGACCGGATTTTACTTTCACAAATTTGTAAGTACCACGTACTGCACAGTGGAAGTTCCATGACGACGGGAGGCCGACAAGTTGTTGATAACCAAATTTGACACATTTTTATAGTCTACGTAATACAGTATGCTTAGGCAATTTGTTTGGCCGGATTAGTTAAATTCAAGTTTAATTCGGCTTGGTTATCAAATTTGGTTATAATTGGTAAAGTATTCATAATTTGTAAAATGATTAATCAGCTTGCCAATATTACTTATGGCTGATTAGTTTAACTTAGAAAAACAATAATTAATGATCAGGATGCTTTAGGCATACAGATTTTAATTAGCATGTTGAAGCCGGTTGTATACAATCATGGTTCATATTAGCTTAATATTTGATATTTGACAAAGGGGATATTCATACCAAAAGAGAACTTGCCGAATATAATAGTATGCTTGATTTATTTTGTTTATTCGGCTACCTTGGTTTTGGTTAGTATTTGCATTGAAAATATAAATGTTGGTAATAATAGCCGGCGTCGTGCTAGAGATCTTTTTTATTAACGCATGCAGGTGCGAGTACGTGAGACATGAAATTTTTGGTGGCACGTGCTGGCTGTGGCGATTTGGATTGCAAATAGAAGCAGAGGATTTGCGCTGGAATATAGCAGATGGAAGATCGTGGATAAGATGTACATGTCGTGTATCACAGGGATGCTCAAGAATTGTTTAGGGAGAGTCCGCGTACTCAACATTTAGATAGAGTAGTTACCATATTATAAAAGTAAACAAATTGTAAAATCAAAGTCCAGATGACCCTATATATATGTGGGGTTAAGGCCGGTAGAGGGGATCCCAACATCGTCAAAAACATATCTACTATTTCGTTTTCTTTTACTTTAGTTTACTTTTCGCATCTAGGTCTGTAGCTATGTTTTGCTAGTTTTCTACAAACAAGCCGCGCGCTCTAGCGAATTAGAGTACAATTATCTCTTTACTAGTTTGCTTAAAAACTAGTCGTGACGCTTCTAAAAAACGAAGCAATCTGTTATTGGTGACTTCGTGTGTTGATTTTTAGCGTCAACACAAGTGTCATAACGAATGCCACGGCATGCATGCTGCCGTGTGCCGCTGCCACGAGACACAATCGGTGTTACCGTGTTAGGATCCAGGAGCTAAGTAGAAGGGTGGTGTTGAATATATAATCGTTTCTAAAACTTAATCATCATATCAATCCTAGCTAAAGCATGCAGATGCAAAATTAATTAAACTAGCTAGCTAGCGTGGCTGGATAACGACGTCACCACCTTCTATAACAACACTAGCTAGAAACTTAGCACACAAGATAAGCACTGATGCGGCAACTAAGGTGATCGACTGTGCTAGCAAGAGCTCCTACGTAATTTTGGTTTGCAAGGTAAAGCATGCAACCTAATTAATAAGCAACTATAGAACAACAAGACTCTGCACAAGAGCTTCCACTCATACTAGCTATAGCTAGCTAGCTAGCTAGCATTATAAAGTGAACAACAATCTTAATACAACGCACTAATATATAGCACAAGCAAAACTACACTCGCAAGAGATCCAGTGTAGTAGAAAATACAAACTACCACAATGTGGAAAGGCATATATCTGCCGGCCGGGGTTCAGTGATTTGTCAACCACAATGCTCTATATCTATATGTTGAGACGAGTCGAAAGATCGTCTCGCTCCTCTAATTTTCCAAAACTTCAACCTTTGATCTGTAAGATATATATATATATATATATATATATATAGGCTCATCAACATTAGCACTAACCTTGCATGTGAGCCAGTTGATGATCAACAAGCTTGGTCTACCCGAAGTTTAGAACGAGGCCTGAGGCCAGCCGTTGCAAACACAGTTAGCAGTTAGCACACCGACACACCGTACGTACCCCCTCCAGCTGCTGCTGGCTCCACTTGACTGCAAACAGCTAGCGCCCTGACCGTCATCGCACAAATACACCTGCGCCACCGCCTTCCACGGTCTCAATCTCAACCCGCACGTCGGCATATATGCGGCCCGCCCGCTCGCCAAGTCTCATAGCAAGCATGTGTGTGTGTGTTTTGTTGAGGAAAGCCCAACCAAAGTGAATGGCCTACAGTAGGCCTGTTACAGATGGAATGTGAAAACAGACGAAATAACTAAAAGGGCCAAGGTGACAAAGGCCACGCGAGAAGGAAAATTCCGAGACAATCAGAACAATCTAGTCTGCAAACAAAAAAAAAGAATCTAGAAAAAATGGAAGGGCTCATATTAATTTGAAATTTATACTTAAGCTCATGTTTCTCACAGAAACTGCACAACAGGTCATGTATTCTTGCATAGTTAGTATCTATGCTTTTTGGAAATTATGGATTTAGGGTAACTTTGCATATAGCCCCTTAATTTTTTTTTTGCTTTTAAAACTTTTGTTAACCTTTTGACCCTATATCAGATCCTCTGTTTATGCATATTTACTATTCTTTTTTATATTCTGCACATATAAGAGTTCGTATAAAATATTAGATTCGCAGTTTAGTTGTTGTTCCTAACTTTATTTTTCTGAAGTAAATGTGAATTAATTCGAAAAACTTATCTATGTGTTGAATTTATATCACGTAATTGTGAGAATAAAATTTTGAATGACTACACTAAGAACATGGTATAAGGTGTATGCCCTCTCTCAATCTTACATACCTTAGACTTATCAACCTTGAGAGGCTTATATTATTTTTTACTAGCTTGATGATTTTTTGAAATGAATGTGTGGCACTTAAGGCCATTGGACTTCTATTGGAGTGACTTGTTCCATTGGACTTCTATTGGAGTGACTTGTTCCATTGAAATGGAGTGTCTTGTTCCATTGGACTTCTCCTTAATGAAAAAGTGTGATCCTTCTTATCTGCCTTGAACAGTTGTTTCGGTCGCATCCTGGTGCTTGGTCTGTTCATGCTCTCATGATTGGCCAGATCTTATGACCAAGTTTTAATTCATCGTAGCTTGGACTTGTAGACTATCGAATACCACTACTACTAAAAACATTTTTACAAGGTGTTTTTAAAATAGGCTCTAAGGCGGTTGGACTAGTTGTCCTAGGTTAATCATGGGAGGGCAGCCGGCGCAGCAACCGCTAATCGAGGAGATTGCCCTATGCCAACCGCCTTGGGTAATACGCAGTTGGTTCAAAGCAATCGCCTCTATTAACCGAACTGAGGCGGTTGCCTTAGGTGGCCCGTCTCGGTTGATCGATTAACCAAGACATTTGGTACAATGCAACAGTCTCGGTATGTGATTAACCGAGACGATTGCCTTATAATGCTCGCTTTGGTTAAGTCTGAAATAAATTAAGTACTAAATTTTGAATTTTTCAAACATTCTTGGATGAAAAATGACCAAAATAAAAGCTATATATCTCAAAAGTTATAGAACTTTGTAGTTGACAAGTTTTTTATTCAAAATCATTTTGTGAAGGAAAACTACATTTGACTTTATCACATTAAAATTTAAATTTTTTAAAAGACATCAAATGAAAAAACAATCTAAATGGAAGAGCATCTCCAAGAGTTTGTTATATTTTACTTGGCAAATCTTGTGTTTTGCCAACTCCTAAAACAATAAGCAAAGTAAAAAAATAGTCTTCCTCCAATAGTTTACTATTTTGGATTTGGCAAAATGAAAAAAGAAGGCACACAAGATTTTTTTACCCGGGAGAAGATGCGCTGGTGGAAGAAGAGGTGATGTCAAGTTGTGTCTGGTTGGCATATTTGGCAAGTAAGGAGGGGAGATGTGCCAAGCTGCTTTTGTGTAGAATCATGACCCTAATGGTTTCGGTGATTAACGACAAGTAAAAGATTGTTATGGCTAATGTGTGTTTTGCAGAGGCTATGCGTAGCTTAGCCATAGTGATCAAAGAGAATGGGCATAAATGGTTATCACTTAGCCCTAGATGGATATCGTTTCGGATTTCAAAGAGACTTGATGAAGACCCTAGAGTGATAGGTCTAAGTGACATAAGGTGATGAAGGGCACTTAGTATAGATAGGTCTTCTATTTGATCTTTGATCGTACTATCAAGAGGGGTCTAGACTAGTAGCTTGACTTAGGAAAGCTTCATGACTTAGGTGTGGTGCACACTTGACTTCCTTATCTCTAAGCAAACCTATGGTGACCGTAAGATAACCTAGATCAACTTCCATATTCATCGCAAAGAAAACCGAAGTTGAGAGAGGAGTTTTCAGGGCGTCAGACGCTGAGGCCGAGGGCGCTAGACGCTGTCTGGCGCGCCAGACGCTGGCGCCGGACGGTGGCACATTGGAGCGTCCGTCGTTCATACAGAGAGCTCCAGAAACGCTGGTTTTGCAACGGACGCGTCCGTCGACCAGACGTCAGACGCTAGCGAACGTCTGGGAATATTTTCCTAGAAACCCGAGAGCAGTCACTTGGCGCCGTCCGTCGCCAAGCGACGGAGCGTCCGTCGCCTGCTGACGTGAACAGGAACTAGCCGTTGGGGCTAGCGACGGAGCGTCCGTCGCCAACTTAAAATGCTTGTTTCTCAGCCCGAGGGCTGAGTGTGTGGGGGTATTTATACTCTACCCCTTGCCTTTCCACCTTGTCTTTGCTCATTTCAGTTGCTGAGTTCTTTGAGAAGGTTGGGAAGAGAGCAAGAGCCCTAGAGAGAGAGTGATTTGTGAATCCATCCATCAACTTCTCTCCCTAGTTCATCCAAGAGATCAAGTGTGCATCTACTCTAGTTGTGAGGCTTGATTGAGTCAAGTGAAGATCAAGGCTTGTTACTATTGGTGCTCGACATCACCTAGTTGTTCGGTGGTGCTTGGAGGAAGGTGATTGCGAGAGGATTGTCGGCGGCCCTTCTTCATCGACTTGTGATCGGTTGTGGGCAGTTCACCGAGCCGGAGTGGCGAAGAACCAGCCCGTAGAGAGCACTCATCCCTTGCGCGGGATTGACGGGAGCAATACCTTGCGAGGTGCTCCAATGAGGACTAGGGGGAGTGTCGACTCCTCGATACCTTGGCAAAACGACGTCGTGTCAAGAATCTCTTTCACTAGCTCTTTCATACCGCATTACATTCTGCACTTGTTCTTCAATTCATACTAGAATTGTGTAGGGTGTTTTTACTTTCCTTGCCTTGCTACCGCTTTCATAGTCTAAGGCACACAATCATTAGGCACGGGGTGATTGGCATTTGTTTAGGATTTCATATTTGCTTTAGAAATTTGAAATAAGCCCAATTCACCCCCCCCCCTCTTGGTCATCTTGATCCTTTCAATTGGTATCGGAGCCTTGTTACTCTAAATTAGGCTTCACCGCCTAGAGCAAGATGTTCCATGGGGATGGTCCGCCACCCATGTTTGATGGGGATGATTTTCCATATTGGAAAGTGTGGATGGAGGCCTACCTTGAGGCCGTGGATATCGGTGTGAAAAAGCTGCTACCATAGGTGGCACCGTGTTCGCCGAGGATCCCTTCTTTGAGAAGAACAATACCAAGGCGAAGAACATTCTTTTCCGTAGCATTGGCAAGGATGTGTTCAACCGTGTGCGGAATTGCAAAACCACACATGATGTTTGGACAACATTTGTGCGCTACACGAAGGGACCAAATGTGAGCGTGAGGAATGCTACCATTTGGTCATGGCTAAGTTGAACTCCTTTGCTATGCTTGCTAATGAGAATGCTAATGAGATGTACTCACATCTTAATATTCTTGTAGAGGAGTTGAATGGACTTGGGCTCACCCAAATGCAACCTGCCGATGTGGTACGCAAGATTCTTTGTGTCTTGTCAATTGACTAGTACGGCCATATCGTCATCGTTCTTCACCAAGGGGATCTTTCCGCATCAAAACCGGCACAAGTGTTGAGCAAGATCAATGCTCATGAGATGTACATGAAGATCGGTGATGGCGGCTCTTCATCCTCCTCCAAGAAGAAAGACAAAGAGAAAGAGGAGAAGAAAGACTTGGCCCTCAAGGCTTCCACCAAAGAGAAGTGCAAAATCCAATTGGTGGTTGAGGACTCAAGTGATGATGAAGATGAAGACAACATCGCTCTCATGGTGAAGAAGACCACCAAGATGTTGAAGAGGCTAAACAAGAATGGAGTCAAGTTTGACTCAAAGAAGAAGAAATTCTTCACAAGCTCTTCAAGGAAGCCCATCTCACAAATGAAGTGCTACAATTGTGGGATTCTTGGTCATCTAGCTCATACATGCACCGAAGAGAAGAAAGACAAGTTCAAAAAACAAGAAATTCAAGAACTACAAGAACAAGAAGGGTGCACAAGATGACTCAAGCGATGTGACAAGAAGCAAGACAAGCCTTACAAGAAGAAGAATAACTTCGACTTCCACAAGAAGAAGAAGGATGGCAAGGCTTACATTGTTGGAGATTGGCTCTCCGACATTGATTCAAGTGAGCCCTCCGATAGTGAAAGTGAAGATGAGAAGGTGGCCACATTGGTGATTGGTTCTTCTACTCCACCGCCACCTCCTCCTTCATCACCGGGGTCATCCTCTACACACCTATGCCTCATGGCTAAATGTGACAAGAAGGTACAAAAATAGGATGATGATGATAGTGGTGACTCAAGTGGTAGTGATAGTGATGATGAAGCACCTTCCTATGATGAACTAATTAAAATTTGCAACAAATACTCGGACATCATAAGGAAGTACAAAGCTAAAAATGTCAAACTCCTTGAGGTGCAAGAGAACTTGCATGCTAAGCTTTATACCTTGTCTAGTGCTAATGATGATTTGAAGCTTGAGAACAAAACTCTCACATCTAGCACTAGGGAGATCAAAGCCTCACTCAAGCAAGCTAATGAGAAACATGATAAGCTTGAGAGGTCAACACAAGAGCTCCACACAAGGTACAACTTGCTAAAAGATGACTACAACAAAGTGAAAAATGAACATGGCACACTTGTGGTAGCTAATGAATTGCTTACACATGATCTTGCTACACATGTTGCTATTAACCCGGTTGTTAAGTGTGATAGTGCTACTTCTTGTGAGGACTTGCTTGATGATGTTGCTAGTGAGCAAAAAGCTAAGTGCAAGGGCAAGAAGATAGTTGAAGCCGACAAGTATGATGACTATGTGAAGATGAGGAAAGAGAACTCAAAGCTCAAGGAAGAGCTAATCAACCTCAAGGTGAACAATCCCTTCACTATCAAGTCGACCAAGGAAGATGACAAGGATGCTACCACCTTGATCAACACACTTAAAGAAGAAAATTCAAAGCTCAAGAATGAGAAGATCAAGCTAGCAAGTGGCTTGGAAAAGTTCACCAAGGGTCACAACCTTCAAAGTGAGCTCTTGATGAACACCGAAATGAAGAATGACAAAATGGGCATTGGGTTCAAGGAGAACCAAGTGATGAAGGCCAAGGTCAAGATTGAAGCAAAGAATTACTACAAGAACAAGTACCATGGTTACAATCAAGACAAGCCAAAGCCCAAGCCTAGAAGATGCTTTGGATGTGGACAAGTTGATCATCTTGAGTTTCAATGCAAGACTCCACCAACCAAGACCTTGCCCAAGCACACAAGGTCATTTGCTTATTATGCACACTTTGCCATCAACAAGGACTCCAAGGGTAGACCACTAGTGGTGTTTCTTGGTCCACCCATGAAGAACAAGCCTAAAGTGTTGTGGGTTGCTAAGGAGTTGGTTGATAAGGCTATGGGTTCCCGCAATGTGTGGGTTCCCAAACAACAAGCTTAACTCCAAGTTGCTTGTGTGTAGGTGAACTATAAGACCGGTGGAAGTCATTAGGTGATTGATAGTGGTTGCACTCAACATATGACCGGTGACCCCCGGATGTTCACCACACTTGATGAGGATTATGCAAGTCAAGAAAAGATTACCTTTGAGGACAATTTAAAAGGCAAAGTTCAAGGGCCTGGCAAAGTGGCTATCTCCAATGATCAATCTATATCCAATGTCTTGCTAGTACAATCATTGAGCTTCAACTTGCTATCGGTTGGTCAACTATGTGATCTTGGTTTTCATTGTCTCTTCACTCCAAGTGAGGTGGTTGTGACCAAAGTGGAAGATTCATCATTGATATTCAAGGGATTTAGGCACAACAACCTCTATCTAGTGGACTTCACTTCCAATGAAGCTAGTTTGCAAACATGCTTATTCTCCAAAAATTTTTTGGGTTGGTTGTGGCATAGAAAATTAGCACATGTGGGCATGTCAACCTTGAAGAAGCTCGTCAAGAAGGAGATGGTTAGAGGAATCAAGTATGTGGTGTTTGAGAAGGATAAACTATGTAGTGCATGTCAAGCCGGCAAGCAAGTGGCAAAAACTCATCCAACCAAAGCTTTCATGTCAACCTCAAGAGTCCTAGAGCTACTCCACATGGATCTATTTGGACCTACCACCTATGCTAGCCTTGGTGGCAATCTCTTTTGCTTGGTGGTAGTTGATGACTACTTTAGGTACACTTGGGTGTTCTTTCATCAATACAAGGGAGAGACAAGCGAAGTATTCAAGAAGTTTGAAACTAGAGCTCAAAATGAGTTTGATGTGAATATCGAGAAGATAAGAAGTGACAACGGCACCGAGTTTGTGAACACCAAGATTGAAGACTATTGTGATGAAGTTGGCATCAAGCATGAAGTGTCCGCCACATATACTCCACAACAAAATGGTGTAGTTGAGAGGAAGAACCGGACTCTAATCACACTTGCTAGATCTATGCTTGATGAGTACAACACCCCTGAGAAGTTTTGGGCCAAAGCAATCAACACCGCATGCTATGCGGCCAACTGGCTATTTATCCAAAGGCTTCTCAAGAAGACCCCCTATGAGCTTGTGAATGGGAAGAAACCGAACATATCATTCTTCCGGGTGTTTGGATGCAAAGTCTACATCTACAAGAAGCATCAACACTTGGGAAAGTTCCAAAGGCGTTGTGACATTGGTTTCCTTGTTGGTTATTCGCTTAAATCCAAGGCATACCGTGTATTTAACAAAGCCACCGGCTTAGTTGAAGAAACGTATGACTTGGAGTTTGATGAAACTAATGGCTCTCAAGGAGCGCTTGAGAATCTTGATGATGTAGGTTATGAACCCTTGAGGGAGGCTATGAAGAATTTGCCCGTTGGTGCTATCAACCCACAAGAGGTGGAAGAAGATAAAGTTGATGCAAATCAAGAGCGTTCTCCACCCCGCATGCCTCAAGTTGATGAAGATCAAGTGAGGGAAGCACAAGAAGATAGCTTCATCCCTCAAGATCAAGCCGAGGTGAAAACTCAAAATGTTGAAGCACCACATCCCCCTCATCAAGAAACAAATAGAAGATCTACACCTATGCTTCAAGCTCATCCACAAGACCTTATCATAGGGAGTCCATCAAGGGGGTAACAACTCGATCTAGACTTGCTTCTTATGTTGAGAATCACTCTTTTGTTTCCTTTGTTGAGCCTACTAGTGTGGACGATGCACTTGCGGATCTGGATTGGGTGAATGCCATGCATGAAGAGCTCAACAACTTCACCCGGAACGAAGTGTGGACACTTGAAGAAAAGCCCAAAGAAGCAAGAATCATTGGCACCAAGTGGGTATTTTGGAACAAGCAAGATGATCAAGGCGTCGTTGTGAGGAATAAGGCAAGATTGGTGGCAAAGGGGTTCTCCCAAGTTGAAGGCTTGGATTTTTGGGAGACCTTTGCCCCGGTTGCAAGACTAGAAGCCATATGTATCCTTTTGGCATATGCTTCACATCACAAAATGAAACTATTTCAAATGGATGTGAAGAGTGCCTTCTTAAATGGTTTCATAAATGAACTTGTCTTTGTCTCACAACCTCCCGGGTTTGAAGACCTAAATTGTCCTAATCATGTGTATAGGTTGTCCAAGGCACTCTATGGATTGAAGCAAGCTCCAAGAGCTTGGTATGAGAGGCTAAGGGACTTCCTACTCAAGAAGGGCTTCAAGATTGGGAAAGTGGATACCACACTATTCACCAAGGTGCTAGATGGAGAGATATTTTTTTGCCAAGTATATGTCGATGACATTATATTTGGGTCAACAAACCAACGCAAGATCATTGCAAGGAGTTTGGTGATTTGATGTCCAAGGAGTTCGAGATGTCGATGATTGGCGAGCTAACCTTCTTCCTTGGGTTCCAAGTGAAGCAATTGAGGGAGGGCACCTTCATATATCAAGAGAAGTACACTCATGATGTACTCAAGAAATTCAAGATGGAGGATTGCAAGTCAATTAAGACCCCAATGCCTACTAATGGACATCTCAACCTTGATGAGGGAGGTAAACCAATTGACCAAACTCTCTATCGCTCTATGATCGGTAGTTTACTTTACCTCACCGCATCTAGGTCGGATATCATGTTTAGTGTGTGTATGTGTGCTAGGTTTCAAGCAAATCCTAAGGAGTCGCATCTATGTCGGTTAAAAGAATCCTTAGGTACATAAGGCACATCCCTCGCATTGGCCTTTGGTATCCCAAAGGAGCTCCCTTCCAACTTGTGGGCTATTCCGATTCGGATTATGCCGGGTGTAAGGTTCATAGGAAGAGTACCTCCGGAGGGTGCCATATGCCAGGAAGATCACTTGTTTCTTGGTCCTATAAGAAGCAAAATAGTGTGGCATTGTCTACCGCCGAGGCGGAATACATTGCCGCGGGAGCATGTTGTGCACAAATCTTATACATGACCCAAACACTCCTTGATTACGGCATTACCTTAAAAAATGTTCCACTCTTGTGTGATAATGAAAGTGTCATAAAGCTTGCAAACAACCTAGTTCAACACTCTCGCACCAAGCACATAGATATTCGTCATCACTTTCTTAGAGATCATGTGGCTAAGAAGGATATCACACTAGTTGGAGTTAGAAGCGAAGAGCAATTGGCGGATATCTTCACAAAACCACTCGATGAGTCAAGCTTTTGTAGGTTGTGAAGCGAGTTAAATGTGCTTGATCACTCTAACTTCACTAAAAATGATCTTGAGTGAACCAACCATGCATCTGTTAGGAATATGCCCTAGAGCTAATCATGTGGATGATTATATTTCGATTGTATCTATGATTAATAAAGTGTTCTTTGAATATCCATTATAGACAACTAGTATTGATTGACAATTATGTGAATTGTTTGTGGAACTCAATTACCTGAATGGTTATTCTAAAAGTTGTCCCTGGTCGGCATTCTTGTAAGAGCACACTTGAATATTAGACCAGCACATGTATTAGTTGATGGCTATGTTTCACAAGTCATAGACATGGAGATGTCAAACTAATAATGTGGGCACATGTGAGACATGTAGGCTGGACTGACCCAACAAGAGAAAGTCTCTATTCATGTCATGTACGTTATGTCCTTAGACCTGAGATTGTGGTATGTACTCAAGATGTGAAACGATCTACTTAGAGACTATCAAACGCTACTCCGTAAATGGGTAGTTATAAAGGTGGCCCTTGGGGTGGTCGGGAAACATGCTGTGAGACATAGACAATCAAGATGGAATTTGCCCCTCTCTTCATGAAAGAGATATCACTGGATCACTCATGTGATTGGATCAACAAATGCATGGCTGTGCTTGGGTTAAGTGTTAACCCACGAGTTGAACCATATATCGAGTGGCAAAGGGAATAACTTGTACATAGTCATAGTGGTTCGTCTGATATGATCATAGCGTATGCATAGGAGTTGACACGCCTTGCTAGAGGCCGCTATCAACTATTGGTCGAGTAAGAGTACTTGGGCCATGTCTATGTATGCGTGAGCCCATAGGGTCGCACGCTTAAGGGGCTGGAAGCCTAATTCGGGTTGGACCCGAATTAGACTAGGTTTAGGGTTTCTAATGGGCCTCCACCGTGGGAGCTCGTTAGGACGCCTATATAAGCAAGGGGTGGACGCGGGGCGAATTGATCCACGCTTTTTGGTAGCCGCCGTCGCCTCCCCACGCTCGCGCCTTTTGCTCCTCGCGGACCTAGCAGTCCGGAGGCGCAACGCTTCCTCCCTGCACGTGTGGGATTCCTCGGAGGTGCTGCATCTGGAGCACAAGGACGAACCGCGCGAAGGGGACGTTGAGACGGACGACCACGCAACTGCACTGCCTGCTGCGACGCGCACGACTACATCAAGTCGTCTTCCGCTGCACCTGCGCGTCTAGTGGTAATCCCGTAACCTGTAACTAGCAGTAGATCCTGGTTTATGAGGTCGAAAAGTTTTGTTTTCCGGCTAGCGTAGCAACCTCGTATTCCTTCAGCATCATGTATAATATAACATGTTTAATTTAGTAATGCCTATAAGCTTGGCTAACACGGTTGAGATAACCGCCCTCAAATCGTGTGACAAAGCTTAACCGCGGTTTAAACTTGCAAGCAACCTAGATTCAAATTCCGCAATGCATGGCATGTGCATGTGTGTTGTTTGCCATTTCTTTTCGGTTAAGTTTGAGCATCCGCTAGGTTTGTCCACTTAGGGGAGCATTCCAAGCTCAAGTCATGACTATACCCCTCTTGTGGCCCTATGATGTCTCCTTGAAGCTTCCATTCGAATATTTTGAGCTATAAACTAAAGTTAAAGCCTATATAAAACTATTTGAAAATGAGAGTTTGAGAGATGGTTCTCATATCAAGTCCAATAAAGTGTTATTTGCATCTTATTGGGATTAGGACTTGGTTGGGAGAAAGGGTTAAAAATCAGATTTGAAAAACGTTTTGAAAAACCCGTCGGACGCTGTCGACGGATGCTCGGCCCTCCATGCCTCAGCGTCCGTCGCAATCGTCTGGAGATTAAAGCCACTTAGCGAAGGGGCGACGGGCGCTCCCTAGCATCCGTCGTGGAGGCGTCAGACGCGTCTGACGCTCCATGGAGCTCTATGGTTACATACTGTTCGTGCGTAGGACGCTCCACAGCGTCCATCGCAAGGGTGTCGAACGCGTCCGTCGCCAGAAGGAGCTCTCTAGATCCTTACTGTTATCGCGCCGAACGCTGAAATCTAGCATCTGTTGGTCACATTGGAGCGTCCGTCGCGAACTAACATAACGCATATCATTTTCAAAAACCGTCTTCTTTCTCGATCTCCCTCAGTTCGATCCGTACACTGTCGCCGCCGCTTCCAGACCTAACCACCGCCTGCGCTCGCCCCCTTGCCGCTCCAGCCCTCGCCAGAGCTCTGCGCCGCCAGCAGGCTCCCTCCCGCCGGCGATCCCCTATGCCTGCCTACACCGCCTTCCATTCTTCCCCTCTGCGCGTGCGTTTCTAGCCACGCAGAGGACATCTAGCGCCGCTGCAAGTGCTGCCGACGTGATCTGCTCCGTGGAGTCTTCCTCCTCACTGGAAGAAGCATCTCCCTTGCTGAGGATCTCCTCTCTACCTTCAGTACAACAGAGGTTACAGATTGTAAATTGAAACTGATCGAGGACTCTTTCCTATTCTTTTGGTCACTAAGATTGAGTGGTCTGCTTGGCAGTGACAGATAACTCGGGGCAAAGCCCGTGAGTACAGAACGAGGCAAAGCCTCGAGAGTACAGTCCAGGGCTGTCGAGCCACTCTTGCAGAGATTTGGGTAGTGGACTATTGATTTGATCAGCCGTTAGAGGTACTTGGGGTTTTCTTTGTCAGTGACAGTTTGACTCTTGTTCTTCTCATGCCCTCCAATGGCACGGACGAAGAACGCAGGCCTTGTCCCCGGTAGTGGTGGTGACCCTCCACCTCCACAGCGTCCACCCACTGATCGGGGGAAGAGCAAGGTGAAGTATGTGTCTAAGAAGAGGAAGAGGACATTGATGGACCCAGCTTCAGTGGCAGCGTTGGCAGCAGCAGAGGCAGCAGAGATTGTCGAGCAGGATGGACGTCGCGTCGGTTTGAGGATTGACTCTTCTCCTCGTCGTGGAGCACATCGTGAGTCCCCCGCTTGGACAGAGACAGATCCCCTAGAGGCTACTAAGGGTGATTAGGCAGAGGAACCTGAGTAGACAGATGTCACAGAGCATTCTTCCATCTAGGAGCTGATGGCCAGACATGTCACGTGCTCTCGCGGGTCGGAGCCTCCTCCTAGGCCCGATGGTCCGCGGCACAATGACAGACCCCCACCTCGACCTCATCTGTCAGATCCAGTGAGGTACCAGGTCCGTGATTTGACAGCGAAGCAAATCCAGGATATGAGGTTTGCAGATTTTCAGACTTGGTTTCCTGGTCAGCGGGACCCTCATGCTGGTCCTGATTTCTACACCACTGTGCATGAGGACTTCTACAGAGGTTATGTTGAGATCCGTGCACCACTACGAGCTCACAGAGTCTGCCCACTCCAGGCTATTGTTGAGGTTGGTGGTCTAGAGATTGCCCAACATCTTGAGTATCTTCAGGGGCTGACCGGATTGATTGGTCGAGTTGGCACATATCAGGAGGATTGGGTCAGGAAGTTCTATGCATTGCTATGGGGTTCCCCGGATCACAAGTTCATTCACTTTGGATTCAAAAGCAAAGATGTGAGGATCTACGACACTCATTTCCGCGAGATCTTTCACCTTGAGGAGTCACAGACGCGGATTCACAGTCTTTGATATGGTGACCAGGAGGAACCACGTCGTCCTCACGAGGGAGAGGTACCGTCAGTAGACTTTGTTCGGCCTTGCTTTGTGCAGTCGTTCGGAGAGGGATCCAGTCGTCGCGTACGTGACCTCACGTCGACTGCCCGTATCCTGAACGAGGTGATCAGGCGTACCATTCTCCCCAGAGTAGGAGCTCGGGAGACACTGACTCAACTTCAGCTATGGCTCCTAGCTCATATAGTCCGTATGGAGAAGTTTGACATTTGGGACTTGCTAGTCAGTGAGATGGAGGACATTATTTGTTTCGGCTTCAGAGGACACTGGCAGTTGCAGTACGCTCATTGGATCTCCTATATGTTGATCTCTCGGGGTGGATTTCCTTCACTTCTTGTCACTCTTACCCGCTCAGACATTGTATTCCCAGAATACAACATGAGCCAGCTAGTCAATCATAACGGCAGAGGGCGTGGCAGACGTGCTCAGGGCCCTCACACTAGACAGACGGGTATTGCACCAGAGTCTGCGGAGCAGCAGGATGCCACAGTTTAGAGTCTTGCTGAGTCAGAGCTTGCAGAGTTAGATGCTCGGATAGATGCAGCTGCTGACGACACTTACAGAGACGACCTCCCGTCAGACAGCTCTGACGAGAACTACCGACCGATACCTGAGTACGTGCCTAGGTCCCACGACCATGAGGTCGGTGGGTCCAGCTCAGCTCCACCACCTGCTTTAGACTCTACACAGGCTACTCTGATGGCCCTACTTACACAGATGTAGTAGAGTCAGCAGCGCCAGACAGAGGAGCTCCTTCGTCAGGCTGAGGAGCAGCGTCGTCAGGCAGAGGAGGTCAGGAGACTTGCAGCATAGCAGCTAGCAGCTCAGGCTAGGCAGGATGAGTTCCAGCATCAGTTCCTAGCTTACCAGATGCAGCAGGCTGAGATACAGAGGACTCAGACTCAGATACTTGAGCGTCTACTCAGTTCCAGCTTCGGTCCAACTTTCACTCCACAGCTCCAGTTGCCCGGAGTCTCTCAGCAGCAGTACACTACATAGCCACAGACTACACTAGTAGTGGTGCCTACTCTAGCTTTACCATCCTGTGGACAGCAGAGTCAGGCACCAGCTTCTCCAGTGTACCAGACACCGATGACTCATGTGTCATCTTGGCTTGCTTCCCTCGGTGAGTTTCAGACAGGATTCACACCTACCCGGGGGGGGCACCATTGAGGAGGCTACTCGTGATCTCACAGATTCATATAGAGAGATCACCGGTGAGGACTCACCAGTTGCAGTAGCTCCTGACACACAACCAGCAGAGGTTCCTCCTCTGGCCACCGGCACTCACTTATCTTCAGTTGCCTCATCGGAGATCGGACCTGACTGCTCGACTCAGACAGTGATTACGCCTCCTATTATTGCTATCACCACGGATGCCACTACAGTTGCAGTTGAGGCAGTGGATTCAGAGGTACCAGCTCAGTACGTGGGTCAGCAGGCAGAGGTTGCAGCAGTAGAGACACTGGCAGAGCTTGCAGCCACACCTTCTCCTCCGCCTCGCGTTTACTCTCGTTGGGTTGTTGGATCCGCTACTACCGAGGCATGACCGTCAGAGGCCCCAGTTGATATAGTCACACCTTCAGAGCCTCAGGGGGAGTTAGGAGAGTCAGCTGCTATAGAGTCTACCTCAGCTCAGCCTACCCAGACCGCTTCTCAGATAGCACCAGCTTCAGAGGGTCAGGCAGCAGAGGACAGTGATGACAGTCCAGACTACTCTCAGTTCGACCTGCGTCCTCGCACACACCGACTACTTCTCTTCCAGATGCTCCAACTGATCCTTAGTTTTGGTGCTTGGTGCCAAAGGGGGAGAGAGAGTCGAGTATTAGAGATAGGAGGAGGGATTTGATCTTACTTGTGTGATTTTTATTCCCCGTTCTCATGCATCATGTCTACTTTTATGCATTGTTTATTTGTGTGTGATGCTTGTGAGAGTCATGTTTATGTGGTTGTGTGACAAACTCTTGATTATCACTAATATATCTTGTAAGTTGTCATTTGCTTAATGATATATCTCTATGCTCTAATGAATGTGCTTCTGCGACATACTCTGATATATCCTTGAGAATATCATCATGTGAGGTACTCCAATTTCATTTCATATTCATTGAGTACCATATTTGTGGCTTGGCTTGGATGAGCAAGTATTGTTCAATTCACTAACCCTTGCTCAAACCCATCCAAGTCACTTGAAATCCTAACCTTTCACTCTTATATCTTATACTCGAGGATTATTGTCGTCAATCACCAAAAAGGGGGAGGTTTAAGAATCATGGCCCTAATGGCTTCGGTGATTAACGACAAGTAAAAGATTGTTATGGCTAATGTGTGTTTTGCAGAGGCTATGCGTAGCTTAGCTATAGTGATCAAAGAGAATGGGCATAAATGGTTATCACTTAGCCCCAGATGGATATCGTTTCGTATTTCAAAGAGACTTGATGAAGACCCTAGAGTGATAGGTCTAAGTGCCATAAGATGATGAAGGGCACTTAGTATAGATAGGGCTTATATTTGATCTTTGACCGAACTATCAAGAGGGGTCTAGACTAGTAGCTTGACTTAGGAAAGCTTCATGACTTAGGTGTGGTGCACACTTGAATTCCATAGCTCTAAGCAAGCCTATGGTGGCCGTAAGATAGCCTAGCTCAACTTCCATATTCATCGCGATGAAAACTGAAGTTGAGAGAGCAGTTTTCAGGGCGTCGGACGCTGAGGCCGAGGGCGCCAGATGTTGTCTGGCGCGCCAGACGCTGCTGCCAGACGGTGACGTAAGCACGTGTAGGAAAACGAGGTTGCTACGCTAGCCGGAAAACAAAACTTTTCGACCTCATAAACCAGGATCTACTGCTAGTTACAGGTTATGGGATTACCACTAGACGCGCAGGTGCAGCGGAAGACGACTTGATGTAGTCGTGCGCGTCGCAGCAGGCAGTGCAGTTGCGTGGTCGTCCATCTCAACGTCCCCTTCGCGCGGTTCGTCCTTGTGCTCCAGATGCAGCACCTCCGAGGAATCCCACACGTGCAGGGAGGAAGCGTTGCGCCTCCGGACTGCTAGGTCCACGAGGAGCAAAAGGCGCGAGCGTGGGGAGGCGACGACGGCTGCCAAAAAGCGTGGATCAATTCGCCCCGCGTCCACCCCTTGCTTATATAGGCGTCCTAACGAGCTCCCACGGTGGAGGCCCATTAGAAACCCTAAACCTAGTCTAATTCGGGTCCAACCCGAATTAGGCTTCCAGCCCCTTAAGCGTGCGACCCTATGGGCTCACGCATACATAGACATGGCCCAAGTACTCTTACTCGACCAATAGTTGATAGCGGCCTCTAGCAAGGCGTGTCAACTCCTATGCATACGCTATGATCATATCAGACGAACCACTATGACTATGTACAAGTTATTCCCTTTGCCACTCGATATATGGTTCAACTCGTGGGTTAACACTTAACCCAAGCATGGCCATGCATTTGTTGATCCAATCACATGAGTGATCTAGTGATATCTCTCTCACGAAGAGAGGGGCAAATTCCATCTTGATTGTCTATGTCTCATAGCATGTTTCCCAACCACCCAAGGACCACCTTTATAACTACCCAATAACGGAGTAGCGTTTGATAGTCTCTAAGTAGATCGTTTCACATCTTGAGTACATACCACAATCTCAGGTCTAAGGACATAACGTACATGACATTAATAGAGACTTTCTCTTGTTGGGTCAGTCCAGCCTACATGTCTCACATGTGCCCACATTATTAGTTTGACATCTCTATGTCTATGACTTGTGAAACATAGCCATCAACTAATACATGTGCTGGTCTAATATTCAAGTGTGCTCTTACAAGAATGCCGACCAGGGACTACTATTAGAATAACCATTCAGGTAATTGAGTTCCACAAACAATTCACATAATTGTCAATCAATACTAGTTGTCTATAATGGATATTCAAAGAACACTTTATTAATCATGGATACAATCGGAATATAATCATCTACATGATTAGCTCTAGGGCATATTCCCAACAGCACGTTGGAGCGACCGTCGCTCATACAGAGAGCTCCAGAGACGCTGGTTTCACGACGGACGCGTCCGTCGACCAGGCGTCAGACGCTAGCGAGCGTCCGGGAATATTTTCCCAGAAACCCGAGAGCAGCCCGTTGGCGCCGAACGCTGCGGGGCAGCGTCCGTCGCCAAGCAACGGAGCATCCGTCGCCTGCTGGCGTGAACAGGAACTAGCCGTTGGGGCTAGCGACGGAGCGTCCGTCGCCTAGCGACAGAGCGTCCGTCGCCAACTTAAAATGGTTGTTTCTCAGCCCGAGGGCTGAGTGTGTGGGGGTATTTATACTCCACCCCTTGCCTTCCCACCTTGCCTTTGCTCATTTTAGTTGCTGAGTTCTTTGAGAAGGTTGGGAAGAGAGCAAGAGCCCTAGAGAGAGAGTGATTTGCGAATCCATCCATCAATTTCTCTCCCTAGTTCATTCAAGAGATCAAGTGTGCATCCACTCTAGTTGTGAGGCTTGATTGAGTCAAGTGAAGATCAAGGCTTGTTACTCTTAGTGATCGACATCACCTAGACGGTCCGGTGGTGCTTGGAGGAAGGTGATCACCAGGAGGATTGTCGATCGGTTATGGGCGGTTCATCGAGCCGGAGTGGCGAAGAACCAGCCCGTAGAGAGCACTCATCCCTTGCGCGGGATTGAGGGGGAACAATACCTTGCGAGGTGCTCCACTGAGGACTAGGGGGGAGTGTCGACTCCTCGATACCTCGGCAAAACGTCGCCGTGTTAAGAATCTCTTTCCCTAGCTCTTTCATACCGCATTACATTCCGCACTTGTTCTTTAATTCATACTAGAATTGTGTAGGGTGTTTTTACTTTCCTTGCCTTGCTACCACTTTCATAGTCTAAAGCACACAATCGTTAGGCACGGAGTGATTGACATTTGTTTAGGATTTCATATTTGCTTTAGAAATTTGAAATAAGACCAATTCACCCCCCCTCTTGGGCATCTTGATCCTTTCATGTTGATATCAAGTTGTTTTGCCAAACTGTTGGAGGCTAAGTTTTTCTATTTTACCAATAATAGATGGATGCCAAGTTGAGATACCAAACTCTTAGAGATGTCAAGTTGACAATTTATTCATTTGAAAGCATCTAACTAAAAATAATTACGTGTAAATGACCTCGGATGGAGAAATGACCAAAATAAAGTTATAGATATTGAAAAGTTAAAAAAAACTTTATAGTTGACAATCATTTCATTTGAATTTGTTAAGAGTATCAAACACTCATTTCAAATTTGGTTCCATATAATATGAGGAAAAAAATATTTATTGTTGACACAAGTGTCAATGCGGTGGAGTACTAGGAGGGATACACGAGAAGGTGAGGTTATGGGGTTCGAACCCCAACAACTGCACAACACGCGATTTTGACATGAAAAAATATGCGACTTGCAGCCTGCGAGCACACGGCTTATGGCTGACCAGTGGGACCCTTTATGATTTTTTTTAAAAAAAGTTTGCTATTTTTCATGAATTTGGGATTTGTGAAAATGATTAACCAATGCAATAGGGTAATCGTATCAGTTAACCGTTATTAACCATGGCGGGTACCTTATGTCGTCCACCTCAATTAACCTATTAACCGAGACGGTTGGCCAATCGCCTCCATTAAGACCCGATCAACGGTGATCTTTTGTCAGAAATGGTTGCCTTTGCCCGTCTCGGATAATTAAAAATGTCCGCCTCAATTAAGTTTTTTGTATTAGTGTACTTTAGAACGGATAGGGTTCCATTTGGGGTTTCTATGTTGGAAAATCAATGGGTGCCTTGAAGAGATTAGGGTCAAGCACCTTGGAACAACTGTTGGTGATAAGGGATGATTGATAAATGGACATGTTGTGATGTCGGGCTAGGGATCACAATCAAGGGTAGAGGGAGGGGGGCTGAGGCCTGAGGGGGGCCTGGCCTCCCCCAATAATTTGTTGATTCCCTATCATTCTTTATCATGTGCTTAAATATAGGGATCATATTAGTACTAGATAGGCTCTAGCCTCCCCTAATTTTAAGTCCTTCCTTTATTGGATTCCTGGCACCGCCCCTGATCACAATCTATTCCATCTATAGATAATGGAGCGTTTTTTGGATTGCACATACGGTTGCAGGTTGAGAGGTTAGGGAGAAAGCACGATTTAGACTTAACAAGTGTGCAGTGTTAGCAAAAGTATTAACAAGGGCGGGTTTTGGATCGTGACATTTGAGATGTGTAAATTTCCAGAACACATGTATGTTCACATATGTGAATGAATGTATGAAAACCACATCTATATGAGAACATTCAAGAGACTAATAAGTATATACTCCTATATTTTATAAGATTAATAAAGCACTTAGGCATCATTTCATTATCAACGAGCTGAGTACGCCGCTTCTAATTAAATGAACATCACCTTTACTTCTAGAGTTGTACTGTTGAATAAATATAGGAAAAAAATTATAAAGGGAGCATATGCTATGAAAACCAAAGAGTTGTGTAAACTATGCAAAATCTAATCTAGACCACTAGACTCTAATTCGATGATTAGGGGTAAATGTGGGTTATTTTAGCACTTAAACTCTCCCACCATTCCATCTAATCTAAGATTTTGCAAATCACTCCAGCCCCAGCCCCATCATCCGTATGGTTTCCCTTCCGTCTTCTCGCGATCCCCATAAGGCACGATACAGAGCTACGCCGCCGCCGTCGTCCCTCGCAAGAACAAAATATAGAGAATGTTGGGTGTTCACAACCAGAGTCGTCTGAATATCTGATATGATACGCTGAAGGACCGAACAAATTATCATCAGCTCTTGATTACACGCTCAGTAGAGTGAACTTCTCGTACGAGTCCCTGAACTTCTCGTACGGTTCCTGCTCCATCCGCTTCCCCGTGCTGTAGAAGGCGAAGTAGAGGACGGACTGGATCCATGTCATCTCGATCCAGTCCTTCGCCTTCATGCCGAGCTCCGGGAAGCTCCGGACCATGGTGGCCACGAGGCCGGCGCACGTGCCGAGGTACAGGGACTCGAACTGCGTGTCCTGATTCTGCAAGACAACGCGGAGGATGACGTCGAGGGGCATCGCTGGCGCCACCTGCTACCACCTGGTGACGAGTGCGGTGGCGGACTGGTTCCTTGGCCGGTGGATGGTGAACACTGTGACGACTGGTGGCACGTGCACGAGGCGCAGCTTCCAGGACAGCACGATGCTGAAGCTCCCGCCGCAGCCTCCTCGTGTGGCCCAGAAGAGGCCCTCGCCCATGGCAGCCCTGTCCAGCAGCCTTCCCCTGGCGTCCACGATCACGACGTCAACGACATGGTCCGCGGCGAGGCCGTGCTTCCGCAGCAGCAGCCCGAAGCCGCCGCCGCTGAGGTGAGCTCCGACGCCCACCGTCGGCCCGACACCGACGGGGAACCCGAGGCGCGCGCTATGGTTTGCGATGGCGTAGTATAGATCGTCGGGTGTGGCACCGGAGCCGACCCACGTCGTCTTGTTCCGGACGTCGACACTGACGGCGCGTAACCAGGCCAGGTCAACGACGACGAAGGGATGCCCCGCGGTGCTGGGGCTGGGGTGAATTGCAAATCTGGGATTAGATGGGATGGTGGGAGGGTTTAAGTGCTAAAATAACACATCTTTACCTCTAACCATCGGATTAGAGTCTAGTGATCTAGATTAAAATTTGCATAGTTTGCACATCTCCTTGGTTTTCATAGCATATGTCGGTGTTATGACCCAGGGGGTCAAGACCACCGGCTAGTAAATTTGTATATTGCGTGCTCCCTCTCCCAGATGTGATGCAAGAAGAACACAAGATTTATCCTGGTTCGGGCACAGAAGGCCCTACGTCCAGCGGGGGAGGATGTATTGTATTATCTTGCACCGAAGTGCTCGTACAGGGGGGGTACAAGCAGGTTTACACGGGGGTGCTCAGGATGAGCTGAGGCCTAGGGCTAGCAGGGCTGTCCTAGGAGAGTCGGTTGACTGCTTGAGACGTTGATCAAGCAATCGGGTGCGGAGTGGTGTTGCGAATGCGCATGCCGATACGAGTGCGTATGCCTTAGCCGATCCGAACGGGCCCCTTCTTCTCCTTCTATCCCAGCGTCCCCTTTTATAGGCCAAAAGGAGGCACGGGAGTACAGAGTCCTAAACTGTAGCGGTATGAGAGGTGTGTCCGTGCTCCATGCTTGCGATGGGACGTCGATCGCTGTAGCGGCGTGGCCTTCCCGTCCTTCCGGTGCTCAAGGCATGGCGATAGCAGACTGGACTCCGCCGTACAGCATGACGCAGCGAGGTTGACCTTCTGTAGACGGGTACGAGTCCCACAGTTGAGGTAGGACGAAGCGGACGGGATGGGTCCCATGCTGGAGTGGTTGGAGACAGGGGTCGAGCCCGCTGGTCGAGGGGGGGGGTCGAGACCAGCGTGGCCTTGTCGTATCCCTGAAGACACAGTCGAGGGTTGTCCTGTTCATGGCTCGAGGGGTGCCTCTGGAGTCCGTACTCGCGACGTGGCTACAGCAGCAGCACAGTTGACGGAGGTCCAGGGCATGGGCGGCGAGTTGGTGGATTTGACCGCGGTAGTGGGCGCCCAAGGCGTTAGGCGGGGGCAGGTAAGCGCATCGGATCCCCTTTACCCCATACCGGGAGCAGGTGAGCTGATCGAGCTTCCTACCCAGGGGTCGTTCGTTCAACCCCTGTCCGTCAGTCGGAGTCGAGGCGGAGGCGGGGGGTCGTTCGTTCGACCCCTGTCCGTCAGTCGGAGTCGAGGCGGAGGCGGGGGGTCGTTCGTTCGACCCCTTGTCCGTCTGTTTCTCCAGTGATGGGCCGGCCCACGACTGGTTGTTGTTGTTGATGAAGAGGGCCTTCATGTGATGGGCATTTCTCTATGGACTCGAATGGCTGGTCGGATCCTGTCTTAAAAATGGTTGCTATGTTGAGTGTTAGTTTTATCGAAGGGTTTAGGGTACCCCTTACCTTTGTACCCGACAGCATACGCTCCCAATTATAAATGCTCAAAGTTCAAGATCGACTTAAATCTGGTATACACATTTTAGTTACATAATCCCGTAAAAACCCTAACCGACTATATATAGTTAGCCGTGTTTCACAGGGAATGGAAATTTGACGTTACCGGCCTGACCATATGATTGGAACGGGTGCCACATATTGCGATTCGACGCCGTGCATCTTGGTGTGGTAGCATCCAAAAACTTGCAATCATGCTCGCGTGCAGATACGGGGAAAAAATCAATCATGCAAATACTTGGTACTTCCAGAAGAGCGTACGACCACCGTGACCGCTGCCGGTCAACGGATGGAGCCAGGGCGTTTCGCCATCTCGGATTCCAGGTGAGGAAGGGCACAAGGCGCAAGCGGACAGGGTAAGCGAAAAGGAGAGGGAGCACACGTAGCATCGGTGATGGCTACAGCTGTCACGGCGCCGACGGCGGCGGCGAGACTACCGACCGATCGGGCAAATACCATGGCATTCCCGCCGGAAACAAACCACGACGTTGCTTGCGTGGTTGACGCGGCACGGGCGACGGGGGCGACGGGAGACGCACGCCGGCCGGTCTCCGGAACAGTACGTGTGTACGTGCGTGCAGGTTACATGTGTCCAATCGTGACAGGATCGGCAAGGATGTGGTGTATGGCAGGTGCGACGCATTTGTACGATTGCATTTTGTAGCCATGCATCCGAGGCTGTCTGGTCCAACGCTAGTACGTCCTTGAGAGTGGAGACAATAGACCCACAGACCCCACATATAAATCAAACAACTCCTATCATATTTTTATAGGAATGGATCTCATCTAATTTTTTTTTTTGTTTGGGAGCCCTCCTGCCGCTCCGCTCCACGGGCTGGAGTGCCACCAAACGCCCCTGCTCCGCGTAGCTGCTTCCAGGAACCGTTCCTCCCGCAGCCCCGCTTCACCTCATTTTTCACTAGGGTGTGGGAGTGAAAAAAAAAATGGCCCGCATCTCGCATTCCTCTCTACCCGCAATGCCAACGCTACTTACGTTCCTCTCCACCATAGCCTCTGTCTCCACTCCTGGATCTTGCAGCACGTGACCTACTGCTGTTGACAAAGGAGGAGGGGTCGTTGCTGGGTATCCCGTCCATGCACCCCTGAGCCCGCCATCGCCATCACCTGTGATCTCGCTGTCGCGGAGATCCAGTCTACCCTTCTCTTCTTCTCGCCTCTTCTTCTATCACCGAGATCCAGCCTGCTCTTCTCTTTCCCTTGCCTCTATCCTTTTCCATCGCCGAGGTCTATCCCACCTTCCTCTCCCTCTCTATGGTTGGGAGGTGGAGCTGACGTGGCAGTACTACCAAACGACACTGCTCCCAATCGAGCATAGAGCGTGAGGGAGTAGGAGCAGTGGGAAGCAGTGTAGGAGCGGGTAAGAGTAGATTAGGAGCCGTGCTAAAGAGTTCCTGAATCCCTTGGCGGCTCCACGACCATGGTGGGACCTGCAAGAGAACGCGGGGCCGCGTGTATTCTTTCTTTTTAGATTGGGGTCATCTATTCAGGTAGTGCTAGTTGTGCATCTGTAGCCATGTGAACACAATCTCGATTGAGGTCAACATCCTAGGTATGGTGCCAATATACATGTAGTCACTAATATTGTTCAATGCAAGGCCATCATCAACTCTCTATCACAAAAAAGAAAGCAAAGGACATTAATTAGCGAGCACTCCATTTCAGATTATAAATTAAATGTAGGCAATGAAAAACACGTATGAGCAAAGCAGACTACCACTACCAGGTCATACTCCCTGTGGAGTAAGACTATATAAGAGGCAAGACAGACAGTCATCGTGCTTCTTGAGTCGTTGCATTGTACTACATAGTTCAGACTCTCTGTTCGCTTGGCTTCACAACTGGCTTATTAGCTACTGAAATAGTATTTTTCTCTCATAACAAAACAGCCAAAAATAGTATCAGCTGGCTTATTATCAACTACCGAAACGATCAGACGAACAAAATCAACACTAAAAAGTGGTGTTTTAGTCTCTTAAGAGATCAACAGAGAGGTGTAGAATTACATAGGCTTTACGCCACAGCCAGCATTGTTTCAAAAGAAAAATTTACTACTCGATAATTCAGGACTGTGGTACATAGTGCATTAAAAGTTTGCAGTAATATGTCAAAAATTATTCTATAATATCAACCACCTTGTCTATACAAACATGCTTAGACAGTCTCCTACAACCATGACTTAAAATATTATCCTTTGGATAACGTTACAGGTAAAGGGTTCAATACTTATTTTTTGGTCTTCTCCAACAACACGACCTAAAAGATAACCCTTTTGGCAAATGGGTCTTTAAGAAAGAGAAAACTCATATTTGAGTTATGCCTCTTCTACCACTCAAAATGGATCATGGGTATAGATACTCCTGTTGGAGACAACCTAATACCGTGTAAAAATTTGCAAAATAAATTGGATATGCGACAAAAGGTAGATTTGAATCGGTTTCTGAAATGATGAACTAATATGTCCCTAAATCACCAATCACATGCATACATATGACTAGTGTCTAACAACAGGCTCAAAACTATGATAAGTACAAGATTTCTCTGCAGTTAAGGATGACTACATGCATCATTTGTTTTGTCCTATAATATATCTTAGAATTTCTACTATAACTGCGCAGTAAATATTCACGCCAATTAACACACGCTTCCGTTGCTTTTGCCTTTTCCATTCTGGAACCCGGACAGTAACAGAACCGTTACTGTAACGTGACGGGAGTCTATTGACTCTTGTTAGTGACATGACATTTCAACTAAATATATATATAAATATAAAATAAAAAAAACAAAAAAGTTGCACAAAGCGACCAGTCATCGTTCAGTCCAATCATGGTCGAAATCAGTCACCATCTTGGCAACTGTTATGTGTTCAACTCCTTCCGGGACACTCCATCCGTGATCACGATACATAGATACCACGAACAAAATCTAGTGTTTTATGTGCTGTAATGGAGATGATTAATTAAGCTACTGGGATGGCTTCAAGGCAACGGCACTTGCAGTGTAGGAGGACTCCCTTTGTTCACACACACACGCACACAATATCCTAGGAATAACTGAGTTAAACTATTCGACGGGTTTGACTTAAAAGTATTGCTGTACGGTATAATGTTTTCTTTTAGGCCCCGTTTAGATGGAACCCAAAAATCAAAAAAATTTCAAGATTCTCCGTCACATCGAATCTTGCGGCACATGCATGAAGTACTAAACGTAGACGAAAAAAAACTAATTACACAGTTGATCGAGAAATTGCAAGACGAAACTTTCGAACCTAATTAGTCCATAATTAGACAATTTTTACCAAATAACAACGAAAGTGCTACAGTAGCCAAAAGCCAAAATTTTTTGGATTTTACTAAAATCAAAAAACAGTTAAAGTGGAAACCATTAGCCAAACGGAATAATTAATAATAATATGGTATGTATGTATCCTCTGTTGGGTACCAATAATAATAATAACAAAACCGATGATAAATCTTCTGTGGAAGATCCATACTATTGCGTACTCTCTTCATCTATAAAAGAAAAGTAATTCTCATATTTCGAGAAATCAAATACTTCCATAGTTTAACAATATCGTTGTAGATGGTACTACACTACCTATTTGAAGGACCGAGAACGGCGACCAGAGGGGGGTGAATGGGAGCCTCAAATTTCTCTCGAAATATTCGGACCACTCTTTCCAAAAACCAAACCCAGTTGTTGGGTGCTCAACCTCCCCCGAGCAACGCGAGTAGGGATTCAGACGAAATCGGAGAAATGAGAGCTCATCGGCAGTGGAGGAAAACTCACCGAAAACCCCGAAAACCCAGTTCTCAACCTCTACAGAAAAGAGGCAAGAACCTAAGCAAAACACGCGAAAACAACAACCAGACAGAGAGCTTCGGACCAGTACAGCCTGGACCTTCGGACCAATGACCAGTGGTCCGGTGGTTGGTCTGACGCCTCCGCCAGCCGAGACAAAACTATGTAGGGAGCACCAGACCTCCGGACGACCTGCTCCGGACTAGTCCGGTGAAACCTCCGGACCAAGGCGAGTGGTCCGGTGCTCACCCTTCCTGCTGCCGAAACTGAGCAATGAGCACCCTGCCTCCGGACCTTACCTCCGGACTATCCCGTCGGACTAAGGCGAGTGGTCCGACGCGTGGAAGAGTCCCTGAGCTGAACCACCAGACCATTTTCCTATGGTCCGGAGCTCAAAAGCTGGGTGGTCCGAAGAGTGGTCCGACGCCCCTTGCTGCTTGACCCGAGAGAAGTCAAGACCACCGGACCACTTGCTATGGTCCGGAGCTTAGGGGAAAGTCGTCCGACGCTCACGAGCAGAACTGTTGAAACTCGCGAAAACGAAATTCTCTCCGCCAAATCTTCCCAAAACTCAACCAAATGATCACCAACTGCAACCAAACTTTGTAGGCATGATCCTAGTGCAGTTAGGGAGCTATCCCGAAGAAATCATCGCTCAATTTGGAGAGGATAAACGGGAACACTCGGATTTGGGGGGGAGGCAAAACAAAGAACGTCACAAAGAAATCGCCCGATCTACGCACTCGTGAGGTTTGAGGACAATTCCTTCGGTGCAAAGATGCTCCTCACGATTACGAACAACTCAATTCAAACGGATTTTGCAAAGCTACTCTCAACAAAGAGAAATCATCTCGGGAAAAAGAGAGAGCAAAAGCAAAACACAAAGAACACAAGCAAAACGGGGACACAATCAAGAAAGCGAAGCCACCATGGCTTACGGAGGTTACGGCCTCCGATTCCTCACAACAAACTCAAGGTCTTACAGAGGTTGGTGAAATCAACCTAGGGATCTCATGAACTAGAGAGAGGGTAGAGAGAGAGAGAGTTGGGACAAATGATTAGGGTTCAAGAGATAGGATGAGGGATACCCCTTCACCCCCTATTTATCGGGCTTTGGCTATTTCCCAAAGACCCCCCTAGATACATGAGTGAACTACCTAGCCTAAGCATTGCAGTCCAAGCTCCGGAAAATATCTCCCGCATTTTGAATGGACGGCCCCGCTTCCTGCCAGGAGTTGTCGTTGCCTCGACGCAACCTCCAGGATTCCGCCACGTGCCATCCCCGCTTCCTCGGAAGCTCCTCCCAGGTTTTGAGGCCCAAACCCGCGAAACCCGTCACCGGTAGCTTTCGGCTCAACTACCGAACCCCGAGTTTTGAGGCACAAACTAAGAAACTGTCTTCCGATGGTTTTGAGGCTCAAACCACCAAACCGCTCGACTCGTGCCGCCTCGTCCTCGCCCGGCCCAGCTCCGAGTCCCCTGAGCCTCCTGCTCGACTCGCTCGCTGACCGTCTTGACTTGGCCAAGACGGTCTACCCCCACGTCTTGTCGCGCTCGTCGGTGCCAAGTACTAGCCACCACAGCTAGTCCGCCGGTGCCCATGGTCCCTCAGTCCGAGCCCCGTTTCCGCCCTTCACCGCTCTCAGTCCATCGGCACGGCAAGCCTCTACTCGACCTTCTCTACGTCATTGGCCACTGTCACTAGGCATAGTACCTGCATACCACAAGCCGATAGACAGGTACACATTTGCTTTCGCAAAGGATTAGTGATAACCGCTCAAACTGAAACACCCAAGTGTTGATCAATCACCCATCACAAAACTGAACATCATGAAAATATAATAACCATGAGTTCGCACTATTTGAATAGGAGCTGGCCAACCTTGCCTGGACCAGACGTCGGATTTTTGACACCCTGGGCCAGGATGCATTTGCAATGCCTGTCAAACTCCATCCAAACAGGCCTGGAATGCCCTGACATGCGTTTCATATGCAACAGTGGGCGCTCTCCGTTCCGGTGAAGACAAAGCATAGTAGACTGTGTCAGAAACATACTGTATGGAAGACAAAGCTGTGTAATTAGTTTTTTATTTTATCTATATTTAGTACTCCATATATACGTCGGTATTTTAATGTGACGAGAAATAGAAATTTGATGTGATGGAAAGTTGGAGAAAATTGGGGATCTAAGCACCCCCATAGTAGACTGTGTCAGAAACATATACTGTATGTTGGTCAGTGCAATGAGAACGAACTCTCACTCCAGCCACCTCGTGTTTAATGACAAAGACTCCAAAGAGTAATCCTGCCGCCACAACAAAGCTGCCGTACAACGTACCAACCAATAAAAGTGCCACCCTACCTTAAACGAAAACAAGGTGGAAACAACACAACCCAACAAAAGGGGCCCAAAAAGCCGCGCACAGAAGCGGTATTTCGCTGCCCCAAAAATCACCACGAATCTTGTTGGATTTGGGAGCTACTGTACCGACTACCGCCGTGCGAAAAAGCACACCCAACTCCAGGTCCAGCTACCCCCACATTCCAACTCGAGCGAGTCGCGTGCGCTCATCATCATCATGAGTCCGGCGACCCGAGCGGCGGTGGCGGTCCTCCGGCGGCGGTCCCGGTCGCGGTCGCCGGCGCCCTGACGTCCTTGAGCAGCCCCACCACCTGCTGCATGGTGGGCCTCTTCTCCGGCGCGGCCGCCGTGCAGAGGAACGCGACCTGCAGGCACTCGGCCACCTCCTTCTCGGCGTCCGTGCCCGCCGTCTCGTCCCGGAGCCGGTCGTCCACGAGGTTGAGGCCCTTGCGGTTCCGGATCACGCCGCGCGCCCAGCTCGTGGTCGACGCGTCGCTCCACCGCGCCTGCCCCGTCACCACCTCGAACACCAGCGTGCCGAAGCCGTACACGTCGCTCGCCGGCGTCGTCGTCTCGCCGCCGCCGCTGCTGCTCGGACTCGGGTGCAGGAAGTCAGAGATCCGGGGCTCCATGTCGTCGCCCAGGAGGATGTTGGTCGGCACCAGGCGGCCGTGCACGATGGGCCGCCGCCCGGCACCGGCACCGGCCCATCCCTGGTGCAGGAACGCGAGGCCTCGGGCGATGCCTAGGATGATGCGGTACCGAGTGGGCCAGTCGCCTGCGGGCTTTCTGTCCTCGATGGCTTCCATTGTGTCGATGCAGATGTCCTCCGTGTCCATGCTCCCCACTGGCAGCTCGTGCAGCCACCGGTGGAGGTCGCCTTTCTCCATGTACTCGTAAAGCACGAGTTTTTGGTTCCCTGTTACATAAAAAAAATCCAGAGATCAGAATTCTGATCGTAATTAATGAGTTAATGACTAATGACCGAAGAGGATGATGCAGCAGCAGAATGTTCAGCTCTGCAGTCACACAGGATGACAGGAGTATGCATGTGACAACTGACAGTGAGCGCTGCTACTTACTATTCTTGTTTCCAGAAGCCATTTTAATTTAAATGACAAATGCAACTTGCCCCTGCTGTCACTTCTATGTTGTTTTCAGTTTCTTCTCTATCTGTCGACTTGGACTCTTGATTTTTATTTATATACCAGGCACCATACTTAACTTGGTTCATGTATATGCTGGTATTATTATTACTCAGTTTTATTAATTAATTTAATAAAAAAAACAATCTTGACAAGAATAGGACGACCATATTCTTGGACTGTTGTTAATTTACTACTGCCTGGTAGACAGTGTTAGTAAAAAAAACGAAGTCTAGTTATGATAAAGATGGAGTATGGTAATAAAGCTGACCTGCAATACAGTAACCAAGGAGCGGGAGAATGTTGGGATGCCTGAGCCGTGCAAGCTCCCGGAACCCAGCCTCGGTGGCGGCCGCGTCGGCGTCGTCCCCAACGCCAGCCACGGCGCCCTCCACGACGCGGACAACGACGTGCAGGTCCCCAGGGAGAACGGCGCGGTACGCGGCCCCGCTACGGCCACCAGTTTCCGCGAGCTGCGACTCGCGCCCGAACCCGGACGTGGCCGCGGCCAGGTCCGCCAGCGTCAGCTCCATCAGCGGCCGCTCGAACACCACCACCGGCGCGGCGGCCGCCACCTTCACCGCCCCCACCACCACCTCGTCGTCCTCCCACACCGCTGTTTTCCCGTCCTTGTCCTTGTCCTTCTTCTTCTTCTTCTTCCGTTGACGCGCCACGCACGCGGCCAAGAACGCCAGCGCGGCCGCGGTCACCGCTGCGCCGACTGAGATTAGCGCGATGGTGACCACACGTCTGCGGTTGTCTCCGCCATTAGACGACGACGACGACGACGCCGGCGCCGGAGCGATGTCCTCGATCACACGCAACGCGTTGCCGGCTTGGAAGAAGGACGAATTGCCGAACTGAAGGACGGTGGAGGCGTTAACCTCGCCGGAGAAGTTGTTGTGCGAGATGTCCAGGACCTGGAGTTTGTCGAGAGGCGGCAGGTCGCCGGGGAACATCCCGGTCATGTTGTTCCCGGACAGGTTAAGCACGCGCACCAGCGTTAAGCTTCGTAGCCCAGCTGGCACCGTTCCGATGGCGTTCCTGGACACGTCGAGGACGACCACGCCGGAGAGCCCGGCCACGCTCTCCACGACGGTGAACCGGTTGCCGGACACGTTGAACGTCGCCAGGCGCGTGCTCGGGTAGTCGTCGAACCGGAGGACGCCTTCGAGGTGGTTACGGGAGACGTCCACGGCGCGGAGCAGCGGCGCGCGCCAGAACGAGCTGCCGTCGTCGATGATGCGGCCATGGAGGGAGTTGTTGGAGAGGTCGACGGTGAGGAGGCCCGTCAGGTTGCCTAGCTCGCCCCAGTTCACGGCGCCCGTCAGGTTCCGCGACGGGAAGTGGAGCCTCCTGACGGGGCGGCACGCGCGGCGGCCTGGTAGTGGCAAGGGGAAGTTGGCGACCTGGATGAACGCCGCGCGGACGATCTCTCCGTCACGGAGGGTGCAGTTCGCGGAGGCGTTGGACTCGGCTGCGGCAGCCGCCGACGACGACACGGCGGTGGCTGCGGCGAGGAGCAGGAAGACGCGGCAGGCGGCCAAGTGGAGTGGCATAGCTCCAGGTAGTCTCGCTTTGCGCCGCGTGATGCCCGCCCGGCTGTGTTTTACTTTTTTTTCTCTGGTGGTTTTGTAGGAGAAGAAAGACGTGCGGACCGCGGCAGGCGGCAGGCAGCAGCGTCTTGGTGTGGTCTGATTGAATGGATGGGGATTGGGGCGGAATAGTCGAAGGGGGGACAAGCCAATCAGCACTCCGCAACGTCGCGCAACGAAACCAAACTGTCACAATTTTACATCAACGTATTACAAGTACTCTGGATTACACTAGATATTTCCAGAAACTGATTTTCATCTAAAATATACTCACACAGTAAAAAGGTCCAAATCTCAAAATCAAACCTTTTTGACGCTTCGTATAGATGACCGCACAGGCAAATACTCGGCACCAGCAATAGCGGCAAACCTGAGAACGACGACCTACATTCCTGTAGATGGAATTGAGGATCTTTTTCTTCTTGTTGGTGTCTTTCTTCTTCTTCTTCTTTCTGTCACCGAAGAATGAGAAAGACTGATCTGAAGGATATTCTCCCTTGTCTTTCATTGTGGTCAGATCTAGCCACAACAAAACGAAGAAAAGACCGGAGAAAATTATTCCATAACGGCGACATCATCTTCGCCTTGGTGCCGCCGTCCGGAAACAAAAATCTCCATGTCCTCATGTCGATGAAGATGGTGACGTCGAAGTTGTCGCCTTCGTCTTCAACGAAGCCTCCATGGAGAAGACGATTCCACCCTTCTCCTTCATCATTGTCGGAGAAGAGGAGAAGGAGAAGATAAAACTCCAATATCAAGAACTTTGGCATGGAGAAACCCTAAGGACTCGATCTACTGGAGAAACTTATTAAAAATAATGGATCCTCACTCCCTTCAGACCCCGACGAGATGCCGGAGGGGAAGGGAGGGGGACCAGCGGCGACGGCGGAGGGTGGCGGGCGGGCGGGCAGCGGCGGCGGCGGTCCCTCTCGCAAGGGAATACGATGGAATTAAAATAATAATTACCAAATAAGACCTTGTAACCAAACTGTCACAATTCTGGGTAGACTGACTCCCCTAGTTTGTCCTGTGTGGTGGGCCACAACTAAGTGTTGCATGCGTATGGATGACCCATTTAAGGGCATGCTCTCAATGTAATATATGTCCACGTACTTGTATATGTTAAGAAACGGAGCTGTCGTGGATCCCTAATCCGGTTTCCTTCCCTACCCACAGCAGATGAGACGTAAAGAAGTTGTAGATGATCTCCCGTCTCCCTTCCCAATAGTACAATAGATCAATACAGGAGAGCCAATATTGTGGAACTAGTATTCTCTTATTCATTATAGATGGGTACAGGTTCCTTTATATAGTCTTAACCCTTCAGTGGTATATTTGGTATGAGCCCATAATTATCTGTAGGGTTATTGTTTCTCAACACTCCCCCTTGGGCGAATACCGCGATCAACTCATGTCTCATTAAAACTCCTAAAAATCCAGTGGGAAAAATATGGAGAAAGAGTACATAGTACCGCTAGATGAATTGCACTTGTTGCCTCATTAAAAACCATTATGAGAAACTTCTGGAAAACTCATATATGAGAAAAAGAGTACAACGGTTGTCTTCGAGACATTTTATAACCTTCAGGATTATAAATTTCAGGATCTTCTCGACCCAGTTTCAAGGGCAATTCAGGGGCGATCTCCCCCTGAACATTGCAGGTCTCTCAGTCGTCTGATACCAATATCATGAATACATTTTCTGAATGCAGTAGCTGGTAAAGACTTAGTGAACAAATCTGCTACATTGTCACATGACTAGACTTTCAAGATATTTATCTCACCTTGCTTCTGGAGTTCATGAGTATAGAAAAATTTAGGAGATATATGTTTAGTCATATTATTCTTAATATAGCCCGTTTGCATTTGTGCAACACATGCTGCATTATCCTCATAAATAATGGTGGGGGTATCAATGGTACTAAGACCACATAATTTCTGGATATGGTTAGTCATCTGTCGTAGCCAAGCACATTCACATGCGGCTTCATATAGCGCAATAATCTCTGAGTGGTTTGTAGACGTTGCTACCAAGGTTTGTTTGCAAGATGTCCACGATATAGCAGTACCACCACAGAGAAACACAAAACCAGTTTGAGATCTTACATTATGCGGATCGGACAAATATCCAGCATCTGCATAACCAACCAATCTTAAGTCCTGATTCTTCGGGAAATATAGGCCAAGATCTTGGGTGCCATTCAGATATCTAAGTATTGTCTTAACGCCTACCCAATGTCTTCTGGTTGGGTTTGCACTATGACGAGCTAGCAAATTCACTGCAAATGCAATATCAGACCTAGTGCAATTTGTGAGATACATTAGTGCTCCAATAGCGCTCAAATACAGAACTTCAGGTCCTAACGGCTTCTCGTCATCACTTTTCGGTCGAAATGCGTCTTTATCTTCCTCAAGTGATCTGACAACCATCGAGGTTGTCACGGGATGAGCCTTTAACATATTAAATCTTTCTAAAACCTTTTTAGCATAGGTAGATTGATGCACAAAAATTCCTCCAGGGAGATGCTCGATCTGTAGGCCCAAGCAAAACTTGGTTCTAGCAAAGTATTTCATTTCAAACTCCGCCTTGAGGTAGGTGCTTGCCTCCTCAATATCATCTTCACAGCCGATTGGTATTATACAAAAACCCTTCTGGGACTTTCTAATAAATACACAAGGTGAATCAGTATCATTAACATATCCCTTCTTCAGGAGGAATTCACTTAGCCGATTGTACCACATCCGGCCAGACTGTTTAAGCCCATATAGTGCCCTCTGCAACTTGACACTATACATATTGCGATTTGTTTTAGATTTTGGAAATTTATAGTCCATCTAGGACTTTCATATATATATCCGAATCCAGCGACCCATACAGGTATACGGTCACAACATCCATCATCTGCATTTTCAAGTTTAAACCTGCTACCATAGATATTAAATATCGGAATGTTATGCCACTCATAACTGGAGAATAAGTTTCATCATAATCGATGTCGGGTCTCTACGTGAACCCTTGTGCTACAAGCCTCGCTTTGTATCTCACCACCACATTGTTCTCATCTCTCTTTCGAACAAATACCCATTTGTATCCTACAGGGAATACTTTGGGGGCGTGCGGGCGACTGGCCCGAATACTTGCCTCTTAGAAAGCGAGTGCAATTCCGTCTCTATTGCTTCTTTCCATTTGATCCATTCTGAGCGCTTCCGGCACTCTGCCATGGACTTTGGTTCAGGATCCTCATTAATTGCTTCTGCGATCTTAGAGACGAATTAATGTCGACATATTTAGTCTTTCTATTATACAGTTCTTCAGATTCAATATAATTTATGGCAATTTCTTCAATTGAATCATCCAGCTCGTCATGATTTCCCAAATGACTCGAGTCTGGTTGTTCCGTTGTCCTTGTGCTATTATTTGTATTTGTGCGCACATTTGCACTAGGACTCTCATCTTCAGGATGTGTCACTGCTGGGACGACTGAATGGGAGCGTAATGCGTTCTCTCTAGCAACTTACTTTTGCGAGCGTCCCCGCTTAGCTCATGCCGAGTCATCCGGATCTCTCCCCCTTTTCCTAGGATTGGGGATTTGGTAAGAGTTCATGCCCTCCAGGGGTATTTCCACTCTTTCCGGTGCATTAGCTGCAGGAATATACGATTTTGACACTCCTCTTATATCAGTAAAAGCATCTGGTAGATTATTTGCTAATTGTTGCAGGTTTATTATTCTTTGAACTTCAAGTTCAGTATCTTTAGTGCGTGGATCAAGTGATTGAATGCTACTGGCAGTCCAATCTATTTCTTGGCATTCTCTATTATTAAGGTACAATCCTCCCCCTAATGTCAGGAAATGCTCTTCATCGAAGATGCTATCAGCGTACCGAGCCGTAAACAAATCCCCAGTTTTAGGCTCCAAATATTTGATTATGGACGGAGAGTCATAACCTACATATATCCCCAACTTCCGGTGAGGTCCCATTATTGTACGCTGGGGTGGTGATATCGGCACATATACATCGCAACTAAATTTTCGCAGATGGGAAATCATTGGTTGTTGTCCACATGCTAATTGATGGGGGGAAGCAGAGTGATATACATATGACCTATACTGGATTAAGGCAGTAGCGTGCAGCACTGCGTGTCCCCAACAACTGGTTGGGAGTCTGCTATCTTGTAGAAGCGGTCTGGCAATTAATTTTATCTTTTTATTAAAGATTCAGCAAGCCCATTTTGTGTGTGCACATTGGGCACATAATGCTTTACATTTATTCCCAAAGCAAGACAATAGTCATTAAATGCTTTTGAGGTAATGAAAGTGCATCTAGTCCTTTAGTGGGTTTTGGTAAATTGAGTGACAACACAATTAAAGGTCTAACAAGTTTGTTAAGTGTATCAAAGGTTAGACAAGAAAAGCAAACTTGATGGTATTCCACAAAGTGTTGAGATGAAGGTCAAATTGTGTATAGTTGTATTAGAAGATCATGGGAATAATCTAAGTCAAGCAAAAGACAACAATGCAAATGAAATCAATGAAATGGCCTCTATGTTGTGGGATATCATAGTATCATGTGAAAGCAAGCATGTTTGGTAAATGGCAAATGAGACATGAGTTGATAGCTATGGATTGGTCTCTATATTGGCTTGCTTTGCATGAACAAGAAGAGTTGGATAGTGGACTAGTGTTGATCAAGGAATGAATAATGAATCAATAGTGCATTAGTGAGAAAACACCAAGCAAAGGTCAAATGACAAAGGAGACAATGTATATTGGATATAAGATGGTCTCTACTTTAGTTTGCTTGTATGGACAAAGATTTGGAAAATCACTTTGCATTAATAAGATCAAGCTAGAAGTTTGAAGATAGAGATTGAAGTGAGTGATAGGAGTGTCAAGCCAAAATAAGGAAGATCTAAGGAATTGTGAATTGGCTTGGCTATATTTATGTGGAGACTCATATATCAAAGCTTGATTGATCTCAACACTCATATCTACAAGATATTCAAGCAAGGATCACAATATTGTAGAAATGGTTTTCAATCGGTGCTTAATATGATGTGACTTGAGTATGGCTTGATAGGGTGAAGATAGCAAGGAAAGGACTTCGAGGTACTAAGCAAAGGTGAAGGTCAAGGAGACCGAGGTACTATGGCTAAGGTGAAGAAGAGAGTACTTGCATTGAGTCGAAGTACTAATCGAGCTATGAGGAGTCATATTATGTTGAGGATCAATTTATTAGTGGAAGTGACTTGAAGCCATGAGCTGAATTCATATGTGTTGGAAAGATTCAAGTCACAAGCTCTAAGGTTTGTTTGCTCAAAGAAATGAGATAAGGATGATGGAAAACACATTCTCAAGGTATTATAAGAATGAGGATAATACATTCAATGGTGCAGCCCCAAATTATCAAAGGATGCGGTGACCAACTCAAAAGCATTTAACTTATTTGATGATTTGAATTTGAGTTTAGGAAAGGCCATACTACAAAGGGCGATGTAATGTGCATGCTTAAATATGCAACCAAGTGCTCAAATTCCACCAAACATCCTCTCATACCTTGCCCAGACTCCTTGCAAATCAGTTTTTCATTCGGACCATTTTTGGACAGCGCAGCGGTGCTGTTCCCCTGAGTAGCAGTGCTGGGAGTCCAGTAGTGCCGGGCTTAAGTCCAGCAGTGCCGGGCCTGAGTCCAGCAGTGCTGGGACTTAAAGTGTTTGTTGGACAGCAGAGGGTATTTATATCCCCTTCCTGCTTCCCCCAACGGTCATCTCGACCTTTCCCCAACCAGTGCAAAAACAAAAAGCTCTCTCCCTCTCTCTAACTCCATTGGAGCCCCTCAAGCTTCTCCCTTTGATTCCTCTCCAATCCTTTGAGAGATTGAGCCTCCAAACTCCATTAGAGAGCAACCCAAACTGTTCTTCATTGTCTAGAGCACTTGGTTCGCGTTCAAGCCGGTGGATTGCATTTGTTACTCTTGGAGCTTGCTCCTAGCCGGTTAGAGCGTCGCTCGTGGAGCTTGCCAACTTGTGTGGCAGCCCTGGGAAGTTTGTAACCATCTCATTGCAGCTAGTAAATCACCCCTCACTTCAAGAGTTCACTCTCTTGATTTGAGAACGAGGGAAAGACAAGCCTTGTGTGGCGAGCCTAGGCCTTGTGTGGCGAACCTCAACAACGTGGACTTAGGCCAGCCTTGGTGGCGATGCTGAACCACGGGATAAATCTTGTGTCACTTGTGTTTGTATTGTTTGCTTCACTTGTATTTGTCCTCAAGGTGATTTCTAGGGTTTGGTCCCGATCTACTTGGTGGTGCAGCTCCTACCTTTTCCAAGTGGTGCTAGAGGTTCCCTACATCTCTAGGAAGGTTTTCATTCAAGCACAATTTCCATTCTAGTTATACATTTTGAATTGTGCTCCGTTCTATCCTGGAGGCCAGCACTGCCAGGCTTTAGGGCAGCAGTGTCGGGCACCCCGGCAGTGCCGGACCCAAGGCCGGCAGTGCCGGTCCGGCAGTGTCGGACCTGTGCTGACAAAAAGTTTGCAAGTTTATTTTAAACAGGCCTATTCACCCCCCCTCCAGTCCTGCTGGGCGACATCAATGTCCTTTCAGGTAAACTCTCCATCATTATCCATTCTGATTGCTTTTATGCGATTCTCCGGGAAACTAGCACGCAATCGAATGATTTGAGCAATAAGTTTTGCAAAAGCGTGGTTCCGCGTAGACAACAGGCATACGTGGCTCCACCGAGTAAAAGCATCTATAAGCACCATAAAGTACCTAAAAGGCCCCGACAGGGGATGAATAGGACCACAAATGTCACCTTGGATTCTCTCCAGGAAACCTAGGGACTCGACATTTATCTTCAGGTAAGAAGGCTTAGTTATTAATTTTCCTTTAGCACAAGATACGCATAAAAAGTCTTTAGGAATTTGTGTGGTTTTAATGCCATGACCAACAGAACCATTTATGATGTTCCGCATCATCCTTAATCTAGGGTGTCCGAGTCTTTCATGCCAGATCGTAAAAGACTCTGGATTTTTAAATATAGTTGACATCGCAATATATTCTTTAGTTGGCTTAACTTTTGTGTAGTATATTCCAGAGGAGGTGCCTGACACTTTCTCTACCACTTTAGTCCCACATTCATACGCTGTTGTGATATAGAGGTATTCAGCACCATTTTCACAAGCAGTTGTAACGTGATAGCCACTGCGACGAATGTCTTTGAATGTGAGGAGAGTACGTACAGCTCCCGGGTACAAAAATGCTTCTTCTATAAAGATACTAGTATTATTAGGGAGTACGACCACAGCTCTACCGGAGCCAACAATGTGGCCGTTTCGACCAACAATCATGGTAATATTTTCAGTCTTTTTTTGCAGTGTCTGAAAATATTTTGTCTCTCGAAGTATTGAATTTGTGGCAGCGCTATCAACCAGGCAATATTCTTCTTCAGGTTCCATGGAAAATACGACTCTTGTTCGTCGTTGATGAGTAGCGGTAGAGCGTGCTGATAACGTGTTAAGAAACGGAGCTATCGTGGATCCCTGATCCGGTTTCCTTCCCTACCCACAGCAGATGAGACGTGAAGAAGTTGTAGATGATCTCCCGTCTCCCTTCCCAATAGCACAAAAGATCAATACAGGAGAGCCAATATTGTGGAACTAGTATTCTCTTATTCATTATAGATGGGTACAGGTTTCTTTATATAGTCTTAACCTTTCAGGGGTATATTTGGTATGAGCCCATAATTATCCGTAGGGTTATTGTTTCTCAACGGTATAAAGAGAGATTAGAAATAAATATAGTTTCACGGCTGTTTCAAAAAAGACGAGTCAAAAAAAAATCGAGGGATGATAGATTTCATGGTTGCTTTGACCAAACAACTCACAGGTTTTTCTAGCAGCCTTACTGTAGCTTGATCATAGTTAGACCAAACAAGAGCCGCTAGCATCGCTTCTAAGGCCGAGTGAGACATGGCCTATTAGACTGATAGTTTCTACAGTTGATAAGTCAGCTGATGTTATTTTTAAATGTTTTATTATGAGTTAAAAATACTATACCATAAGTCCGTCTGATAAGCTAAGCAAACAGACCAGCTGAACGTGTCCACATATATTCCTCATAAAACTCCCACCAAATCTGAATCTCTATTCGTCCTCGCCTTCTAAGCTCGCTCTTGACTCTTGAGTGCATAAACCAAATGCAGACTTCGACTACTACATTAACAATTTTCATAGTGGCCAAAGTAGAAATAAAAATGGAAGCATGTTCTCGAGCCCGTCGGTGAGTCCATCCTGCTCGGAGGCCCACCATCGTGACGCCGAGCTCGCTCCTAGCCACGCCATCATCGTCCAGCCCTACACCTCATCGTCGTCGAACCTTGCGCACAGTGAGGAAGAGGTGAGGACAACGAGTCGAAGTTAGATATCATGAGATCCGCGTGCGTCACCTCGTCATCATATTTTAAATTAGACAATTATGATAAACTTCTCATAAGGTTTTTAAACCACAGAAAATGCATCTAGGGTTCTACATTTTGAGAAAATATTAAGAGACCGACTACAACATGAAAGACCCGAATAACATATTTAGAGATAACAAAAAAATATAGCTAGAACATTCTAGACATTTGAATTGGCACTAAGGAAATGGCAAAATATTCAAACAAATCTAGAAAAATCCAAAAATATTGTAATCACTTTCGAAACACATTTTAAAAACCACCTAGAAGTATGAAACCAACCAACACCTCATTTTCCGATGAGACTAGCTTGATTGCCTTTTATGTTTTTTAAATGTTTTTGAAACAAATTAATACATTGAATTGAGTTTTTAGGGAATTTCCTATTCTTTTTTATATTTTACCATTTTCAAGGCTAGAATTATTTTTAAAACAATCTAGAATATTTTAAAAATCTTTCAATGTTTTATTTGGATTCCTCGTATCCTAATCTATGACTCAATTTTTTCCTCGAAATTTTAGAAGTTATAGATATTTTTGGTGTTTTTAAAATGTTACTTGCTTTTTTAAAACTAAAATAATTATCAACCTGCCTTTAAATTCACCGATAACGAAGTAATTTAAACACTTTAAAGTGTTACAAGGGAGACATTTTGTTTGGATTTAGAGTTAACGGAAAGACCGGACTCTGACAATGGTTGTGGAATGCAAATATGATTTATTTTTCTGACCAGAATTTGGTCCCTGAACTTAGAACATCTCTAGTGATAAAAAAAATCTTAAAATTTTGGATTTGCAACCTTTTTAGTAAATATTGAAAAAAAATCAATAACAAATAGTTTCCAAAAAATTGCACCTAAAAAACATGCCCCACTTTTGGTCGTCGCAGATGACACATCGACACCCTCGCTATTTATGCCGCTAACTGCCCTAGAGTTGGCCATTCTCTGCACCTAACTCACACCTAGAATCTACAAAATTGAATCTCAATGGTTGGTTCTATCTCCTATTATTCTCAGATATAAAAATAATAGTTGAAGATCTAATCCCAATGAACCTCCTAGACAACAGTGAGGGCGACCGTGATTGCCATATGCTGCACCTAACTCACATCCAAAACCTACAAAACGGAATCTCCATTGCTGCTTGCTCCACTTCTCAGTGTTGCGAGGGAATGCCTCTATTTTTCCAAGCACGAATAGATTGGGAGCTAAGATAGAGGTGCTCTTATACCTAGTGTTTAGTCGTATGCGCTTTGTCGATCCAATTCTTGTGGCCCTACCATAAGGTTACTAGTATTAGTGTGGCCCAATGGGAGGGGGGATAAAAAAAAGGAAAAAGTCTAATCCCCCCCCCAACTCTGGCTTATATTCATTTTTTCTTCCCGAACTATAAAACCATAAATTTATCCTTCAACTTTCAAAACCGTTCATTTTACCTTTCTGACTAATTTTGGACGGTGCTTTTGCTACAATGACGGTGGTTTTGTCATTGTTTTTTATTTATTTCGATAGAATCTTTTAATCACAAAAATATATTAAAATAAAAATCCATTTTTATTGGACTCCACATGAAAATATATATATATATAGTGAACATATAATATTATAAGCTTTAATATATTTTTTGCTAGCCATAATATAAACATGACCAACAAAAAATTCATGTATAACAAAAAAATTATAATATAGCATAACATAATATATGTTCATAGTATATATCTACTCATGTGGAGTCCAACAAAATTAGATTTTATAATTTTATGATTTTTCTGTTATTTACTATATTTTTCAAAAAAAATCAACCAAAATAAATAAATAAGAAAAATACAAACCCACTGTCACTATAGGAAAACCACCATCTAAAACCGGTCAGGGAGCTAAAACAAATGATTTTTAAAGTTGGAGGAGAAATTTTTTATTTTATAGTTTACTAGCAAATGTGCCCGTGCGTTGCAACGGAACTCAATACATGTAGAAATCGAACTTTATACTTTGTCCGGTAAACATGTCCGTGTGTTGTAACGGAACTTAATACGTGTACGAATCGGATTAGGGGAGCCGGACCAAAAAGTGGAGGAGGAGAGAAATTTTGTCTCTTTATTATTAGATATAGATAAGGAGGAAAAACAAACGCACACCAAAATTGAAGGAGAAAAATTGGATTTTTTTTCAAAAGAAAAGAAAAAAGATCGGCCCACAAACTAGAAACACAGCCCAATAGTGATCAGCGGCTCCACCTTTACGCCAACAAGAGATCGAGCACCGGAGTCAAAGTTCCTGGCTGAATAGTCTTTTCTATTTGTTCTGAAAATTGAATAGCCTGATAGATTCTGTGGCAGACAGCAGTACAGCACAGATCTCTCGCTTTCCTAAGAATTGTCTGTCGCTAGTGTCTGAATTGGGCCTCAACTTCCATCTCCACCGGGCCGAAAGGAGGGGAAAAAAAATTACCTAGGTAAATTAGGCCCAGAGTGATAGATCAAGGATTAGGCCCAATCAAGTCTCTAACCTTTATTCGACCACTCACTTTCGTCACTTCTTTTGGATTGTATTTGAGCTTCCTGGTTGTAGTTTTTTGATCGATCACCCAATAAACCTAAAATATACAGATTCTTGGTTGTCCAAAGTCAAATAATCCTTTTTTTTCTCGATCACGCAAAAAATTTACGTGTTTTTGTATTAAGGAAGGAAGAAAGTTTTAATACAAACGGGGTATGACCTCTCGGATTTTCAGTAAGCTTCCCCCCACTCACAACTCCCCTCTCACAGGCTCCCTCACTGATGGACTACTCGCTGCATGAAGCAACCCAGGTTTTTCCCGCCCGCGTTCACCCACTGCTCGGCATTGTATCGGATGAGGTTTAGCAGTTGGTGTGGTTGGGTGACTGCTCCCCGGAAGCATCTCGCATTTCTTTCCTTCCAGAGCTCCCACGCTACCAGGGCGAACATGGAGTCGGCTCCCCGCTACCACTGCCCAACCTATTGCTCTCCCCACGCCTTCCACCAGCCAAGAATGGAGTTGGCCGGCTGCAGTTGCCCGGTCTCCTGTAAAGCCGCCCTGATGGACCACCATACCTGCCTTGAGTAGGAGCAACTGACGATGATGTGATCTATGGACTCGGGCTCCTGATCACAGAGGAAGCAGTTGTCCGGCGCTTCCAGGCCGTGTCGGCGCCATCGGTCAGCCGTCCAGAGGCGTTTCCTGAGAGCTAGCCAAAGAAAAATCTTTATGCGCAGCGCTGCCCAAGAGCTCCAAATGAGCTTGCATCCAAGAAGGGCATGGGTGCCGAGGTGCAGGGCATTGTACGCTGTCTTCACTGAGAACTTGCCATCAGAAGCCCACATCCAAACCGGTCAGTCTGCGACATTGTTGAGCACGAAGTTCTGAGTGGCGTTCCAAATGCGGAGATACTCTGCGATGATTGTTACTGAGAGCCCTCCTCTGATCTGTTGTATCCATGCCCGATTTGGCAGTGCATCTGCCACCGTTTGGGACTGTCTCACACTGGCCGGAACTAGGAGGAGCAGGTTTGGCGCCAATTGAAACGACCTCGATTTCCGCGAAGAGAAATCCATAGATTCGCAGTGTAATAAAACAGATTTGTAAGGACCTGATTAGCCTAGGGGGTGAATAGGCCTGTTTAAAAACAAACTTGACACTTGTTGTCAGCATAGGGCCGACACTGTCGGGGTGGCCGGCAGTGCTGGTCTCTGGGGCAGCAGTGCTGGTCACCTGAACAGAATTGAGCATAATTCAAAATGTAAAACTAGAATGGAAATTGTGGTTGAATCAAAATCTTCCTAGAGGTGTAGGAAACCTCTAGCACCACCTGAAAGTGGTAGCAACACACCTACGGAGTAGATCGGGTCCAAATCCTAGAAATCACCTTGCACACAAGATATATGAAAGTAAAGTAACAAGCACACGATGACACAAGATTTGACCCGTGGTTCAGCTCGCCACTTAGGCTTGCCTACGTCCACGTTGTTGAGGTGCGCCACACAAGGCTCAAGCTCGCCACAAAGGCTTGCTCTTTCCTCGGTCTCAAGTCAAGGGAATGAACCCTTGAGATGAGGGGCAATGTATTAGCAAATTGGTGGGGTTACAAACCTCTCTTGGCTGCCACACAAGTTGGCAAGCTCAAGGGCGACGCCTAGCCGGCTAGGAGCAAAGCTCCAAGAGTAACAAACTCAAACCGCCAGCCACCACGCGAACCAAATGCTTGTAGGAGTTGAAGATCCGACGGAGAAGCTTCTTCTCAAGCTTGGAGGCTCAATCTCTCAAAGGTTGATTGGAAATCAATGGGGGAGAGTGGTTGAGCACCAAGGGGGAATGGAGAGCAAGAAGAGAACTCCTCTTTCTGTTTTCTGCGAAGTGTGAGAGTGAGAATGGCAGAACTAGCCATTGGGGGAGTGAGGAGGTGTTTAAATACCCCTCACTGCCAACAGGCTGAACAAGTGGCGGCAGTGCCGGCCTGTAGCCCGGCACTGCCGACGTGGGCAGAACAGCAAGGTATAGATCTTCAAGTAGCTGGATGATTTGCCCACTATGTATGTGGAGGTGTGATGTATTTGGATAGATATTGCATTTGGTTTACTTGTTGGCATGCGTGTTGAATCCTTCTTAATAGTACGGCATACCTAACTCAATTTCAAAGTATAAAAGAATTTAAACTCCTTTGAGCTTGTTGCCATGCACTTTTGTAATTGGAGGGGTCCGCCAATCTGTTCATCAACCTCCTTAAGTTTAAGCTGCTTGTCATACTTGTAAAATCTCATTAGTTCTCTAATTGCGTTTTCATATCACCAAAACCCACTTAAGGCTTGATTGCACTTTCAATCTCCTCCTTTTTGGTGATTGATGATAACACACTTAGATATTACAAAAGTGAAGTATAATCTGAGACAATGCAAGTCATGGGTGTAGGAGCTCCCCCTAAATATGTGAATGGGAATTTGAATTTCCAAATTTAACATGAAAAGCCAAAATTCACACATTGGAGTGAAATAGGGCCCCCTCTACATCCATGACTGCTGTGGGGTGCTGAAAAAGTGTCACAAGAATATACGTGATGCATATGAACCTGTCTCAACACAAATCAGAGTGCTTGCTGTCAGAGCAGCCCGACACTGCTGGCCTGGAGGCCAGCACTGTCGGCCTTGCTGCTGGCAGTAAGCCTGCGGAAGCACAAGCACAGCCACACAACGCACTATAAATAAAACTGAAAGTAAACTAAGACAAGCATGATATATATATATAAGAGAGTATATGTCCACAAATAACACAAACGAGTACTTAAGTGACAATATTACAATAAAATAGATTTGAATGTTGCTCTCTCATCTCACAAACTAAGAACTGAAAAACTAAGATAACTAGCAGCAACTGCTCCTCCATGACCGTCGAAGATGTTGTACCCCCTTCACACCCTTCACTTAGTAATTCTCCCTCTTTGGCAACAAGTCACCAAAAAGAGAGAAGAACAAAGCAAAAAGAGATACAAACTAGTCGTTGTCCTCCTCCATTTGGTCCTCATCATCATCATCATCATCATCATCTGGAGGTGAAGAGAAGTGAATACCAGGAGCTGAAGCACGCTTGCTCAACCTCCTAGTCTGGGGATGCTGATTCTCCTCCTCATCATCATCATCCTCATCATCTGAATCACCACCATCATATGTGGACTCCTCACTGAGCTCTGGTGGAGGTGTAGGTGGAGGAATCTGTCTGAGTCCCTGCTCCTGTCTGAGCTGCCTGATCTCTAGTCTGGTCTGGTAAGCATGTTTGTTGGCATAACAGATGCCACTGAAGATCTTCTTCAAAATCCTTCCAAGCTTACCCTTCTTCCTGCCTCTAGTAGCTGCTCTAGAGGACTCAGGAAGGTCAGGAGCTACTGCCCTGGTCCTGGTGCTGCCCCTGGGAGGTGTCTGAATCTCCTCCTGAACTATGGAAGAGATAGCCTTCTCTGCTCTGAAGGGCTCATGTGTTGTGTCCTTGTAGAAGATTTTCCCTGTCACCATCTCAATTATGAACATCAGGTAGGGAGCATAAGGAATCCCCTTCCTGGCATCATCAGCAGCAAGGAAAATTTCATCCCAAAGAAAGCGAGACACTGAATAGGGTGGAGCTCCACCTCTCATCCTACTAAGTACATTCTTCGAAAAAGCATAGAGGTTTGAGGCGGATCCCACCTTGGGATAGAGAGTGGTCCTGAAGAGGTTGTTCAGAATGTAATACTTGCTCCTTAGCCCCTTCACAAGACCATCTGCATACTGAGGCTCAATGTACAACTAGGAAATCTCCTCATTTGACAGACCTCTCTCATCATGAATGTTAGAGCTGGCTCTGTCATCTTCTCCAAATCTAAGGAGACGGGCAAAAGTCACATATTCCAATCTGTAGTGCATGCCCTCTGTCATCCAGTGCATTACCATATTCTCCCTGTCTAGATAGTAGGTGGAGTAGAACTGATAGATGATCTCTGAGTTCCACCCATTCTGGAATCCCATCCAGTGATACATGCCAAGCTCCCTGCACTGATCAATGACCCTGTCAAATACATGATCTATCTTATTCTCCAAGTGCTCCCAATCAACATACTTCATCTTGATGATTTTGGGCCTGGCAGCATGAAATAGGACTGTGGAGTAGTAGTCAGAGTGGAACACATTCCAGAATCTGTAGTCAACACCCATGTCTTTTGGCACATCATAGGGATAGATGGCCCTCTGCTCCTGTACAGTCCTCCACTGATTCTGATAACCCACCCTTTTCCTGGGCCAGGTGTCCTGAGGCTCTCTAGGAATAATCTCCTCATCAATCTCAGCGAGGTGGTAAGCATTGAACAACCCAAGATCTAGAGGTGTCCAGGGACACACATCATCACTGATTGTTCTTCCTGCCATCTGCGGCTCACTCTCCCTCCTTATCCTTTCTCTAGGATTCAATCCATCATCAGCACCATCTCTGCCTCCTCTTCGAACACGGGCCTTTGTCCTTGGCCCCTTTCCTCTAGCACCAACACTCGATCCACCGGCGTCCATCTATGCATTTAAAAGAGAGAAGGTTAAGTTGTTGCACTTAAAATAGTAGCTGGAACTCTAGTGGAGAGATTAAGTCAAAATCTAGAGTCAATGGTTGATTAGAGGAGCATATGCATTGGTGCTGCTGCCCAGAGGCCGGCACTGTCGCCCTGGTGCAGGCAGCCCCAATACAAGCCTTTCTAATCCGCCATGGAATCTAAGTTTTGACCAAATCTAACTACTAGAGATACATCACCATACATAATGCAACTACTAACAACCTAAATCCCATCTCAGAAACCATACATTGCATGATCGACCCAAGTTAGGGTTTCAAGTTATTACCTTTGAAATAGAGGGAAGGAGACGAAGAAGGTCGGACTTGAATGGAGCTTGACGCAGGGAGGAAGATCCTCCACACCTCCTCCAATGGCAGCACCTCCAAAGGGGCAACACTGTCGGGGAAGAAGAGAGGGACCTCCGAGCTCCCTAGGTCTCCTTAGGGTTGAGAGAAGAGAGGAGAGGTGTTTCTGTTGAAGGGATATGAGTTGGGATGGAGTCCCCTCGGGCTAGGGTTGGAAAGATAAAGCAAAACCCAAGGGCTAGGACTTGGGTCCAACAGGCTCGGTTCCTTTAAGTCCCGGCACTGCCGGCCTATAGCCCGGCACTGTCGGACCCTCCCGGCACTGCTGGCCTAGGAGGTCGGCACTGCTGGTCTGGCCAGGTAGTGAGGCACTATGCCACCTTCATACTATATATTTATGCACTTGTGGACACATACCCCTTGCCATGTGCTGGTCAGTAAGAAAATCAACAACCATACTATGACCAACACATTCAAGTTTCTTTCAAAATGGGTTTTGAAACACATAATTGAAATTTTCAAAGTTTTGCCTAAGTCGCTAGGTGGACAAATAAATGTGTGCTATAGATCAAACCACGTTACAAGAGTCAAGTATATTCATCTCACTACGCAAAGCACAAAACCTTGTCTCATCGAGAGGCTTGGTGAAGATATCGGCTAGTTGCTTTTCGGTGCTCACATGGCAAATTGCGATATCTCCTTTTAATTTGTGGTCTCTCAAGAAGTGATGACGGATGTCTATGTGTTTGGTTCTAGAGTGACTAACCGGGTTGTTTGCAAGTTTGATGGCACTCTCGTTATCACACAAGAGAGGCACCTTGGTGAATTTGTTAGGAATATGCCCTAGAGCTAATCATGTAGATGATTATATTCCGATTGTATCCATGATTAATAAAGTGTTCTTTGAATATCCATTATAGACAACTAGTATTGATTGACAATTATGTGAATTGTTTGTGAAACTCAATTATCTGAATGGTTATTCTAAAAGTTGTCCCTGGTCGGCATTCTTGTAAGAGCACACTTGAATATTAGACCAGCACATGTATTAGTTGATGGCTATGTTTCACAAGTCATAGACATGGAGATGTCAAACTAATAATGTGGGCACATGTGAGACATGTAGGCTAGACTGACCCAACAAGAGAAAGTCTCTATTCATGTCATGTACGTTATGTCCTTAGACCTGAGATTGTGGTATGTACTCAAGATGTGAAACGATCTACTTAGAGACTATCAAACGCTACTCCGTTATTGGGTAGTTATAAAGGTGGTCCTTGGGTGGTCGGGAAACATGCTATGAGACATAGACAATCAAGATGGAATTTGCCCCTCTCTTCATGAGAGAGATATCACTGGATCACTCATGTGATTGGATCAACAAATGCATGGCCATGCTTGGGTTAAGTGTTAACCCACGAGTTGAACCATATATCGAGTGGCAAAGGGAATAACTTGTACATGGTCATAGTGGTTCGTCTGATATGATCATAGCGTATGCATAGGAGTTGACACGCCTTGCTAGAGGCCGCTATCAACTATTGGTAGAGTAAGAGTACTTGGGCCATGTCTATGTATGCGTGAGCCCATAGGGTCGCATGCTTAAGGGGCTGGAAGCCTAATTTGGGTTGGACCCGAATTAGACTAGGTTTAGGGTTACTAATGGGCCTCCAACGTGGGAGCTCGTCAGGACGCCTATATAAGCAAGGGGTGGGTGCGGGGCGAGATGCATCCACGCCTTTTGGCAGCCGTCGTCGCCTCCCCACGCTCACGCCTTTTGCTCCTCGCGGACCTAGCAGTCCGGAGGCGCAACGCTTCCTCCCTGCACGTGTGGGATTCCTCGGAGGTGCTGCATCTGGAGCACAAGGACGAACCGCGTGAAGGGGACGTTGAGACGGACGACCACGCAACTGCACTGCCTGCTGCGACGCGCACGACTACATCAAGTCGTCTTCCGCTGCACCTGCGCGTCTAGTGGTAATCCCGTAACCTGTAACTAGCAGTAGATCCTGGTTTATGAGGTCGAAAAGTTTTGTTTTCCGGCTAGCGTAGCAACCTCGTATTCCAACAGAATTGACATCCGAACTTGCATTTGAAGTTGTCACCAAAGATGATATTCTCACTTACATTTGAAGTTAGGAAATATGATGAGAACATACTCCTTTCTTCGGTCATATGATTTGTACATCCACTATCAAGCACCCAACTTGATCCACCGGAGGAGTATGCCTACAAAACAAATTAGTTTCTAGATTTAGGTCCCCAATCAATCTTGGGGCCTTGCATGTTAGTCACAACAATTTTTGGGACTCAAATGTTCATGCTTCTCTTATCATGTTTCTCATCACCCACAAATTCAGCAATGACTTTACCACGGTCATTGCACTTCAACACATAGCATGAGGACAAACTTCCTTGAGGTGACCTTGTCTTGGGTTGATAGGCAAACTTGTTTTTGGCCACCCAAATTGAGTCCTTGGGTTTCTGAGAAACCTGCTTTTGCTGGGGCATCCTCTTGGCATGGACTTTGGCTTTAGCTTGATCAAGTGAAGCACTGGTAGCCTTCCCTTTATTGGGGCGTGGCACTGCCGGCCTTAGGTCCGGCACTACCGGCCTATGGTCCAGCAGAGCTTCTGTCTGTGCATGCTTATCTGCACCAATGCTTCCCTTCTTCTCAAACTTGACACACTCAATGCCTTTGACCATTTTTCTACCATTGGTTTTACCTCCTTGAGTGTGACCAAGCCCATTTTTAATTGATGGATGCCTTCCATCTTTGTATTGGATTTTCTTAGGCTCAACCTTGTCTTTGTCATTTTTCTTTGAAACTGAGATGACATTGTTGAGCCTTGCTATTTCTTTCTTCATGGCCTCCATGTTGGCAAGGTTAGTGGAATAATCATTCAAATCAATATTATAGCATTTTCCACAACCTTGAATAGTGGATGGAGAAGAGGCATCATTTTCCTTAGTGAGATGTGAGTTGCTCTCCCAAAGAAGGTTGTATTGTCCCTCAAGCTCTTGATGCTTTTCACTTAAACCACAATGCTTTTGCTTGAGTTCACTATACTCCTTCTTAGTGAGAGCATGAGCTTCTTTTTCCTTGGCCAAAGCCTTGGTCAAAGAGCTCACTCACTCCTTTCTAATGCAAGGGCTTCCTCACTAGTAATGTAGAGATCCTCTTGTTTAATAAGAGTCTTTTCTCTAAATGATAGCTCTTCCTTGGTTGCCTCTAATTCATCCATTAGATTAGCAATAAAGATTTTGGTCTTGACATCCATATTTTTAGTTATTTCATTGATTTCTTCATCACTAGATTCATCATCACTAGAGCAATCACTAGAATCACTACTAGAGATGTCTTTGGGGGGAGGAGTTATGGGTTTCGGTTTTGATTTTACCTTCTCACCCTTTGCCATGAGACAAATGTGAGGGGAGCCTTCATCATTATCAGACATGTTGTTGAAGAGCCTTGATGAAGTAGATGGCTTGTGAATGGCAATTGTTGCCATCTCCTCATCCTCACTTGTGGTCTCCTCCGATGAGTCCCACTCATGCCCAATGTGTGCTTCACCCATAAATTTCTTGCTCTTCTTGTGGTCACCCTTGTCTTTCCTCTTGCCTTTGCCAAATTTGTTGTCTTTCTCCTTATTTGGGCAATCGGCAATGAAGTGTTCGGTGCTACCACACTTGTAGCAAGTTCTTGACTTCTTGTTGGGGAACCTTCTCTTCATGAGCTTGTACCCATTCTTTTTTAGGCCCTTGTTGAATCTTATTATGAATAGAGCTATGTCATCAATGTTTTTGGCTTGCTCATCTTCACTTTCACCATCACTTGATGTTGGAGCTTCGGGTTGATGCTTGATGGCCTTGGTAGCTTGAGCTTTGCTTGAAGTAGCTTGCTTGCTGTTTTTGGAACAGCTAGGGGCTGATTTCCTTGTGCTCTTGTTTGCCTTGAGAGCCACATCCTTGATCTTCATGCCCTCCAACCTTGCTTGCATCTCTCCAAGCTTCTTCTTTTCTTGTGCTTCTTCTCTTTGCATATCAAAAGTGATGATCCTTCCAAGCACATCACTTGGTGTGAAGTACTTAAACTTCTTCTTGTCTCTAATCAATGTCACCATGGTTTCATTTCTTGGGGAGTAGACTTCAAGCATGATTTTGACAACCTTGTGGTCATTGACTTCTTCTCTACCAAGGCCTCTAATCTTGCCAACAATGGTCATCAATCTATCAAACATTTATTGTGGCCCTTCACCTTCAATGATCACAAACTGGTTGAGCTTGGCCATCAACAAATCAATCTTGGACTGCCTCACTTTGCTCACACCTTAATGTGCAAGATGCAAGGTGTCCCATATCTCCTTCGCAACCTCCAAGCCCATGACCTTGTTGTACTCATCACCATCCAATGCACTTAGCAACATACTAGTTGCTTGTGCATTGAGTTGTATGCAGTGGAGCTCGGTGGTGGTGGGGCTTGTAGGGTCAACCGGAGGATCACATCCTTTGTGAACAATTTCCCAAGCACCGAGGTGAAGACCTACAAGATAAGCTTTCATCAAGTGTTTCCACTTGGCAAAGTTGGTCACATCGAAATGAGGCAACTTGTTGGCGGGAACATGAAATAGAGGTTTATGCTCATGCTTAGAAATGGATGAATAATCAAAGGATATGGCGGAGTATTTCTTGCTGTCGTCATCCTTCTTCTTCTTTTCATCCTTCTTCACAATCTTGGAGGCATGGTATGATTCATCATCATCTCCGTTGGCGCTACTTGATTCAACCTCCACTTGAGAGGCTTGTGCTTTGCTCTTCATTAGCTCCTCCTCCTTCGCCTTGAGCTCCTTCTTGAGTGCTCTTACTTCTCTTTTATGGAGCTTCTCGGCAAGCTTCAAGCTTTTGGCTTCATTGATAGCTTTTTCTTCTTTTTGCAATTTTTTGTCTTCTCTTCTCAATCTTCTAGCTTCTTTTCTTCTTGCAATCTCTCCAGCGGATATACCAGCAGTTGTCTGGTACTTGTTCGTGTTAGCGCTCTCATCGCTGCTTGAGGTCTCATGCAAGTCCATCTTCTTGGGATCAACCATCACAACATTTCCCTCTTCGGCAATTACCTCACACGGTTAAGTGCTTCTTGAGGTAACCTTGCTCTGATACCACTTGTAAGGACCTGATTAGCCTAGAGGGGGGTGAATAGGCCTGTTTAAAAACAAACTTGACACTTGCTGTCAGCACAGGGTCGACACTGCCGGGCTCTAGGCCGGCACTGCTGGGGTGGCCGGCACTGCTGGTCTCTGGGGCAGCAGTGCTGGTCACCTGAACAGAATTGAGCACAATTCAAAATGTAAAACTAGAATGGAAATTGTGGCTGAATCAAAACCTTCCTATAGGTGTAGGAAACCTCTAGCACCACCTGAAAGTGGTAGCAACACACCTACGGAGTAGATCGGGTCCAAATCCTAGAAATCACCTTGCACACAAGATATATGAAAGTAAAGTAACAAGCACACGATGACACAAGATTTGACCCGTGGTTCAGCTCGCCACTTAGGCTTGCCTACGTCCACGTTGTTGAGGTGCACCACACAAGGCTCAAGCTCGCCACAAAGGCTTGCTCTTTCCTCGGTCTCAAGTCAAGGGAATGAACCCTTGAGATGAGGGGCAATGTATTAGCAAATTGGTGGGGTTACAAACCTCCCTTGGCTGCCACACAAGTTGGCAAGCTCAAGGGCGATGCCTAGTCGGCTAGGAGCAAAGCTCCAAGAGTAACAAACTCAAACCGCCGCCCACCACGCGAACCAAATTCTTGGAGGAGTTGAAGATCCGAGGGAGAAGCTTCTTCTCAAGCTTGGAGGCTTAATCTCTCAAAGGTTGATTGAAAATCAATGGGGGAGAGTGGTTGAGCACCAAGGGGAATGGAGAGCAAGAAGAGAGCTCCTCTTTCTGTTTTTTGCAAAGTGTGAGAGTGAGAATGGCAGAACTAGCCGTTGGGGGGAGTGAGGAGGTGTTTAAATACCCCTCACTGCCAACAGGCTGAACAAGTGGCGGCAGTGCCGGCCTGAAGGCCAGCACTGCCGGCGTGGGCAGAACAGCAAGGTATAGATCTTCAAGTAGCTGGCTGATTTGCCCACTATGTATGTGGAGGTGTGATGTATTTGAATAGATATTGCATTTGGTTCACTTGTTGGCATGCATGTTGAATCCCTCTTAATAGTACGACATACCTAACTCAATTTCAAAGTATAAAAGAATTTAAACTCCTTTGAGCTTGTTGCCATGCACTTTTGTAATTGGAGGGGTCCGCCAACCTTTTCATCAACCTCCTTAAGTTTAACCTGCTTGTCATACTTGTAAAATCTCATTAGTTCTCTAATTGCGTTGTCATGTCACCAAAACCCACTTAAGGCTTGATTGCACTTTCAAGATTGAGTGAACAATCCACAATATTACCCAACTTTCAGTCGATAACATTACCATACTTCGAGTACAAGAGGACAATAGAAGAGTTTACATTAATTATTACATCGCCACACTGGCAAAAATCACACTAGAATCATATTAGAGAAGCAACGTAGGTAGAAGCGTCGGGATCCTCTCCACGCCTGAGGCTAGCAACGAGACTCCTAATCCTCATCTTCATCGTAGTCAACATCCTATTCAACACCTGTTTAATGTCTATCAGTACGGATTGTATTGGTGTCACATTCCCACCAATGACATATTTGTGGAATTGGATGCAACAGGGTATATCAAAAGACCTATCTTTGGCTGTTGGCTTCCTATGCAAGATTCATTAATTACTTCAGTAGTATAAGTCATTGTTTAGTTGTCCAAATTCATATTCCATCCATCCATTCTATCCTGTCACACACATCTCACCACACCTCACACTCATTCGATGGGCCCAACTCCCTCTCGAGCCCGTCTCAGCGGCACACTGCTCCATAAGAGCACACTGTCGGAACATATATCAACCAGGGGAGAAAAGAAGGACTCATCTCACTAGCGGGTGAAGCAGGTCACAGAAACTGGACCATAACCGACGAATCGGCTATGTATCAATCGATCAAACCGTAAACACTCTGCAGGTGCTTTACAATACCACGGGTTCTTACCATCATCATTAACCGTCGTTATCTAGGCTAGACTCCGACTGCTTGCTAGCCTAGGTCGATGCCACCCTACCACTCAGCCTTGAGCCAACTCCACGTACCGTACGGGGGCGCTGAGACTGTGAGGCCTGGTAACCGGGCCCCGAGGGTTACCAGCTGTCTCGAGAGGGTGTGGGACGCACTCTCGTATCTCTCTACACTAATCCGCTTACATCCAAGTAGTAGTGGCACCGCCCTACCAAGTAGTCCAGCCGTCTTCTACCCATTTCGAAGCAAGTGGTAAGTAATGTCTCTATGATTCTGAGTACCAGAAAGTCCCTAATTGGCCAAGCAAGACATCTTCATCAATCCCCATGCCGTCACAACATATCACTGTTCCGAGGTTACCCTCGGAACCTCCTTTCCGGTCCAATACCCGCCACAGGTACACAACTAGGATTGCTCAGGTAGCTCTCCCGGCAAGACTTGCCCAAGGCTCGTCGTCATTCTCACTTGGCCGACAAAACCCTCACCACGCGCACCCAAGACACACACAGCACTCTCCCCTCTTTCCGGCACCACGTGCCTCATCATCATTATCATCAATATGTGAGAGTAGTAGTAGTAATAATCTTATATATAGAGCAAGAAAGTGTGCGTCTATCTTATTGCGGGGTAGCAGGGTAAAGGTTTCGTCAAGGTAAAGGCTTGAGAAAATAAACTACCATGCAACCTATGCATTGCTTAATCATTCATAATTAGAAATGTAACATGTGAACATGCGTAATAGGTTCTACGAGGGGGTGGGTGTGACACCTTTGTTGTCGTCACCGAGTTCCTCGTCGTACTCGTAGTTAGCCTCCTCAGTCAGATCCTCCTCGCTCTCTGAAACGAATACGCGAAACGGTCGCGTTAGCAACGCATATAGAACACACAAATAATTATTAGAAAAATGAGAAGATCCAAATATACACAAACATAGCTACATAATGTAGAGCTCATTTTTCTGAGAATTTTGATAGGTTGTTTGCAATTTTTGGACTTCGTATGAATTACTTATGAATTTTCGAAGTTTGAAACAATTCTGAAAATGGGGAAATGGATTTAAAATCCACAGGGACACGTGTCAAGCTGTGATAGGTCCTCTGACGTTGGCGTGATGTCAGCATGACGTCGGGTTGACTCCAGTCAACACTTGTGGGCTTTCAGGGCCGAACAGGGTCGGGTCAGGGCCGGGCCGAGCCCGCCACGTGTCAGCATATGGTCGCGTCACATGGCCGTTGTGGGTTCATACCGGGCCGAGTCCACGCGCATGGGTCCACGGTGCACGCACCACTTCGGTCCACTGGACCATAGGTCTGGTTCACATGCACCCGGTGCACCGTCCCTTCTTCACTCACCGATCCACATGGTCCAGGTTCACGGGGGTATGGCGGTCCACACAGTGGCGCACAGCCAGTCCACAACGCGTGTGTGCTGGGATGGCCCACTATGCAGCCGCTCGGTCTACGTAGGGTCGGTTCACGCGAGCCCCACCCCTTCCCTTCTCCTTTCCCCCCCCCCCCCCCCCCCCCCCCTTTTCTCCTCTGCTTCGGCCGGTTGACGGCGGTCCTTCGCCGGCGAACATGCCAAGGTCTCCTCGAGTGGCTCTAGGGCAGAATTGAGGGGTCTCATTCGTTCGCGCAGCCAAGGAAAACACTGCGGTACGCTGAGATCGCCGCGATTTGGCTCCGATCCTCCCCGGCGCGAGGGCAGGGCGGACCGTGCACGCCGGACTTCACCAATCGGGGTGTAGGATGGTCACGGGAACAAATTGAGGACACGGTTGGCTTTCAAGTGTTCGCGGGCTATAGAGCATCATGGGCGAGGTCTCACGGGGTTGCCAGGGCTCTCAACGACGACGAGCACGGCCGGTGACGCTCGGCACCGTCGCCTGAGGCGGTAGGGGTGACAAGGCATGGTTCGGTCTCTGAAATCTCTTCCCACACGCTCGCGCGAACGCTACTAGCTGCACCGACGCACCCAACGGTCTTCAGAGCAGTCCGTCCGCGGCACCGAGCTCGTTGGCGCGCGGCCAGGCTGCTGGTCATCGTGGCCAGGGGGCTGGGGGAACCTACGGCCTTAACCGATTAGTCCAGGAGTTCAAGGTGGTCACCGCGAAGCTATACGGCTCGTCAAATTGGTCCGGGAGGGTCTCCGGTGCCACCTGCCCATGGCGACGAGTTTGCCAAGCCAGAGCTCGCTGTCAGTCAACGTGGCCAGGGGGTTTTGGTGGGTTTTGGTCTCAACCAGCTAGGCAGGGGCTTATGGCGGTCAGGGTAGTGCTAAAGCGCTCAGCCGTTTGGCTTGGTGGGGTCCAACACGTCGGGAACGAGCACTGCCGCGAGGGCGCAGCAGCGACGTCGGTCGGGAATGGCGGGCAGGCAGTGGCATACGTGTTCCAGGGCTCAAGGCATCCACAAGGTCAGGGAGGGTCCGTTCATGCGTGTGTGTCCTGCGTGTGTGTCCTTTCGTCTAGGCCGGCGAGTCGTCCTTGGCCTCCCAGGTTGGGAACGCCGACGAGCTCGTTCGGCGGGGTCTCTGCTCTAGAGCTTCGTCGAGTTTATGTGGTGTGTACCGTGCGATCGGCGAAGAGAGGCTGGCGGTGCAGTGTTGAGTTGCCGCAGTGGAGCTCGTGTGGCCGTTCAGTGCAGCCCCCGATCGACGTCGTCGACGAAGCACGCCGGACTCCAGCGACCTCCGACGCGGCACGTCTCCTTCTTCTTCCTCGGTTCTTCTCCACTCCTTTCTCTGCTTCTCTCCCTCGTCTCTCTCTGGTACTGACGGTGGTGCGTGTAGGTTGTTGCCGCAGACGGCGGCGGACTAGGGAAGCCCTAGCGGCTCCGTGGAACGGCTTTATAGGCCTACGGCCATGGGAAGCAGGTGGAGCTCGGCTGTCGCTGATCCGAGGGCGGAAGGCGCTGGGGTCCGATACAATGGCTTCAAGGGGCTTCGGGGAGGGCTACTTGCGCTCCAAGGTGAAGGGCTACTTGCGATGTGCGTGTGTGTCAGAGGCGGTTGCGCCTCGCTGGCGCCAGCTGCGCTGGCATCTGCCGCCCGCGCGCGTGAGGCGAGTGGCGAGAGGAAGGGGATGAGCAGGGGAGCAGGGACGGGTCCAGCGGTCAGTGAGCGAGCGGCAGGCGTGCGGTGCTGGGCTTGTGCGCGCGAGTGGGCTGGCCATCGCGCTGTGCTGGGCCGAGCGGATGAAGCGGGTGAGCAGGCCGGTTGCTGGGCTGGTTCGGCGAGCAGGCCGGACCGGTTAGGCTTAGTTCATTTCACATTTCTATTTCCTTTTGTATTTTCTTTAGTTATTTGTACAATTAGTATATATGTATTTGTTTAGGTGCACACATGTATATCTGTGTATGTATGAATACATGTGCAAGTAAATATATTTGCAGCGTGTATATGTTCTTTTACACATATATATATGTGTATGTGTGTATATCTATATTCATATATGCCCATATGTACATATATGAGTAAGTGTGTTTTTATTTATTCACAAGTTTGAGTTAGCACAACATAGTAGAAGAACCAAGAACCAACTCAAGCAATTTAAGTAACATGGAACTAATGTTAGTACAGGATAAGTATGAAAGCCTAGGGTTTGGTGCTAACTATAACTATGGAATGTTAGGATATGCATAACCTCCATCAAGCAATTAGTGAAGAACTAATGAAAAATTTGTAGTCGACACGAGTATCTACCAACCAATTTGGTTTCATGCCTGGAAGGTCAACCACAGAAGCAATCTTCTTGTTAAGACAAGTTATGGAGCGATTTAGAGAGCAGAAGAAGGACCTACATATGGTTTTCATTGACTTGGAGAAGGCTTATGACAAGATACCAAGAAATGTTATGTGGTGGGCTTTGGATAGACATAAAGTCCCAACAAAGTACGTGGCCCTCATCAAGGACATGTACAACAATGTTGTGACTAGCGTTCGAACCAACGATGGTAATACTAATTACTTCCCGATTAGAATTGGGCTTCATCAAGGGTCAGCCTTGAGCCCGTATCTCCTTGCCTTGGTAATGGACGAGATTACAAGGGACATTCAAGGGGACATCCCTTGGTGCATGCTCTTGGCCGATGATGTAGTGTTAGTTGATGAAAGCTTGGCGGGAGTAAATAGGAAACTTGAGCTGTGGCGGCAGACCCTTGAGTCTAAAGGTTTTAGACTAAGTCGGACTAAAACCGAGTATATGAAATGCGACTTTGGCACAACGGCTCAGGATGAGGGAGATGTGAGTTTGGAAGGTCAAGTCGTGCCTAAAAAGGACACCTTCCGATATCTGGGATCGATGCTACAAAGGGATGGAGATATTGATGCAGACGTTAGCCATAGAATCAAAGCAGGGTGGATCAAGTGGCGTCAAGCTTCTGGCATTCTATGTGACAAGAGGGTACCCCAAAAGCTAAAAGGCAAGTTCTATAGGACAGCAATTAGACCTGCGATGTTGTATGGAGCCGAATGTTGGCCCACAAAGGCTCGACATGTTCAACAAATGAGTGTTGCAGAAATGCGCATGTTGCGTTGGATCTGTGGTCACACAAGAATGGACCGAGTTCGGAATGATGATATACGTGATCGCCTAGGGGTGGCACCAATTGAAGAAAAGCTTGTCCAACATCGGTTGAGATGGTTTGGCCATGTCCAGAGGAGACCGCCAGATGCACCAGTGCGCTGTGGAGTCCCAAGCCAAGCTAATAATATAAGGAGAGGCAGAGGAAGGCCGAAGTTGACATGGGCGAAGGCGGTGAATAGGGATTTAAAAGCTTGGGATATATCTAGAGATCTATGTTTGGATAGGATTGCCTGGAAAGCAGCTATTGAAGTGCCGGAACCATGACTTGGGTATCTTGTTGGGTTTCAACTCTAGCCTACCCCAACTTGCTTGGGACTACAGGCTTTGTTGATGTTGATGTTGATGATGATTTTTTTCCAAGTGGGTAATTTTTAGGGATGTTACACCAATGTGCTGACAGAGGACCCTCCAATCCAGTTGTCTGTCCAGAATTTCGTTTCTGTGCCGCTCCCGACAACAGAGTAGGTGGAGGTGCGGAAGAATGCAGATGCCTCAGGTGATGAGTTCAACGGCAGTTCGGCCCATGCCCGATCTCTGTCAGTCTTCTGCAACCATATCCATTTTGCCTGTCTCCTTCCTTGCCTGTCCATAGAAACCTCCGGCAAATGGGGTCTATTTCCTTCCGCGCCCAAGGTGGCAAACTGTCCGCGATCATTGCGTAGATTGGTACGGCCGAAAGAACCAATTTGATCCATACCAGTCTGCCGCTCCTCGCCATGAGCGGACCGTGGCAAGCAGGCAGACGCTTGGCGACTGCGTCCACGGTTTTTTGGACTGCCGACTTCGGTATTTTGCTTGTGCTCAGAGGTAATCCCAGATAACGGATTGGGAACGCCAGCACCTGGCACTGCAGAATGCTTCTCATGCCTTCTGTGTGCTCTACTGCACCGAAGACGTCGGTGATAGAACACTTGTTTAGGTTGGTGCGCAGTCCGGAGGCGTCGCCGAAGATGTTCAGGATTTCTTTGATCGCATTGGCTTCCAGTTCGTCCGGATGGGCGAAAAGTATTACGTCGTCGGCGTAGATGCTGCACTGGAACTAGCTTGATCCCTGCCTGGTTCACCCTTCGGAGTACCCCTTCGTCCTGCGCCGTTGCAAACAGCCGGCTAAGAACCTCCATGGCCAGGATGAACAGCAACGGAGACAGGGAGTCCCCTTGCCGGACGCCGCGCCGATGTAAGATTATGTTCCCTGGCTGTCCATTGAGCAATACACGGGATGAGGCTGTTGAAAGCAGGGCTGACACCCACCTGCGCCAGTTGGGGCCGAAGCCCATTGCTTGAAGGGTCTCAAGGAGGAACGGCCATGCCAAAGTATCGAAGGCCTTGGACACATCTAGCTTCAGAAGAATTCTTGGAATCTTCCTCTTTCTATACAGGGCTGCGGCTCGTTGCACATATTTATAGTTGTCGTGGATTGAACGCCCACGGATGAAGGCGTTTTGGTTGGCCGACACTAGCCTGCTCATCTGCGGAGCCAGCCAGCCTCAGCGCCATGATCTTGGAAATCAACTTGGCAATGCTGTGAATCATTGTGATCGGCCTGTAGTCCGCCGGCTCACTCGCGTCAGCACGCTTCGAAGCAGCACAACTAGTGCACTGTTCAGCCGGTGAAAGGCTCTGCTGTCGCCGAACATGAGTGCGTTAATGGCCGCCATCACATCGTCCTTGATTACGCCCCATGACGCCTTATAGAACGCGCCTGTGAAACCGTCTGGGCCTGGTGCCCGATCCGAGGGCAGCTCTCTGATTGCCGCCCAGGCCTCACTGGCTGTCACTGGCTAATCCTAAATATTTATCTAAGTTTGTAGAAAAAAATATTTATGGTATCAAGAGAGTTTCATTATGTACGGAGTACATTATGAAATGTACTTTTTAAGATCATCTTTTTGATTTTTTTTTGCGAACATATCTTTTTGATATTTTAACATGGTATTACCTCAGTGTCTCCCTATAGCGTGGCGCCTCCTTGCATCGTGTGGTGTCACTCAATGTACCTCGGTACTGTGTGGAGTCACTTGTTATCACTCAATGCCCTACGACGGCGTCCTCAGCATTAAATGACACCACTCAATGTCTGCCAATAACAGTGATGGGATCTAGATTTTACCTAAGGATATGCCACAAAAAAAATTCATATAGAATTTGGTAAAACTATATGCCACTTCGGTAGAAAAATGCAAAAATTACAATATAATTCAATATATATACTCGAAATAACATGACAAATCTTAAATTCAAATATGAAGTTAGACGCTTCCACATAAATAGCTCACACACCATGTTGATAATTCAAAATAAAGGCGTAAAAGAGAGTAAGAGACTTACAATGCTATATGGACAACTTTTTTTAGCCAACGCCTTCTAATAGATATGAATATTTCAATTATTAGAAAAGGAGAAGAAATGTCTCTCCTTCTCTTCATAACTAAAAAATTCTATAAAAAAACAATGTAACACACATTGGATTGCGATGACAGAATCATAGTTCATAGAATCACATATGATGTAATAACTCACATGATATTTGGTACTAATGTTTAGCAAACCAATCCCCGATTAATGATCATGTTAGCCTTCCTAGTATACACAAATTAATCTTATAAGTAATTAATTTATAAAAGTTTCTTAGAAAAATAAGAATAATAAATAAAAAATTGTTACCTACCAAATTCACAAGCATATATATATACACGCTTGACCTAGTCAATTTAGTATTGTCTCGATCCTATCCAAATTCTAATCCAAACCTAATTAACACCACCTCTATACATATTGTAAATCTTGGGATGGTTGTCGGTAGGGATAAAAACGGATCGGATACGAACGATACTGTTGATATCATATTTATTTTCATATTTTACTCGGATTCGGATTCGGACACGGATAGCTATCGAATACAACTACGGACACGGATTGCCAAGGATACAAATTCGAATAAATATATATCGAATACGGAGTGAGTCGGACGCAGATAGCGTCGGTTACGAATATTTCTCCGGATATTGAGCAAAAACAACATTTATATATACAACATATATTACCCGTAAACCATGAGTTTTTTTAAACCCGGTCTACATAACATTTTACTTATCATATACTTATAAAAATATAGAAACATACTTTACAAATCTATACTATAAAAGAGCGAAGGAATTGTAAAATACTTGTTACCTGAAAAATCATACCCATCTAAGATCTTCACCCTCAGATGTATTTTGATTTTCCATCCAACGCTTACTATAAACCTGACAAGTAGACCTAGGTAAAGACTGACACATACTTACGCGTGTTTCCAGCGTTTTCCCTACGTCGCGCTCCTCATCTCTTTTTTTTCTCACCGAAAAAATTACCCGTCCACAAGTACCCACGGGCCACCCTGAATGTGTTACCTATTCCTTGCACAGCTTGCGGCGCTCCTCATCCCTCCGTCGCACAGCTTGCGCTCGCCCCGTTGCTCTCCCACCCGACGTAGGTGCGCCGCCCTTTTCATCGCGATTCCTAGGGTTCGCGACGCCGATAGCGAGCCGAGCCAGTCTCGCCACATCTGGTCACTCCTTCCTCGCTGGACTGCGCACGTCATCTCTCCTGGTTTTCCTTTTGCTCTTGAGTTTGCGGCAACCGTGGCTCTAGGAGTTCGCTGCCGCCGTCCTTGGAGTTGGAGTTCGCCCCAAGATCCAGCTATGCCCAGTAGCTCCGACGATTCCGGTTGGCATCGACGTGTAAGGTATAAATCTGCTCAAACTGATAGAGAACTTTATATTAATTATTATGTTGTATACTAATTTAGTGCGCTGGTGGCAGTTTCTCTGTTCGTGATCTTAGATGAATTCAGGTATTACCTTGATAAATCATAATTTCCTATGCTTTGTATCAGATGTAGCTAAGTTATGATTTTTTTTTATCAATTTGCGTTTCCACAGCGCTTCCCTCGCCGAGCGGAAACTGTGCCGCAACTATGAAATTGAGCATGTCGATATCAGAGTTTGAGCACCGCTTAATTTCTCTCTTTTGCCTCTTATTTTTTGATGTTGTATTAGTAGGATCTGCTGCATTGCTAAACAAAGGGATTCATTTTTTTTTCTGTCATAGTACCACGGAACAATATCAATATCAGGTACTTTGTTTTCTAGGGGGGGATATAAAGATTCCTGTTCGTGAACAGTACACTATTTTGCTAATTTATGTTAGACAAATGCAGATAAATCTACTATCCTTTATTTATCATTGAGATATCTATTTTAAAAATTGTGCAGCAACTTATGGTCAATGATGGGAAGACCAACTACTACTAGGTGAGGTATGAGACGGATCAGAATCTTGATGGGGACAGCAATGCTGCAGCTTAGTCAAAACCCATGAGCAACCATGACAAACACCATCACCATATATCATCATGGTCATCACCACCACCACCATGAAGAAGATGACTGGTGCCTTGGCTTCATGAAAGTTGGTAATCCAGTCCTTGCTCTTTTCTGATCACTCTATATTAGGATAAAAAGGAACTTATATATGTTTAAGCTATTTACGTATTAATTATCTTGTGCTAAATTTATCATTTTAAGCAAACATACAAGTTCATATAATTAAGGGGAAATTAGTAAACCTACTATCTAAATAAGCAATATTCAAATTGGAGATTCATGTGCCATTCTATAGATTTGGAGCAATGAGCTTACTGCAGGGACAAACAAGGTATTTTGTTTAGACAGGGTCAGATAAACCAATTTTCATGTTTCTTGGTTATTGCATTTTCGCTATTTAGTTGGAGCTCTAGAACGGGAATAAACACAGACCCATGTGTGCCCATATGAACTCATATAATTTCTGAAACTACCAACAATAGTAAATCTTGCTGCAGTTTTTATCTAAACAACACTTCTGTTGGAAAAAGTTATGTTTCTGATCAGAACAGTAATCATCCTATTTCTTAGTGAAGATTCCAAAAAACTAAACTCTACACTGAAAAAAATCACTCGAAGTATTAATCAAGTGAGACGTGTCAATAAGACATTATCTCCTTGCTATCTTGCTTAATTCCACTATCTGAAGCAACCTTAAGTTTTTTTATTAATTTTTAGTGCAGTGGCTATGGCTTTAGTATTCCAATATATCTTGTCACATTTTCCAGCTCCATCGTTTATTCTAATGAAAGCACATTTTTTTTAAAATGATCTGTTTGCACTTTGGTTGAATTATTAGTTGCTAATTTGCAGTTCTGGTCTCCTAGAAGCTCCCCAGGTACTAATGCAGCTCATGTCATACATTCTCAACCAAAGGAGAAAATGGTTCGGCACTTACAACCAACGACATCTGGAAGCACCAAAAAACACCCTACTGATTACATTTACTAATATAAGGAATGACAGATCTCCCTTGGAGGTTGTGAAAAAAAAACGATTTGTTCCTCCATTGATCCAGTAGTTAAAGGAGCCGTGCTAATTGTTTGAACTGTAACGGTAAGAACTTCATGCTTTGAGCAATTTTCTAAGTGCAAGTTCCTCTGATACATTTCCTAACAGCATCTCGTAATGCTGCAGAGCCTGTTCATTCGTCATCATAAACTGACCTCAAGATCCTCTTACCACATCGTATGCATGTAATAGCAGTTCGAGATAAGCAGTTTAAGCAAAGAGTATGCTACATATATATCCTTTTGCCGAAATGGATGAGCTCTCACCATTGTTTATCATCAGGCTTCAGGCAATAAGGGTAGGAGTGCTGTATCATCATGTACTGTATTAAAAATTCCTACAAAAATTCCTATGTGCGTGTATGATGATACAGTATTAAAAAATTTTATTATTAATTGAATTAAGGTTGTACTGTATCATCATGTACTGTTGTATGAATAGTTATATTTTTAATACAATATATAGGAATTGATGTGTGAACGTTTTTTTTATTATTCCTTTGTTGTGTTTGACTTTTTTTGAATAACACGCACGTGTTGCACGTGCATGTCCACTATGTTATAAATCACGTGGCATACTGTTTACACTATCATGTAAATTTGCTAATAAAGAATTATTAAAATTAGTAACACAAACAACTACATCATATTCGTCTCAGCCTATTTTTAATTGTCTATAAGTTTGACCTACATCTCTCAATGTGGTGTAGGTATATGTAGCACGAAACTTCTTGCCATGTTACGCCTGCTTACTTAAATCCCTAGCAAAATCAATAGGGTCATTTTGTCCTCAGCACGCTTCGGTGCCCCTTTGTCCTGACTGCTTTAGGAATCCCTCAGTCAAGTTAAGTAATTAGGTGTGATATTTTATATTTCCTGTGTTGATTTGTTTTTCCATGTGGCAGGATTGGTTGAGATGCTATTTAGGGCGGCTTCCATTGCTTCCAGTTTACATGCCTGTGACTATCTGCAGGAAACCCAAGAGGATAATGTAGTGGTTTGGCCACTTTGCTGTTACCGGGGAATCCACTTATGAAAAGAGAGCTAAGGCATTTTTTCAGTTTGCATTCGCAAATCGAGACGTGTGCTTGGAAAAACTTGGGAACGGAAAGGCATGCATGGGCAATCTCCGGCTATAGTTGCTACCAAGCCTCAAAAGTTTCATGACCTTGATGTTCTCTAGAATTTCTTCAACTATTTCTCAGATTTATGGTCTTCTAATGAGCTTGCTAATTCTTTTAAACCTGGTGAATCTGCAAATTGATGCAGGTTATTTTGTAGATCAATTTTTGTACCTGGTGTCTGAGAAAATCCAAAGATGCATGGCATGAAGTTGAAGATTTTTTGATGGGGCTATTTTGTTAAAGATGGTGAATCTGCAATTTGATATTTGTTATAAATCTGAATGAAACTTTTATTAGGCATGTGCGTGTATTTATATAATGCTTGGTTAGTGTCATCGGAACAATTTCCATCACATATCTAGATCACGTGCGCACGCACGTGCACGTTCACTAAGTACAAATAAAAAGACAGAAAATAATTAACGAGAGACAAAAGAAGGCTTTTAGTTTTGGGCCCATGCACACATACGCTAGCTGCTGGGCACTCAATGTTGCTCTACGCATTGCCATGCTAGTAGGCCTTGGTGCAAGTAATGAATACACGGCCTGCAATATAAGTAGCACCATCTAGCTTCACCAGTTAGGGTCTGTTTGAGACTACTCCATAAACTCTGCTCTGCAAACTCCACTGTGGAGCAACTCCACAAAAAACTAGAGTTTGTGGAGTACCTCTTTAGGTGCTCTCACAATTCTACCTTTTTTTTCTGGAGCTGTGTGCGTTGAGCTGAAACCGTTTGGGTAAAAAGCATAGAGCAGAGCTGAAAAACGTGGAGCGGAGCAATCCCAAACAAGCCCTTAGTCCCACCTCACTAACGAACTGAATAAGTGAATATCAGGTCCTAGATACACTATATAGAATGGTAGAGAGGTTGGAAGGTTGAACTGCAGTTTAAGCCACGGTACCCATCTTTAGATGGGCTACAGTGAGTTTCAAAGGATGGACAAATAATATCAGTACACTATTCTTTCAGTCCCAAAATAATTATCGTTCTCGCTTCTTAAAAAATAATTTTTATTAAATATATATTAAAATATATTAATATTTATGCTACATAATCAGTATCATCAGAAAGATTTTTAAGTCTAATTTTTTAACAAAATTATTTATCAGAAAGATCTTTAAGTCTAATTTTTTAATAAAATTATTTGAAAATCTAACTGTTGTACATATTTTGTACAAATCAAATTAAACATGTGGCACGAACACCAAAAACATCAAACATGTGGCACGAACATCAAAAACGATAATTAAATTAGGACTGAGGGAGTAGCATATTTGAAATTCTAATTATTTTCATTTAATACAAATATAAATTTTAAATTTGGATACTATTTGGATTCGGATATTCTGCGGATATTGATGAGATGTATTTGTATTTGTAATCCGTGTACAGTATCCGGATTTGTATCCGGTATGGCGGTATCCGTGAAATCCTCCGGATATCTGGTGACAATGTCTAGTATTTGTGTTTTGCTCCTTCGGACGATTGGATAAAAAATCTGACCGTTTTCATCCTTGGTTGTCAGACTCCTCCTGCGCCGTCGGTAAGTCCATGTTGTGAAATATTGGATCCACCTCCATACGTATTTAGTTGGTTGTATCTTTGCCCACTGATTGGTGGGTTCAAGCTTAGTTATGATGCCAACTATCAAACAACAATAACAGTAGGCACGATCGCATGGGTGCTGGCTAGTCCATGTTGCAAAGATACAACCCAACTTTTTTTACATGGTATCGGTTTCCATATTGCAACCCATAATCCATGTTGGAGCTCACCAACGTATGCTCTCGGACACCAAGTTTCTCCTAATCATAGTGCTTGCCTGAACAACTAATGGCAAGTGCGCCAGAAAGTAACACAATAACCACCTAAGCCTTCTAATCATGGTGTTAGGATACAACCAAACAAGGACAATGTCATTAATCAACAAGTCTCACTATTAATGCCATTCTCACATGATATGGTCACGGTGTTGAATTTTTCCAAACACCAAACTTCAGCCAATTATTTGTCGAAAGTCTAGTGCTGACTTCACCTCTAACTAGATTAACCATTCATTTGTATGTAAAATTCTCACACAAATCCATTGATCAGAATCCCCACTCATTGTTTGATGCATTCATTTTTCCCACTGCTAGAGCTTCTGGTCCATGCACTATTCTAGTTTCACCTCAACTTGTTAACATGTGATCCAATTGAAGTGAAACTTGTTTTGTTGGAACCAAGCTCTTTGGACCATTGGTTCAACAATTTGCACCAACATGCCCACTGAAAACACTTGACCAAGATCACCATACTTGACTCCCTTTATAGTGATGCTTAACTCTTAAAAATTTTCAATATTCAATCTTGAGTCCTCAAACATGATATAGTTCACTCTTTTAAAATCCTTTATCTTTAGTCTTTAGTTCTTGATCACAACTCTTGACTCTTGAATGATCTTTACCATTAATCCTAAGTTTTGTCATTAATAGATCATCATCAACTCATCATTGTGACCTAACATAGAAAAATATTTCTCCAAAACATGTTAGTTTAGGTTGTCATTAACCACTAAATTGATGGGCCTAGATGCTCACAAGATGCTAATAATGTTGCTCGGCTCAACCCAAGTTGTTCACACCGCCACTGATAAAGTGATAGATTTTAGTTCAGCACATCAGTTGATACTTGAATCTACTGTAATGAACTAAGCAACTTGCCAATGAACATGTCAAGAACTAAGGTAAGTACAAAATAGGTGAAATAAGAATATCAAGTTCATTTATTTCCCAAAGGTATGAAATCTTCCTTCATCTTTGTTAAAACCCTCACCCCTTCAAGTTGTGGCATCTCTTCCACCTCTTGTAGGTCTCATTGGCCTCTGCCTTGAGCTTCTAGATCTTGTTACGTAGATCGTACCACTCATAGAACCTGATATCTAATTTGAACTCAGGAAAAAAGAAATTACCATAAGTACAACATGATTTTAGCTTTTGCATTGCAAAAACTGAATGAACAAGAAAGAAAATTGAGTTACATTTGCCCTGTAGCACCTGTAGGACTGACGTCCTGGGTTTCCATCACTCGAAGAAATCCACTAAGGCGTCTTCAAGTCGTAATGACACAAAAGTGGTGGCTAGTATGCGTAGGGTGGGCCATGGTATGGGATGACTGGCCATCTCCCACTGTATCCTCCGATCCACCGCTAGAAGCCAATATTCTTCTCGTGATACCACACGAGGGTGGTGCGAACCACAATGAGGAGTTGGAGCTTGATTAAGCCATCGAGCAGTCTAGGTTGAATGTGTTGCACACTCTAAGTCATGAGCTCGGCTTGAGTCTTTCATCATCGCTTTATGTGGCTTCCCGTCAACATCATCCATGAAAACCCTCACACTCTTGCCAAAGATGAGATGTTGTGTCACGTTCAGTTCATGTACTATCCGCTTGTAGAAGAAGGCATGTTTTGGATCTTTTATGCTTACATAGATGTGTGCACATGAACCACAATCAAGAAAAACACATATATAGTTGAGCAAGGGACACATTCAATTAATAGTTGAACCAAAATAATAGTTTAATAATTATGCAGTACTCGTACTTACTAACCAAGAGGCTACAATACATAGTGGGAGTACATATAAACTTTATTAATATAAAAGTTTCCCAAATTCTATGAGATAATGTGGGAGTCATTTGTAGTTTCTAAGGTACTCAATTGGTTGATACAGTCCCAAGACCCCAAGGTAGTGAACCATAGCGAAGATGACATCATCTCCTTGCACATCCACATTGTATCTATGAAGCATGGACACTTCATGTGTAGTCCTGCAAAGCACAAAAGCTCTCCAAAAACAAGGTTTTCAATAATTCTTGTCAAATCTTATGGTCCAAGAAGGTGAAGAACAATTACTTCAACAATCAACCAACGGTCCTGATGAATACTTTGTCCCTAAGTAGCAAGCAGGGACTGTTGGGCTCTTGGTGCCACACCTAGCTGCCAAAAGGCAAGGCTTCTCGCATAGAAATGACTTCTTCCAAAGTAAGACATTTGTTGCAATGAAGAAAATTCTAATATGAACAAAGCTGATACGTGTAGATGGTAGTTAACACTCATCATATACCATCAATATAACTTAAAAAATAGGATCACCAACATTGGTCTAAGTGTTTAAACTAACAAAATTCACAAGTTTTGGTGAGTCTATGTTTTTAGGAGGATTTATTCTTGAAACAGACAAAGTGGATCTATCCATCAGAGCAAATCACAATCATTACAAGAATTAAAACTTTACATGACGGATTGTGGTCACAGATAGTCAAAAAATGTGTCACAGTTAACTTGCGATGACTATAAAAAAATTGTCCTGTATCTCGCGTCATACATTTTCTAAACCAAATTGAGCCATCACATATTGGCATTTGTGCCCTTCATGAATTAGTTGTATGTTTCCTATAACCAGTCCAGATTCATGCCCGGATCCACACCATAGTGATGAAAAAGAACATCACAAATTAGTGCCAAATCATCACATCTCATAAGATACCCCAAACATGGATTCATTCATGTATTAGCATGTCGACAACAGTCACATTGAACATCAAACTACAAATTAGCCTAGCTCACAACGATTTAGTTTGACTATCACAATAACTAAGTTTGAACTTAAAGCATTGATCTCTAGGGAGTCTAAATACTAAACATTAGTATCCATGAGCACTTCAATTGGCTTGCTGTCCATAAGATTTGCTACTTGCAAATCAAAATGAATCTAAGTCAGTTTTTCTAGCAAAGAATCTAAAAAGAAATATCATCTATTTACTAGGAAGTTCTGAAACTAGTTAACTAGCTCAATGCACATATTTTTGAGAGTTCAATAAGTAGATCATGAGAATCTAAATATGATAGAAACCACTTGTAGGATAAATTTGACAGTCAAAAGTAGAGTTATAATATGCCAAATCCACATATTTAGCCCTTGTAAATTCAGCTTGCATATTAAATTTGATATAAATAGTAATGGACAGACTTGTTAGCTCACTTGCATCTATGTCCATTGGTGGTTGTGGCATCTTCCCTAGCTAGATTGGAAAGCTAATGCATAAATAGAGAGAATTATTTGCTTATACAGTACCAACTTATACATACACTTGTAAAAATGTTATGCTATATATTTAGAATACTGAGGTAGAGATGAGCAGTGAATTATTATTCTAGGATTGCACTAGTCAAAATATGTGCTAACTAATAAAACTGATGGTTGTAGCTCCTAGTGTGTATTAGAAAAACCAACAAGAGTGACCAACCTAAACAAGAAATCTTTGATCACTCTATGAAGTTGACAATCCTATGTCAAACCATTTTTTATATGTTCACAAATGCCATATATATTTAAGGGCAACAACAGTAATAATTTAGATGAAGATAGAGACCATATCCATACTAGAGTTGGTGGCTAGGCAGAGATAGAAATACTTTGTTCCCATCATTATTGCATCCAAGAAAGATGTTTTGATCAGCAAACCAAGAGATGCATATGGATTTGGTACTCTCTATCCATGTACTCAAGTTACGTGGAGCAATAGAAAATAAGATTAGGAAACTAACATCCATCAGCACTTTGATTAGTTTGGTGTCAATGAGATAGTAACAAGCACCTCCCAGAAGCACTTTGATCAGATGTTCATATTTGAATAAACAATTTATGAAATAGGTGAGCTCCATGTAACTGAAGTCTACAGAAATTATCAGTATATATTAACAAAGATATAATAGACAAGTACTAATGCATAGCATAGATATTCCATGAAGTCAAGAGCAATTCTGCAGGATTAATGTATATTACATTAGTCAACATACCTTAATCCTAGATCCCAATCAATATACCCAAAACTATGACAACTAAAAATTCAAGGAGAATACCATGGATATGACAACTAAGTATTCAAAAAATATTAGCCCCTTCAACATGTATTAGTCAAATACTAAAAGTATGATAGTGTAGTTTTTTCAACATGTATTGCTCTAGTAAAAAATCACTTTTGTTCCGAATAAATATCAGATCTGTCTGAATACAGATTACCAAATAGCCTAAATTAGGGTTTGTCCTTAGTTTTGCATAAAAGGAAGGGAAGAGAAGGCATATGCATACTTGGCTGGTGTTGTGGATGCTCGTTGCTGGCAAAGTGCTTGACGAAGACTTTGGTTGGAAGACAAACTCATCTCGGCCAGTGGAAGGAAGTTGCGCTCGGAGCTACGACTGTCCTGACGTGGTTGTGCTTTGAGCTGCAGATCTGAACACTAGGTTGACAAGGGAGTGCCTGATGAAGACTTCGGTGGTCAGAAGAAGGACTCATCTCGGCCACTAGAAGGAGGTTGTGCTTGGAGCTACAACTGCCCTAACGTGGTTGTGCTTTGAGCTATGGATTTAAACTTTGGGCTGACAAGGGGGGCGCCGAAGAGATGGGGTGGAGCACCGAGGGATGGCGGCCGACAAGGAGGACGCTGGAGATAGAGGTGGCAGCATGTAGGGAGAAGTAGGGAGATTAGCCTTATGAGGGAGACCAAGAGAGAGAGAGCCTACGAATGAGTTGGGTATGAGGGAACCAGTGCGAAGGATGCAGGATGGGGGGAAATGGGTGTCGACATCTAGTCTTCCTCTGCTTTTGTTTTTATTTCATTTCCTTTTCTTTTTTTATCTTAGTTGTGATATAAGTCATCAAGACGAGAAGTGTGTAAGTGTGTTCTCTTCTTAGCTTTTTATTTCTCCTTCTATGCAATTATATTTCTTGTTTCTATTAATGAAATTGTTTTAATTCCTTGGCTTTTCTAGAGTCCTAGCTAAAAATCTTTCAACAATTATTATTAATTTCATTGATGTGTCAATGGTTAGTGTTAATGAATGTATAACACCTAGAGTGCTATAATTAATTTGATTTTAAACATTATCTATAACTTTACAGTTAAGATTTACTTAAGTGGTGCGAAAATAATTTGTGACATCCAACCATGATGACAACTTAACCAGTCATCATAGATGTATCATCTCAAAAATTAACCATCAGAGCCAATATAATTCTATGATATTTTCTTAGAACGTCATCAGTAAACTATCATGTAAAGCTTTATTTCTTGTAGTAGATCATCCACGATGAAACCAACTTAAAGGACCTCTAATCTATTGTCCAAGACAAACTATCTTAAACTAACCCAAACAGATAAGAGGTGGGGTTGTATGGCCTCACCTGTAGGTTGGCCAGTCCATGGGGCTTGCAGGTTAACCCTCGCTCATATGTTGGTGCTCCACCACCTCTAATGATCCATCTTTACCATGTATGAAGGTCAATTTGAATCAAGAGCTCATATTAAGCATTGCTATGGATTCATGGGCCCGTAGGATGCCTGGTGACCCTATAAAAGGACCACATACCTTCTCCAGAAGACATTCCAAATCATTTGTCAGAGACCATTCAACATCAGAACTCCCTACACCAATATTTATAGGCATAGCTAGCTAAGTTATATCTAGAGAGTCAACCTTCCTGCTTGGATTCTCGATCATGTTTAGAGCTTTTCTTGGTATAGCACTAGTACAAAATTGCTTATTGGAGGCGGTCGTTTTTGCTTAATGGAGGCGGGCAAACACGACCGCCTCCAATGGAAGGCCTCGGTTAATCATTGATTAACCGAGGCGGGCGCCATAACATGCCCGCCTCCATTAATGGATTAAAAAAAAGCCCAGAGCCCGTCGGCGAGCTCGCCTGCTCCGCGCGGCCACAGTGCCGCCGCATCCTCACGCCCCGCGCTGTCGTTGCTCGTGGGCGGATCCATGCCCCCCCGCAGCCGCCGGCCGGACCCGCTCGGTGGTGGCCGGATCTGTGACCTCGCCGCTGCTGGTAGCAGGTTGGAGGACGGATCCGCGCCGGGGCTCGCTCGGGCTCGGGCAAAGCCACATGGGGAAGAGGGAGGGGGCGCCGTGCTCGTAGATCCGCCATCGGGGGCGTCACACCGTGGTGGGAGAGGGAGCCCGTCGCGCTGTCACGCCGTGGTGGAGCCGCGACGTGGTGAGAGTCGTGTCGTGGTGGGAGAGGGAGCCCGCCGCCGTCACGTCGTGGTGGAGCTGTGCCGTCGTGGGAGAGGGAGCCTGCTGCCGTGGCACCGTCGTGGGAGAGGAAGCCCGCCGCCGTGGCGTCGTCGTGGGAGAGGGAGCCGTCGTGGAGAGGAAGAGGGAGAGTGGGGGAGAGGCGGCGTCGTGGACTTGTGGGAGGAGGAGGAGAGGAGGAAGAGATAGGAGAGGGTGTGTGACTGGGAGAGGATGGGGTGCATGTCTGCGCGTCTGGGAGAGGAGAAACCCTAACTCTCAGTTATATATGAGCCCGTTAGAATGGGCTTTGGCTGGGCTTACAGACTCCCGAATACATGAAATCTATTAATGGAGGCGGTCATCTTAATATGACCGCCTCCATTAATCATTAACGGAGGCGGGCATCTTAATACGACTGCCTCCATTAATCATCTATTAATGGAGGCGGGCATCTTAATGCGACCGCCTCCGTTAATCGATTAATGGAGGCGGGCACGTTATAATGCCCGCCTCCGTTAATCATTAACGGAGGCGGGTGTTTTTGACGACCGTCTTCCACAAACGGAGGCGACCGGGCAACGATTAATGAAGGCGGGCAGTATATGTGACCGCCTCCAATCACTAAATGGCAGTGTCTTCTAAAAGAAATTCTATACTAGTGTAGCCTTGTATACTTTATTCATAGGCATAGCTTTGCTTGTTCTTTATATTTATCATGTTCATAGTTTACTTTGATTATCTGCTTGGTGTAGTTAGAGTTATGATTGTATATGTTTATGCATAGGATCACAAAAGGCTTGTTCTTGTTGATGATCGGGTTGAGTGCTCGACATTGTGTAAGCATGGTCATTGTATGTTATTTACCTATGGATGCATCCTACATTTTGGATTATATGGTAGATCACAAATGTTACAACCTCATGGAGTCCTTTGTAGTCCATGAAAGGATCAAGATGCCCAAGAGGGGGGGGGGGGTGAATTGGGCTTGTTTTAAATTTCTAAAGCAAATATAAAAACCTATCAAATGCCAATCACCCCCTAGTGCCTACGATCCGTGTGTCCTAGCTAGAAAGCGGTAGCAGTTCATAGGAATTAAAAGCAACCTAAGCAATTATAGTAGGTAAGACAAAACAAGACGGAAAGTAATGCGGAAATGTAAAGAGCTAGGGAAAAGAAATTCTCAGTGACGCAGCGATTTTTTCCCGAGGTATCGAGGTGTCGACACCCCCCTAGTCCTCGTTGGAGCACCTCGCAAGGTATCGCTCCCCCTCTACCCGCGCAAGGGTAGAGTGCTATCTACGGGCTGATTCTTCGCCACACCGGCTCGGTGAATCGCCCACAACCGATCACAGAAGCTTGGAGAAGAGCCGCCAACAATCTCCCGGCGGTCACTTCCTCCGAACACCACCAAACCGTCTAGGTGCTGTCGAACACCAAGAGTAACAAGCACAAGACCTTCACTTGACCAACTCAAGGCTAGGAAGGTGGATGGATGCACACAAGTCACTCCTAATCACTCTAGGAGGGAAGAACAAGATGAACTCTCTCTAATCTCTCCCTCACTAGCCTCTTGACTCTCCAAAGTATTTCTCAAGGTGTCACCAGCTGAAACAATGGCCAAGAGAGACTCTAAGGACAAAGGGGGCAACTATAAATAGTCCCCACCTCCAAAACTAGCCGTTTTTTACTTTTTCTTCTCTCTGCGAAGCCACCGGACTAGTCAGGAGCTTATACCACCGGACCATGCACACTGGTCCGGAGCTCACTCTGTATTCAAACTCAAGATATGAATTGAGCATAGTACTTGATTTCATAAAGGATATGCTAGCCAAAAGATCAGAGGTTAGTGCGGAAGCAATATAGCATAGCCAAGTGACATGATATATATAGAGAAAGTCCACACATGTCACACAACCATCAAGTCTCAGCCATCACACATATCATACAATGCATAAAGACGGCAAACGTGATGCATGATGCAATAGAGTTTATACACATCAAAAGAACGAGTCCTACTAGCTCCCCCTGAAGCTAGCCCATCTACTCGACTCTCCCTCTCCCCCTTTGGCGTCGAAGCACCAAAACTAGGCGTCTGGAGGCGGAGTGGAAGCAGCCGTGGAGCGGTCGAGCACCCTGAAAGCTGCTAGATATGTCTCATCATCTGAATCCTCCCCCTGAGTGTCTGTCGCTGGTAGTGAAGCGGTCTGGGGTCGGAAGCTGACAGGTCTGCTATCGCCGCTGTCGAAGTCTCAGGAGCAGTAGCTGGAGTAGAGGTAGAATCAGTAACCGGTGCCAGGGTCTCTACGGGAGCCTCAGGAGCGGCGGTGTCCGATGGTGCCTCATGCACGGACTCGTTTGGAGTCTGAAGAACCGGAGACTGCGGAGGCTGTACTGGAGTGGAAGTGACCACTGTGGCACCGGTAGCAACTGCAGCTGTAGGAGGGGTAGACACGGCTGGAGCCCGACTGTCGTGTGTAGCCTCTGAGGAAGCTACTGAGGAGCGATGTTGATCATCTGTCGGTGCAACAATCTCGGCCTCAACCTCTGCTGCTATCTGTGGACCAGTTGGGGACGGCTGCCCGGTAATGTCGCTGAACGACGCAGATAGATCTCTAGCAGTAGCACCCATCGTAGCAGTGAGCGGAGTGAAACCAGTAGTGAGAGGGGTGAACTGCTGAGTCGGGCCGAAGGTGTCCAATCGCTGAGTTATCTGAGTCGCCGGAGACTGGAACGGGGTGGTCAATCCGGCACCCTGAAGTCCACTGGACTGTACGGCTGGGGTGGTAGTGACTGTCTGACCGGCGGAGCTCGTAGGGCCACTGAAGGGCCAACTGAGGGTCCAACTGAGAACTGTGGGCCTCCTATCTACCCAACTGACTGAGAGGGCTGTGAGGTGCTCATCATCTGTATCTGAGGAGCTGCAGGAAACTCAAGAGGAGGAGCGCCAGTCCACTTCATCATATGGGCCATAAAGGCAATGTTCTGCTGCTACAACTGCTGAGACTGTAACTGAAGGCGCTGTGACTCTAGCTGCATAGCTAGCATCTGTCTCTGCATCTCGAAGTCACGCTCCTCAGACTGTCGCTACATCTCATTCTGTCGCTGCTGTACCTGTGTAACTGCAGTGACCAAGGAACTCTGCTGCTCACTCAGTCGGTCCAGAAGCTTCAGCATCATGGTCTCGGTGGCAGAGGTAGAGCCGCCAGCCTCAGTGTCGTGAGCCCGTGGGGGCATCTATGGAACTGGCTGGAAATCGGCATCTGAGCTATCTGAAGTAGTGTCCTCAGGAGTCACATCAGCTCCAGTGTCTAGACCATGGAGCTCCTGCTGCTCAACACTGCGTATAGCCTCATCTTGAGCATCAACCTCGGCTCTGTCAGCTGGAGCAGTCCTCTCTCTGACAAGACGAAGGACCCGGTTTCCAAACTAGCTGTCAAATGAACCAAGGACTCTGTAGGCCGGGAAAGAGGTCGGCGACTGGTCCAGTAGGGCGCGGAGTCCAGGGTTCGCTCCCTCAAGCTCAATAGGAATGATCGATGAAATCCAGTGAGCATAGGGAAACTGACGATGGGCCCTCATACCATCTGCTATTACATCCTCAATCTCTGACACAAGAAAGTCTGCAACGTCGAACGGTGTCTGAGATACTAGGGTCTGAAGGAGAAGCTGCTGCATGTTTGTCAATCCTTCCTTGTAACCCGTGCGAGGAAGCAAAGTACGACGGAGGACCTCGTTCAACCTGTGAACGGTGGGTCTGAGCTCTGCTGGGCTACGTCTGGAGCCCTCTGAGAAAGGTGGCTTGAAAAGGGGAGCCACCTCCTGAACTAACAGTGTACGTCCACCTCGAGCTCTGTGAGGCACGAAAGCTCCTCTGTAGCACTCATAGTGTAAATCGAGCTCGCCACCTTGCTGACGGAGGCGAAAGATCTCTCTGAGTCTAGTCAAGTATAGCCTGTATCGCTCGCCTCTGAAAGTGTACTGCACAAACTTGTGCTCTGGATCAACCCATACTGAAGCGTAGAACTCTCTGACCCATCTCTCTATGTAGTTTCCGGAACGGCCAAGTAAATCAGCTAGTCCCGGAAGGTAAGTAAGGAACGGTCTGATCTCCTCACCAGCTAGCTCAACTATGCTCTCTAAGGAGCAAACCCTGTGCGGTCGAATCTGAATGCTGGTCAGCTGAGCTGCTCTATAGAAATCCTCCATGAGAGGTGTGTGCCAACCTAGTGAGGCTCTGGGGTCTCGCTGATCCGGGCACCACTTCTCTAAAGCAACAAATCATAGCTTCTTCACCTGCTTAGCTGTGAGATTCCTCAGATCGAGGTGAACTGAAGCTGAAGCTGCTGTGGGAGCTGCTGACTGAGGTGACTAAGCTGACTGGGAGCGAGTGGAACGCCCCCAGGAGCGTGGTGCCAACGGTGTACCCAGGGCCTCTGTGACAAGCTCTGGCTCCTCAGGAGTATCCTCGGTATATGACCCAGCTGGAGGAGTAGAGGGTAGATCCCGTGGAGGGGTGCCAAGTCTCACTGTACCTCGGCGACCGCCTCGCTTTGCGCGATCTGCTGCATTGGCCACTGCTTCGGCTTTCTCAGCCTCTATGAGCTTGCGCTTCTTTTTCTTTGCTTTCTCAACATCTGGCTTCTTGCCCTTATCGCTGGAAGGACGTGGAGGAGGCGGAGTATCATCACCTGACCCAGCTGCGCAAGCACGAGTACTGCAAGTCATACTGAATCAATCAAAGAAACACTGCCCGCTAACAACTGTCAAACACAGGAGTCACTGCCAACTGGAAGAAAAACACTGACAGATCACAGAGAATACTGCCTCAAGAACCACTGATCTCTGTAAGTACCACTGCCCACTGATCAAATCACAAGCACAACTGACAGAGGGGCCTGCAAGCCACTGGAGTGAACCTCTGAGGCTTTGCCTCAATCCATACTCGCGAGCTTTGCCCCGAGTTGAAACTGCCACTGACTGCTGTTAGATAGAATAGACAGGGTATATATATAAGCATATAAAGTCTAGAGATAAGAATCCATATAGAAGCAAGCATCTAGATAAGTGATAGAATGAAATGCTGACATTATACCTGAGATAAGAAAGCGTATCTAATCAGAGCAATTTAAGTTCCAAACCACGCTCCAAAAGATGTATTGCCAACTGAAGGAAAGCAATTGACATTTAGAATTATTGAATTTGAATTGAATATGGATTTTCAAGGAATAATCTAGGACATGACTCTATCTACGACTCGACAAAATGCGACGTCGAAGATGAAACCATACCCTAGCGACGAAGAAGAGAAGTCGATGACGACGAAGTCAACGACGACGAATTGAAATCGGTCAGGAACGAAAGCGTCGAAACCCTTCTAGGGTTAGGGCAAACCCTAGCTTCTTCTGTTGAAATGGCAATGTAAAAGAGAGGGGTGGAACCTAGGTTGCTTGAGCTTGGCAGGTTGACAAGGAGGTGGAGGTGGCTTAGGGCGCTGGCGAGGGGGAGATCCCGGCGGCGAGGCAGTGGAGACAGCAGGGCGGCGCTGGGCGGCTGTGGAGAGGTGGTGGCACTGTGGCGTGGCGAAGAGAGGTCGAGCAGAGGGCAGAGCAGCGGGGCAGAGGCGGCAGAGCTTAGGTGTAGTCTCACCGGCGGCGAGAACAGCGGCGCGGGTGCTAGGGCGGAACGGCGGCGGTGAGTAGCGGCGGCGTACGGTCAACAAAGGTAGAGGACAGACGAAACAGAGCCGTTCGCGGGGGGGTTACCGCAAATTTTCGAAGCGTCGGACCACTATGCATGGTCCGGAGGCTGGTCCGACGGGTGGTCCGACGGTACCAGAGAAGTGAAAACAGTGAGCACCCGACCACCGGACCAGGGCGTCGGACGACTCACCGGACTGGTCCGACGGTGCACCGGACTGGTCTGACGGTGTAAAGATAGAATTGACAGAGGCACCGGACAACTTGCCATTGGTCCGGTGGAGCGTCGGACACCGGTCCGACGAATTTTTTAGCTGGAAAAGATTTATGCAGTGAGGGACAGGGCGTCGGACCACTGCGTCGGACCATTGCAGAGTGGTCCGGAGGGTGGTCCGGTGCTTAAATTTTCTCTGAATTTTCCTATTTTTCTCTCCAATCTTTTCTCTTAGCCAAGTACCAACACAAAAGAGCAAAGAGGAACACTTGTTGGACTTGGCATAAGAACCATCTCTCAAGCCCTCAATTTTAGAAGTAGTTTGCCATAGGCTAGGATTAGTTTTCATAAGAAAATAGTTCAATAAAGCTCCAAAGGTCACCTTAGGGGCACAAGAGGGGTATTAGCTGAAGCTAGAGCGTTGAATTGCTCCCCCTAAGTGTTGAACCTAATAATGACCAAAAAACTTAACCGAAAAGAAACGAATGAGCAACACTCATGCATATGCAATGCAAAACAGAAATTGAATCTAGGTTGCTTGCAAGTTTAAACCGCGATTAAGCTTTGTCACACGCTTTGAGGGCGGTTATCTTAACCGCGTTAGCCAAGCCTATGTGCATTACCAAATTAAACATGTTATATTACATATGAATGCATGATTCACACAAGCTCATCTTTTAGTGAAGTTAGAGTGATCAAGCACATTCAACTCGCTTCTCAACCTACAAAAGGTTGTTTCATCGAGTGGTTTAGTGAAGATATCCGCCAATTGATCTTTGCTCTTAACTCCAATTAGTGTGATGTCTTTCCTAGCCACATGATCTCTAAGAAAGTGATGGCAAATATCAATGTGCTTGGTGCGAGAGTGTTGAACCGGGTTGTTAGCAAGCTTTACGGCGCTTTCATTATCACACAAAAGCGGAACTTCTTTTAAAAACACGCCGTAATCAAAGAGTGTTTGGGTCATGTATAAGATTTGTGCACAACTTGCTCCCATAGCAATGTATTCCACCTCGGCGGTTGACAATGCCACACTATTTTGCTTCTTTGAGGACCAAGAAACAAGTGATCTTCCTAGCATGTGGCACCCGCCGGAGGTACTCTTCCTATCAACCTTACACCCGGTATAATCCGAATCGGAATAGCCAACTAGTTGGAAGGGAGCTCCTTTGGGATACCAAAGACCCATGCTAGGGGTGTGCCCTAAGTACCTAAGGATTCTTTTAACCGCACAAAGATGCGACTCCTTAGGGTTTGCTTGAAACCTAGCACACATACACACACTAAACATGATATCCGGCCTAGATGCGGTGAGGTAAAGTTAACTACCGATCATAGAGCGATAAAGAGTTTGGTCAATCGGTTTACCTCCCTCATCGAGATCGAGATGCCCATTAGTTGGCATTGGGGTCTTGATTGGCTTGCAATCCTCCATCTTGAACTTCTTAAGTAGATCATAAGTGTACTTTTCTTGAGAGATGAAGGTCCCTTCTCTTATTTGCTTTACTTGAAAGCCGAGGAAGAAGGTTAGCTCACCAATCATTGACATCTCGAACTCCTTGGACATCAAGTCACCAAACTCCTTGCAATGGTCTTGGTTTGTTGATCCAAATATAATGTCATCGACATATACTTGGCAAACGAAGATCTCTCCATTGAGCTTCTTGGTGAATAGTGTAGTGTCAATGATCCCGATCTTGAAGCCCTTCTTGATTAGGAAGTCCCTTAGCCTCTCATACCAAGCTCTTGGAGCTTGCTTCAATCCGTAGAGTGCCTTGGACAACCTATACACATGATTAGGCAAGTTTGAGTCTTCAAACCCGGGAGGTTGTGAGACATAGACAAGTTCATTAATGAAACCATTTAAGAAAGTGCTCTTCACATCCATTTGAAAAAGTTTCATTTTGTGATGTGAAGCATACGCCAAAAGGATACGAATGGCTTCAAGTCTTGCAACCGGTGCAAAGGTCTCTCCAAAATTGAGTCCTTCTACTTGAGAGAACCCCTTTGCCACCAATCTTGCTTTGTTCCTCACAACCACGCCTTGATCATCTTGCTTGTTCCTAAACACCCACTTGGTGCCAATGATTCTTGCATCCTTTGGCTTCTCTTCAAGCGTCCACACTTGGTTTTGGGTGAAGTTGTTGAGTTCTTCATGCATGGCATTCACCCAATCCGGATCCCCAAGTGCTTCTTCTACACTAGTAGGCTCAACAAAGGAAACAAACGAGTGATGTTCAACATAAGATGCAAGTCTAGAGCGAGTCATTACTCCCTTTGATGGACTTCCTATGATTTGATCATGGGGTGAGCTTGAAGGATAGATGTTGATCTTCTATTTGTCTCTTGAGGAGGAGGATGCGGTGCTTCAACATTGCTTGCTTCGGCCTCGGCTTGATCTTGAGGAATGTGAGTGTCTTCTTGAGCTTCCCTCACTTGATCTCCTTCATCAACTTGAGGCGTGTGGGGTGGAGAAGGATCTTGATTTGCTTCATCTTCAACTTCTTCCACCTCTTGTGGGTTGATAGCACCAATTGGCATATTCTTCATTGCCTCCCTCAAGGGTTCATCACCTACATCAATATCCTCAAGCGCTCCTTGGGAGCCATTAGTTTCATCAAACTCCAAGTCATACGTTTCTTCAACTAAGCCGGTGGCTTTGTTAAATACACGGTATGCCTTAGATTTAAGTGAATAACCAACAAGGAAACCAATGTCCACACCGCCGTTGGAATTTACCCAAGTGTTGGCGCTTCTTGTAGATGTACACCTTGCAACCAAACACCCGGAAGAATGAAATATCCGGCTTCTTCCCATTGACAAGCTCATAGGGGGTCTTCTTTAATAGCCTTTGGACGAAGAGATGGTTTACCGCATAGCAAGCGGTGTTGATTGCCTCCGCCCAAAACTTCTCTGGAGTGTTGTACTCGTCAAGCATAGATCTTGCTAGAGTTATGAGCGTCCGGTACTTCCTCTCTACGACACCATTTTGTTGTGGAGTATATGTGGCGGACACCTCATGCTTGATCCCAACTTCATCACAATAATCTTCAATCTTTGTGTTCACAAATTCAGTGCCATTGTCACTTCTAATCTTCTTGATCTTCACATCAAATTCATTTTGAGCTCTTGTAGCAAACTTCTTGAAGATGCCTTGTGTCTCTCCCTTGTCTTGAAGAAAGAACACCCAAGTGTACCAAGAGTAGTCATCCACTACCACTAAGCAATAGAGATTTCCTCCAAGACTAGCATAAGTAGTAGGGCCAAATAGATCCATGTGTAGCAACTCTAGTACTCTTGAGGTTGACATGAAAGCTTTGGTTGGATGAGTGTTTGCCACTTGCTTGCCAGCTTGACATGCACTACAAAGTTTGTCCTTTTCAAACACCACATCCTTGATTCCTCTAACCATTTCCTTCTTGACAAGCTTCTTCAAGGTTGACATGCTCACATGAGCTAATCTTCTATGCCATAGCCAACCCAAAGAATTCTTGGAGAATAGACAAGCTTGCAAGTTTGCTTCATTTGAAGTGAAGTCCACTAAGTAGAGGTTGTTGTGCCGAAACCCTTTGAATATCATTGATGAATCTTCAATCTTGGTCACAATCACCTCATTTGGAGTGAAAATACAATGAAACCCGAGATCACAAAGTTGACCAACCGATAGCAAGTTGAAACTCAATGATTGTACTAGCAAGACATTTGAAATTGATTGATCTTGGGAGATAGCCACTTTGCCTAAGCCTTGAACTTTTCCCTTTGAATTATCCCCAAAAGTAATCTTGTCTTGATTTGCACAATCCTCATCAAGTGTGGTGAACATCCGGGGGTCGCCGGTCATGTGTTGAGTGCAACCACTATCAATTACCCAATGTCTCCCACCGGTCTTGTAGTTCACCTACACACAAGCAACTTGGAGTTAAGATTGTTGTTTGGGAACCCCCTTAGTGCGGGGCCCCATTGCCTTGTCAACCAACTCCTTAGCAAACCAAAGAACCCTAGGCTTGTTCTTCATTGGTGGTCCAAGAAACACCACAAGTGGTCTACACTTGGAATCTTTGTTGATGACATAGTGAGCATCATGAGCAAATGGCCTAGTGTGCTTGGGCAAGGTCTTGGGAAGTGGAGTCTTGCATTGAAATGATAGATGACCAATTTGTCCACATCCAAAACACCTCTTAGGCTTGGGCTTTGGCTTCTCTTGATTGTAGCCATTGTACTTGTTCTTGTAGTAGTTCTTGGCTTCAATCTTGACCTTGGCCTTCATCACTTGGTTCTCCTTGTACCCAATACCGGTCTTGTCATTCTTCATGACGGTGCTCATTAGAAGCTCACTTTGGAGATTATGGCCCTTGGTGAACTTTTCAAGGCCACTTGTAAGCTTGGTCTTGTCATTCTTGAGCTTGGCAATTTCTTCTCGAAGAGAGTTGATCAAAGTGATAGCATCTTTGTCTTCTTCTTGAGCCGGCTTGATGGTGAAGGGCTTGTTTGCCTTGAGGTTGATTAGCTCTTCCTTGAGCTTTGAGTTCTCATCCCTAATCTTCATATAATCATCATACTTGTCGGCTTCTACAACTCTCTTGCCCTTGCACTTAGCACTTTGCTCAAGAGCCACATCATCAAGCTCGATTTCACAAGAGGTAGCACTTGCACACTTAGCACACGGGTTAGTAGCAACATGTGTAAGATCTTGAGTAAGTAATTCATTTGCTACCACTAGTGTGCCATGATCATTTTTCACTTGATTGTAGTCATCTTTTAGCAAGTTAAACCTTGTGAGGAGCTCTTGGGATGACCTCTCAAGCTTATCATGTTTCTCATTGGCTTGCTTAAGAGAGGCTTTGAGCTCCCTAGTGCTAGATGTGAGAGAGTTAATCTCAAGCTTCAAATCATCATTAGCAGTAGACAAGTTGTCAAGCTTATCATGCAAGTTTTCTTTGATTTTAAGAAGTTTGTCATTTTTACTCTTGTACTTCCTTATGATGCTAGCATACTTGTTGCAAATTTTAATTAGCTCATCATAGGAAGGTGCTTCTTCATCGTCACTATCATCACTAGAGAGGTCATCACCATCATCCTCTTTTTGTACCTTCTTGTCACTTTTAGCCATAAGGCATAGGTGTGTAGAGGATGAGCTCGACGATGAAGGAGGAGGTGGCGGTGGAATCGAAGAACCAATCACCAAAGCGGCCACCTTCTCTTCTTCACTCTCATCATCGGAGGAGTCACTTGAATCATCAATATCGGTGAGCCAATCACCCACAATGTAAGCCTTGCCATCCTTCTTCTTCTTGTGGAAGTTGAAGTTCTTCTTCTTCTTGTATGACTTGTCTTGCTTCTTGTCATCATCACTTGAGTCATCATTGCCGCCCTTGTTCTTCTTGAAGTTCTTGAACTTGTTGTTCTTGAACTTGTCTTTCTTCTCTTCGGGACATGCATGGGCTAGATGACCAAGGGTGCTGCAATTGTAGCACTTCATTTGGGAGATTGGCTTCCTTGAAGAGCTTGTGAAGAATTTCTTCTTCTTTGAGTCAAACTTGACTCCATTCTTATTTAGCCTCTTCAACATCTTGGAGGTCTTCTTCACCATGAGAGCGATGTTGTCTTCATCATCATCATCACTTGTACTCTCAACGACATATTGAATCTTGCACTTCTCCTTGGAAGATGCCTTGAGAGCCAAGTCCTTCTTCTCCTCCTTCTCTTTCTTCTTGGAGGATGATGAAGTTCCATCATTGATCTTCATATACATCTCATGAGCATTGATCTTGCCCAACACTTGCGTTGGTGTAGTTGCGGAGAGATCGCCTTGATGAAGATCCGTGACGATGTGGCTATACTTGTCTATTGGAAGGACACAAAGTATCTTGCGCACCACATCGGCCGGTGTCATTTGAGAGAGCCCAAGGCCATTCAACTCCTCTACAAGCACATTCAAGCGAGAATACATTTCATTAGCATTTTCATGAGATAGCATAGTGAAAGCATTTAAATTAGCAATGATGAGGTGATAATGCTCTTCTCTTTCACATTTAGTGCCCTCGTGAAGAGCACAAATGTTTGTCCAAATCTCATGTGCGGTTTTGCAATTCCGCACACGGTTGAACACATCCTTGCAAATGCCACGGAAAATAATGTTCTTTGCCTTAGCATTGTTCTCAGTGACGCAACGATTTTTTCCCGAGGTATCGAGGTGTCGACACACCCCCCTAGTCCTTGTTGGAGCACCTCGCAAGGTATCGCTCCCCCTCTACCCGCGCAAGGGTAGAGTGCTCTCTACGGGCTGATTCTTCGCCACTCCGGCTCGGTGAATCGCCCACAATCTCCCGGCGGTCACTTTGTCACACCCAATTTCAAGGACGAAATAGGATGCATAACATTATGTGTGCCCAGGAATAATCCACACATAAGCTCACAAATTAAAAAGTACCATCACAGAGTTTAATACATAACGAACATATATCCATTACAAGAATAAATAAAACAAAGGAAGATACACTAGCTCTTGAGGCTCCATCTCACAGGGAAGGTCAACTGGTTGACCAAGCCTAGAAATCTTCTGGAAACTCCTCGTAGCCTCCTGCTTCTGTTACCCATCCGGGATTTTTATCCAAAATTGAAAAGAAAACAAGCGTGAGTACACTCGTACTCAACAGTATAACATGGGGTTGTGAAGCTCAAAAGGCTGACACTGGCTTACTACATTTAGCATTTTTAGTTGGTCAAAGTTTTATTATTAAGAAGCATCAGGTTATGCTTAAACCCCAAATGATCCCACTTATATCCTTGCCAAAGTTTAAAGAGTCATAAACATCATCGTTATGGTGGCGACAGGAACATAAAGGTTGGTCAAGTTAATTAATTAAACCGTCGGTTTTCCGGGCCGCTCGTGACTGTGAGCACAGCTGATATATCAGTTTTAACACTCTGCAGAGGTTGTGCATCTTTACCCGTGAGTCGTGATGCCCCGAATGCCCGGGTTAATTACTCCCATAACACTGCCAAGGTGAGTGGGCGGGGTTCACTATGAAACCTTTCATAGAATCTCGTCTAACAGGATTAGGGCCGCTAGGATTGGCAAGGGGCGATAGAGCTCCCCTTCCGAGTAGCATAAAGACCCGCAGCCTACGCTCAAACTCGGACAGAGGCCGCACTATAACCAGCTCAGCAAGAGCCTAATGCGCCCTTTCGGGTAACCGCTAACGAGCTAGAAAAGAGACTACTACTAAGTTAAAGCCAGAGCCATGTAGCTCCCACGGTAGCACTGTCAGTCCCAGCTTTTGCCAACAGTGAGTTATCATTAAAGGGTTATGTTCCAATTGCCATAACAGGATCACCAATTCATTCAAAGCTTTATAACATTTGGCAGGGATCAAGTATTCATTAATATAGCACTAGCCATCTACCCATATGCATATCCCATAGGAAACAAGGTAAAGGGTTTCAATTCTAGGGAATTAAACTACGGGTATCAAATTAAACACATGCACATGAAATGATAATTATGGTGAATAGGATAACAAGGAAAGTCCCATGCTATACTTGCCTTGGTTCTCAAAGTCTTGCTGGTCAAAACACTCCTGATCAAAGGACTCTTGATCACCAACAAACTCCTCACTGCCTGAACTCGATCACGGCATTGCAACAACACGATTCCGATTGATACATCAAAGCAACAAAACTATATAGAACAGTACACCAAAACAATAAACAAGTTAAAAGTTATACAAAATACTACGCATTACTACGATCATCTCAACACGAATTTCACGAAAATCGGATTTAAAACGCAAAAGATATGAATTTAACTGGTTCTCTAGGAGCATTTTTAGTATTTGAATTATCCTTGAATTTAAATAATTCAAACATGAACAACAGATGGTTTAACATGTAGAGAATTTCATTATGAATCTAACGCAAATCGAATCGTCCAAATCGGAGTTAAAATAAAATTTTTATAAACAAATTAAGGCAGTGGCAATTATGTAAATATCAGATTTCCATTTTTGGAATAAACCGAATAGGATTACGTTTTCTGAACCGAGAAAGCGTATTCGGAGGATTACGCCAGCGCTATGACGCGGGGTCAACAGACCTGCCACGCCGCGGCGCGGGATAGGGCGGGTCCACGGGAACAGTCATGAACCGAGCGCGGCTGTGGTCCACCGGTCCACCGTGGACCGGGGTGCATACCCCTTCGTCATTCTAATCCTGACCGTTGGTTTTGGATCAGATGGCTCAGAGCAGATCAGAGAGAGGGAGAGGGAGGGAGTCGGCCGGAGCCGAGAACGGGCGCGGCGGCGCCATGGCCACAGAGGGCCAAGCTCGTCGGCGAACCATCGGAAAGACGTTCCCGGCCACGATTTCACCATCCAAGGGTAGGGGAAGGGTGAGCACGGCGAGGCGAACACTCTGGTGTGCTCGGACGAACCGTGAGAGGCGAGCAGCGGCGGCGCCATGGATTCCAGCGGCGCAGGCTCGTCGGCGAACTCGGGGAAATCACTCCCGACCACCCCGGCTTCAACCAACAGCACAGAAAGGTTCGACGTGCCCATGCGAGTGCGAGAGAGGGTTCGGTTGAGGCAGTGGCTTGCCGGAACAGGGCCGTCCGCGGCGGCGCCATGATCGGTCTCGATTAGTGTATGCGGCGAGGCAAATCAGCGCCTTAGAGACCAAATTGAGGGCTCGGGAAGTGGCGGGGTGTTCGTGCGATGCGCGTGAGGTGCTTGGTTGT